>VXAV01008701.1:550590-582167 GCA_013399715.1 Alectura lathami | reverse complement strand
ATAAAACTACTAGCATTGCTATTTAAGGAAAAAAAGTAAAATAAGATCTCCAGGCACTGGGCACTTGAGTAGGAGCTCCACAACCTCCTTCCCTCTGAGAATCCTAAGATAGAGCCAAATAATGCAAGTAACCTTTTCCAGATGGCTCAGGATTCTGAATGCCAGAGATCTGACATGCAGGAGCTTTTCCCTACTGAGCTGTGCCAAAGGTGACGTTGTGACAATTTGTAACGTCACCTGAGCTGGCTGAGAAATAACCCTATGAACTAGTGACTGACCCAATACAATATAGTTAATTACTGAAAAAAAATTGAGATGATAATGCAATTATTCTGCCTTTCTAGGGTGAAGTCAGCCCACTAGAACACAGCTTCTCTACTGAGAAGGAAAAAATCGTACTTATCCTAACTTCTATTTCTACTTTATATGAACTTTCCTGAAAAAAATATCAGAAGATAATTTAAAAAAAAAAAAAAAAAGCTAGAATTTTCAAGACTTTAACTGTTTTGGTCCTTAAAAAATTCATAGCACAGTTAAAGTAGGTCATCATCAATGTGCTGATTTGAACACATACCATTATTATTGGGTTATATACATTTATTTTCTCACAGACAAAAGCATTTTCAAAATGCACATCTGATAACAAAAACTCTGACACTGTTTTTAGCCCATTTCTAAGGGTTTCCAGATTCAACAGCTGTCTCAGGCTTTGCCTAAGGAAAACATCAAGGTAATCAAGGTAAGCAAATTAGAGAAACTCTTTGCATTTTTCAGTGTAATGGAAAGAAAAACTTCTAAACCAAAAAGGTGGTGGTCATTTTCAGTTGAACTTTTGCCCGTGCTGATCATGGCAATCGTCAAATAGCAAGTAACAGAACAGATTTTAGCTTAAAGAGTAAATCCATAGAAAATACCAGACGTGGTTCTGGGTATTTGCCAGTGACCATCTGTTAATGGCTGCCTGGATGGCACTTGCTTAGCCGTGAGAAAACAAAAAATCCTTCTGGTCTCTGGCACTGCAGTTCCAGTTCCAGCACTTACTGGTGTATGCGTGCACGGCTAAAGGGTGCAGTGTAGCAGTCTGTTTCTTCAAGATCAGGCAGGGCCTCCTTATCAAGCTTCATTGGATTTCTGGGCAACCAGCTTTTCAGCTCCCTCATATTCCTCTGCAAACTGAGACATTAAGAAATGTAAATTTACATGCCTTTACGTGCTTGCTATTTCTGTCTCCATCATTGCATATTTACTGACATCGTACTAGAAATGAAATCAAAGCAGGTAATTTCACCCTTAAGTAACTAAAAGAAAATAAGGAGTCCAAGAGATAATCAACTTTCTTTTGTGATCTGATCTTGCACACTCTACTCAAGTGCCACTCATTCTGAAACTAGAGGGATTCCGCTTCAGCCTCTCTTCCCTGGCTCCCTCCTTTCCCTCGCAACTTGGACACTAAAATTCATAAAACGTAAAGCTAAACACCAGACTATTCAGGGACAATTTTTTTTCTGGTTTTCTGACTTCAATGAAGCCTTCCCCTGCCACATATTCATAAAAATCCAAAGGCTGAAACAACCTTAGGAAGCAATATACTGCTATACCAAAGAAAGTAAAAGCTACACTTCACAGAAATGGTTATATAGTCTTTAAAGACACAACAGCAAAAACATAGGTATGGCTTCCTGCAGTTTCCTAAAACATGGCATTGTAACACAAACAATTTTTTTATTCCTAATCTGACCACACTGGTGACATGAATGGCTTACTTCCACTGGCATCTTGACTGAAGACCATCTCAGGACAGGGTTTATAGAAGGAAAAATACAGTGTAGGACAATTAATTTTTGAGCACATGCTATAATATATCTTCATATTACTTCAATTTTGTGCTCCTTGCTGACCTGTAATTTTCTCATATTGAACTGCAATAAAATATGGGTATTTAAGGAGCAGGTCTCATTACTGAATGCTATATTATGACACCAGAGTCACAAGAGAAATCTTGACAAAAACTGGATTTTAGAGAAACATTCCCCCAACAATATTTTTCAGTGGGATATGGGATTTACCCAATGACTATGTATGCATGGTTATAAGGCATATAGATCTCAGAGTCACAAAAATCGTAATGCTAAGCTCTAAATTTGAGGTGAATACATAACTGTCTGTGTTAAGCAGAAGCAGAGCTCTCCATTTCATAGTTAAGATGAATAAGTGAACACACAGTAAATTACGTTCTGGCAGCAAAGCCACTTTTGTGGAAATGTGCCTCTTATCGTCAACAAAAAGAGTTCAAGGTCTAACCCTACGGAACACCATGTCAGACAGAAAACTAAACCACATGTGGAATCCCAGTTTTCCATTTACGTTTAAATTCTGGTTGTCTCCTTCTTGCTGGATTTTACCAAGGTGTTGGTGCACACTTGGTGTTCAGTTGGCACTGCACTTGAGGGACACTGCTCCTGATAGTAAGCATTATGAGGCAAAAAACTCATAGGAGCTACATTCATAGAGCTGAAACACAGACAATTCCCACTCATGTGCATCCCTTCAGTGTCTCCTTTGCTCAAACAGGTGAGACGACTATCTTAATAGTTCCAGTGGAAGCTCTTCCAACACGAAGTTACACACACTGTATATAAGCTGTTTTCACTTGATTTTCTTCTTTTTTCCTGTTGTACACATGCTATTTTTTTAATTATTATTTTTTAAAAAACAGACTTTTCTTGTTAAAAGGAAAACATGCAGATACATCAGGAAGAAAACCGGAGGAACGACGCATCTGATATCGGATTCTATACTGTGAAATTACTTTAGACTTGCTTACGTAAAAAGCCTTGAACGTTTTTGCTCTCCAAAAATTGAAGAAAAAAACTAGTTGATAATTTTTATCTTTAAGAAATCATTCCCCCTTAAATAATCACATCTGCTCCTTTCAACATACAATGTAATGATGAACAGATTTGGAATAAACCGAAGGCCACGTTACGTTAGCAACTTTTCTTCTGAGACAAACAAACTATTTAACCTAATGTGTGATTACTTTTTCTTACTTATGACTGGTCACCCCAAAACCTAGTGTCACCAGGCAGCACAGAAGAGTTCCACCGAGATGTACATGTCCCCATTCAGCAAAATAAGCCTCTTGGCTCACATTATTCTACAGTTAAAGAAGACACTTAAGATTCATGGTGTTTTCCTTGAAAGTGGTTAACAAATTTCAGACAAAACTTGACTGAATCATGGAATTAAATTTGTGTGCCTTGTCTGAGCAGCCTTCTAGGTCAAAACTAGTAGTTCACGCAGATTCCTGACTTCAGTGTAGTCTATTTAACTAAGAGTATTCTTTCTCACACACTCCAACCACACTGACTTAATGGAGCAGTTATTTCTCCTTTTGAAACCGCTATTGGAGTTTTCTGACCAGGATCCACAGCTGTAATGGAATGAGACACCAGAACTGAGCAACTGCCACTGCTCATGAAAGAGTTTTTTGACAGCAGTCAGCCCTCAAACTGGGCAGACTGAAGCTGCACACCGAAGCGACTAACTTTTAATTTTCTTTTCCTTAATATCATCCCTGAACCAATACTGGGGTGTCTGATATGGCAGATATAAGACTGATTGATCAGATTACTCAGTAATAAATTTGAGCGAGTTCAGATTATTTTGGATAAGTGCATCATTTACTTATACGTCCCACTTCTAGAATCTTCCTTTCCTTTGAAAAGGTTTGTTGAAGGCTTTTCAAATATTGCTCTTTAAGAAGTACGATAAAATTATTTCTGCAGAGTGACTCTATGAACAGAATTCAAGCTTCACGGTAGTGAGTATGATTCTACTTTTCTGTAAATAAATAAATAGGCAGAGGTAACATGTAGATATCACGTAGGAGAAACATAGTTTATCAGTAAGGATTACACTTACCTTCATTCTTTTAATCATGATCCTAATGATCTTTTGCAGACTTAAAGGCATGTATAGACATATACATCTACCACGTTAACACGTCAATAGATTCAGAGAAACGTCCACGTCACAGCAGGGGCTAATACAATAGTGTTACCCTATATTCTCAATCACAGAAAGTCAGCAGCACTAAAATTTTACCTTTGATATACAAAGATTTTAATATACATTTGTCATCCTAGCTATTGTAAACTCCACCGAGCTTAGAAATATTAAGACTGTTAAGAAGTATTTGATAAATCGCAGAGAAGTTAAATTTGAAATCATTAAGATGCAGGGACAATGACAGCAGCAGAAGTTAGAATGATGAGATGTGTGTGTTGGCAATTTGAGAGTTAGCCTGCAACTTCTGATACGTTTTTCACACTATTCCTTTGTGCACTGGATTGTGTAAAATGCCAGAGAAAATATTCAGAAAAATATAAATCTTCAAACTCCAGGTAAATTAAAGGTAAAAACACCTGTCTCAAATGTAAAATCAGTCAGGCACTAAAAATGTTTATTACTTGGCTCACAGGTACTGCATCACTTGAACAGCATGTTTCAGACATCTGCCCTTCTAAATAAGGAAAATAAATTTATTTAATATCTAGGACTCACCAGATGGATTCCAGATAAAATAAAACAATTTTGCAGTAAAGCTCTGTTAATTTTGCCTTCAGATTACAAACACTTACACATCACTTACATTTTTCATAATGCACGCTAAAATGGAGCAAGCATGTGAAGGACTGGGAAGAGGAAAAATGCAGTTGTAAATTTATGTTGTAGGTGATTTTATTTCAATATATTTTACTTGCTTATTTATTTTCTCTTTGATTTTCAGCAGAGCTTTGTCTATTTTTGTTAATTTCTTATTCTGCAAACTGATACCATGAAACTACGCAAATTGTTCCTGAGGAATAATGAAAGCTCTTCATCATCTGAAGTAACAAGAGGAAAACCTAAATCAAATGTAATCTCAAGATTCATCCCAAGAAAACCCATGACAGAAAACTCCTTCAGGAGATTTTCCTCATAAAAATTTTCAGATATTTTTCGTAGGTAATTAAGATTTACAATAATTCATTATGCTTGAGTAAAGCAGGAGGGAGCGGTTACAGTGTCCCCTCCTAGCTCCCCCAGGCTCCTCCTGTTTTAGCTGCCAGGAGCAGTGACAAGGGCAGCAGCCGCAGCTGGGGTTGGTGCGTGCGTCTGCCTGCGTCTGGCAGCTCTCATCCCAGCCTGGGCACTTAGTATGAGCTCTCTGGGCATTAACGCTGTAGCTGGAAAGAGACCCATTCACAGTAATGACAGACAAAGATATTTCAGAAGGTACATGCAACCTCATGAGATCTCAGACAGCTGAAGGACTTTTACTGCAGCAAACACGTTACTGTCAGCTATTAAATAAAGATTCAAACCCGTCCTGATCAACAGGATGCGCATGAGAGATGACACATTTGAACCTCTAAAGAAATAGCTGACTACTAGAATTTAGACTGAAGACACGCTTTCAAAAGTAGCTTCCATGCTAAAGAAACATGTCTTGGTAGCAGCAGGCTAACTGCAGAGCTGGATCCAGCATTAAATCTTCACTGCCAGAAGAAAGGCCACTTTTTTCCTGGCATAAACACTTTTGCATTTCTAAAATGAGAACTGGCAAGGCTGTAAAGTACTGCATCTTGTTACAGATGAATATTTTAACACTTTGATCTAACATATTTTGAGTTTTCAGGGAAATAATCTAATTTTCCAAGTTTTCTGGATAAATTTACAACTGCAAATGAATTTTATGTAGCAGGGTGACTATTTGACAAAATTAGAAGCTACACATCACCCACCAACCTGCCCATGGTTTTGCTCCTCCAGTCAGTGTAATAACATTTTTTCCTGAAAGAACAGCAAAAATCAGCTGAGAATAATCAAGCAAGAGACAGCTGAAAAGGACATACACATAATAAAAGAACATTGGGCATTTTAACACATGCATTTTCATAGACAGAAAGATGAAAAACACTTAAAAAAAGTAAACAGCAATAGAGTATTTTCAAGTTAGGAATTTGATTCTGAGTATAACTTACATTTTAGTACTGAAGCTAATAATAGCCAGCAGAGATTCATTCACAAGACAACCATTAGAGAGGGTTCAAATGCCGTCATGTTAGTATTCACTTCATGTCATCTTTCATAGCTTTATTTTATTCCATAAAACTAATTTTAAAAGAATTACCAAGGCTTCCATGCCAACAAGTGCTTTATGCACTCCATACATTTAAATACCGTACACACTTAACTCCACCAGATACCACCAGCATTCTCTGAAGTGGGATACCATCCACTTCCCTCGGCATTTCGCGCCCGACTGAAGAACGATACGAGGCCCTACACACGTAAGGGCACTAACTGAAACAAACCTATTTTTGTGATGTAATTCCTCTCTGTCCACTGTTCTCTGGTTATAATAACTTCAGAGAAACAAGATTAGAAATTCCCAGTGAAGTCTTCTCAGAACAGTTTTTTGAAAACGATGCAGAGACATTTGCAGCTACCTACTATCTTCCACATCTAGCCTCAGGTTTTAGTTTTTTTCTGGCCTTCTTGTAGCACTTCCTGCCACATTTCAGCTACGTAAAGGCCGAGCCCCGACAGACTCCTTGGCGTACCTGCACCTTTACCATGGCCCTCACTAGGGGACAGTGAAATTAGGCACCATGGGCTTTGTTCCTTGCTTACTGTACGCCATACTTAACACTTACCTAAACCCTTTCACCTTCTGCATGATTCATTTTTAAGAGGAATTAGAACAAATTTATGTAGACACATTATTTTTAGTCAATATTTTATCCCCTCCCCCCTTCATTCCCACACGTGCAAAAATGACACTTCCATTCTGGAAATAAAATCTCCATCAGATGAAAACTTTACCCAGAACATAGTTAACAAGATGTGCAGCTGCCCATCTGGACAGTATTTGAGATTCATAAAGATGCGTTATTTACACTAACATAACAATGAAATGAATGCAGTAAAACGAGTGGGAAGAAAATGCAACCTAGAAAATATGTGGCCATAGGAAAATTATCCATCTACCAATCTGTAGACTGTTGTCAGCCTGATACTGGCACCACTAGGCAGAACCATAAATGAAACAATAAAGAATGATTACGGGAATTTCAGACATCAGATTTTTGAAAAAATTGTTCCTTATTTCCCTTTAATCACCTTTAGCTGTTTTGCACAAATGGAGTCCAGCTAAGCTACAGAAGCATACATTTCTTCATTATACACAATGATAATTTATGTTTCACAAGAGATACTTTATATAGTGACAAAATGAATTTTTGTCTGGGTTTCAGAACTATACAGTTTCATTTCTCCTGATAAACCACATATTTAACCAAAATATCTACAATCTGTAAAAAAAGTGAAAAAAAAAAAAGAAAAAAACATAATTAAGTCTTAATATAAACATTGTTCTAACATAAATTATCTTTGAAAGTGTATAGAAAGCAACAGTGATTCCTATAGACTTTTGAAATGCTAGAAAAAAAAATCATCTTACATTGCATATATGACGCATAGTTCATATCTGCCAAGACATTTAGGCATAATGCCATGCTGGAGCTGTGTTCTAGGAAGCTGGTTAGTCCCTCAGTTGGGAAAAAAATTGTTACTCTTCAGGAACGGAAATTTTTCTTAACATGTGTAATAAGTTTGTTGATTTTGTTTAAATTCCTGGATTGAGAAGAATAAACCTAAGAAATATGAGTTTAATTCAGGAGATTTATTTCTAATGTATTATTCATATATGAAACCGCTATCAGGCATTTTAGAGACTGTAACTGAACACCAAAGTTCTGCAACACTGTGCAAGAGGATAAGGGTGTTCTGCACTGAAACACTGCAGGGAAGGTTAGCTCTCTTCTTCAGTTATGCATCTAAAACAGACAGAAGCTGCTGATAAATCAGATAAAGTCAAAGAGAAATAATCTGTTCTTGGGAGGCAACAACACTAGTTCATTAAATGATAATTAAATTCTAATTAAATTATAAAGTGTGTGATCACAGAATGCTGTTACAGAAGGGCCCATGGCTACTTTTGCATCCATGACAAGGTCATTGGGGCCTAATAAAAACAAAGAGGAAGACAAACTCTGTCTCGGAAAGTCACTAAACCACAGACTTCCAGAAACAGACAGCATCACAAAAGACTGCTCTTCTTATGTACTGACATCCTAGACTGGCTGCTGGCAAAGCCAGATGGACCCTTGCTTGGTGTCCAGTTTGCGTTCACAATAAAACTACTGCGTTCACTTTCATTCCAAAAATTACCAAAATTAAAGAAAAAGCCTATTTGAAATATTCACACAAGTTCTACCTTGCAATCTCACTTTAATTCTTCTTTAAATCTTTTTAAAGAGAAAATGAAATTACCAATTTCACACTTCTTACATAGCTGGAGCTGGGCAGCGGGATTCTTTCTGACCAAACAAATGTGTTTCACTCTACAGCAAACCAACAAGGTGAAGCTGAAGCATTTAATCTACTTTTTGTGTGTCTGAAGTGGCTGGAATAAAAGGAAACGGAAGCCTCAACGCAGAAGCAAAGAAACATGGCTCAGATGCTTTGGAAAAGAGAGAATATATTTACATGTCAATTATTAATACAACAAAAGATGACTATGAGTGGCTTCCAAATAAAGCAGACCGTTCAACTTCCAAATAAAAGTTGACCTTTTTCTTCTAATCTTTTTTTTTTTTGGAAGAGGACTACAGATCTATGAAGGTACTAAACTGTGGAAGGATTCAAACCATTGCTAATACCCAACTTCTGTGACTTCAAGTATTAAAAGCAAGAAAGAACTATTTCTGGAACAGGAATTTAGATTGTTCATGTATTTGTGTACTCATATGCAAACACTCACTTCTATATTTAAAACATAAACAAGAATTATTCAAAGTAAGGGAGCTCAAATGGCACTACAATGTTTTCAAACATTCAGAAGATGACTGTTGAAGAAAACATTTCTTTAATAGAAAGGACTTCGAAAGCTTAACGGGATGATGTGGGAACTCAGTATACACTAGGTATTTCAAACCAGCTTTGAACTAAGGATGCTTCACAATCACTATGTTTCTGGCTTCAGGCCAGCGCAGGAGAGCCACATTATGATAGCTGAAGTCAGCAGAGACGTGAAAGATAGAGAATTTGTCAATTTAAGTGAGAAAGGAGTTCTGTAAGGTTATTTTCCATGAGTCACACAGGTGTATAGCACACAACAAAGCTCTTATTTCTGTGTAAGAACTGCATTAATTGAGCTGAAAAGCAATATTTTCTCCTTTTAAAACTTCTATGCTATTAGAGGAGATATTAAATTGTCCTATAATATTTATTGCAAAAAGATACAATAGAATTTGTTTAGCATAGACAAGCAGTTGAGTTCAGTTAATTATTCTGGGTATAGGGCCAAGAAATCAAGAGATCACGCTTTCCCCAAACTAAGCCAACATGTGCTTTATTGGAGGCACAGAAGGCAAAAACTACTGCTGTCATTTCACTTGCCTTCGTGTAAGACGTCAGAAATAGCCTATAATGATGGAGAAAGCTTGGTCTGAGATGCAACATATCTGAAACTCTCCCAAAGGCATTCAAAACCGTGTGTGAACTATTAACAGAATTTTCTAATGGTGTGTGCTCAATTTGACTTGGAGATCAAGGTGAGCTTGAAAAGAAACACCATAGAGAAGTGTGAAAAAGAACAGCGCCTATTACTTGTTTCTCCTCTCTCCTTGTCATCTCACTAAATTAAAAACAAACACATTCCTGACCACAGTGTAGTAAGACGACTGCATTTTAGTGCTAAGTAATGAATTTCTAATATTTTAAGCAATAAATTACAAGTTCCTTAATACGGTTTCCACAGTACCTGAAAGGCATCCTGATGTTCATTCTTTCAGCATATTTGCACAGTGTCTCCCACGGACAGTGGATTTTAACAAACATGATGTCACTGTTTGTAACAGCTGGCTGGAAAAGTGGTAACAAATAAGCACGTGTTAGTAATTCAATCCCACATGGCATTCACGTTTCTAAAAGGGCCAAATTTCATCATGAAGGAGCCATGCAAGTTTGAAAACATTGTAAGCACTCCGAGATAGACACAAGAAAATTAGCAGCCCCCAGTGCACCCCCAAATCCTGTAATAGGAGAAAACATGAAATTACCAAAAGGAACCTGTCAGACAGCTCTTTGCCTATAAATGCAGCAGAAGTAGAGAAAGGCTTCATGCATCTCCTCAAAATCAGCTGAGCCATGGTGCTCAGCTGCTAGAGCCCTAAGAACAGCAGAGACAACTCTGCAGGTCCCACTTCACCAAAATAAACCTCCGGTAACAGTTAAATAACTGTGATGCCTGCTATCAACTTATAAATATGATCGCTGTATGAACTGAGATTTTTCATAAATCATAACGAATATTCTACACTAATGTTTTGTACCACGTATTAGTATGAACATAAAACAAGAGTTTCAACATTACAGGTTCCTATATTTATCTTTTTAAATTAATATTTCAAATTTAAACTCCTCTCCCAGGTGTATTTACTGGCGTTTTTATATGTATATATTTTGGTACAGTTGAGTCTGATTAAGGCCTCCCCAAGACTTGAATTACACAAGGTTTGGTAAGTAAAGATAAAGGAAATTTCAGTTATAGAGTTGATAAATTATAAGTGCTCGAAATCCTGCCCATCAGCAACATCAGGTTATGTCATAGTTCTATAATATTTCTTCTCAGATTTCATTTTTCTAGAAAGATGGGGAAAAACAATACTGGAAAACAATTAAAATAACTTGAAATCTAGAATTACTATCTTATGAAAACATTTTGTCTGAAATGTCAGTGCTTCTGAACTGACTCCACTTGAGCCAGTTCTCCTTTCAATACATATCTCAAAATCAGATTTATTTTTTTTTTTTAAGAAATGAAACAATTTTGAAAACTTTAAAAACAGGTTTTACAATACTTTGAGGACAGTTATGTGTGAATATTCAACATGCTATATTGTCAGCTAGTACTTGCAAGGACTTCAAAGCAGTTAAAACCTCATTGCTTTATCATGGAACATGTAGGATAATTCTACTGAGCTGAAGAATATAAATCAGGATAAAAGACACATGGTGTATAGGAACTTCGGGAACACCTAAATACATCTCTTTTTTATGAGTAATTAATGAAACAGTAAAATTCCAAGGCTGTTTTCCTAACTGTTTCCTTAATTTTTGTATTACTACTTTCATTACTGCTATCCCAACTACAACAGCAACAATTTAACATGATTTTGAAATGTTTTTTTCACATTTCACAGCAGGAATCTGAAAACTCCTGAATATTGCAATACAAAGCAGCATACAAAATAAGATGCAGAAAGGAAGGAAAAAGAATATACAAGCAAAGACACAAACATACTTTTTTCTGACTATGCAGAGAACTATTTTTTTTTAATATGTATTTGAAAGATTGAGCACCTAGACACAAATATTAATTAATTGCTATAGTATCAGCATCTTTATTAGGAGCCTAAAGAGGTATTAACTTAGACTTTTGGGAAAACAAACTATTATACGTCAGAGTAAAGATGACAAAATTTGTCCTTTATAACAACAGCAAAAAAAACCCTCCCTACTAACAGAGTTTAAAAGTTTTAGTGTGCAAAGAAAAAGAGCTTTAACATTGAAACTTCGTGTTGTTTAAAATTTGTTTTTTTTTTCTTTTTCATATGATTAAAATAATACTCTGGCCTTTTTTCCTTTTTTATTTATTTATTTATTTTTTAAAGTGCATTCCAGAAAATTTAGACGCCCGAAGTAGCAATAAATTGTAAAATCTCCAAGCTCAAAGAACTCAATGCAGATTAAGATATGTAAGCTAGAGATGGATTAACTTGATCTCTTTACCCCTTTAAAAATTCAGAGAGATTTAACATCACACGTTCTGTTAAAAGACATAGAGGTTATATATTAAAGGAGCAACATGAGTTACTGAAGCTTCTTCTGTTTTGCAGGTGTAAGGATGGTATTCTCCCCCTTTATACTGCATGACACCTGCTTCTATTTAGAAGTTATTCTGTGTTGGGGGGGGAATGCATGTGAGTGCACGTATGCATGTAAGCACTCATGAGCAGAACACATTAAGTACATTATAAAACAATTGCAATTATTACTGTATTAGCAGACAGAGGGACAAGCCTGACCAGAAAGGCTTGTCTATTTTTATAAGAATCCAGTAATTTTTATAAATTCAGCCCAGTAAGACAGCATACTAAAAGTTATTTATACCACATCAGCTGCAGAACTCACCTCTCGTTCTAACATCAGCCCTTCTGCTCTCAAATTCTTCTCAAATGTGCTCCTTTTTTCTACCTGTAGACTTGACTTTTTGTAGACCAAGATGTAATCAATGCGTTTTTTGCCGTCTTTGAAGAAGAGGCCAGATGATGCCATGCCATCAGACTGGAGAAGATAAAATTAAATATATTCAATATGGCATTTGTAAAGATGAACAGACCCATCACAAATTCCCTGTAACACAGCATTTCCTAAAGCAGGGAAATGTCCACACACGCACAAGATGAATATATAAAGAACAATTAGCAAGAACAGGCAGATCTTGTGCATTGGTTGTTCAGGACTTCAAATCAATTAGAATAGAACAAACTAAAATGACTCCATAATCTAGCCATTACTTTCAGCTGCGCAAAAACCTTACAGTTTTTGTATAGTATATATAGATATGAACACTTTTGATACTTTCCCATCAGAATTAATAAAACTTAAAGGCGAACAAATTAAAGCACGTTTCCCAGCTTCGTACGTACTTGGGCAAGTTTTACAAAATAATCATATTGTCTCCTAAAGCAAAATAATTTCAAAAAATTGAAGAACACATTAAACACTACTGATGAGGATGTTCTCTCGGCTATTCCAGTTGAGGTGCTTTTCCTATGCCATGTTAGCAATGCTTAAATCTTGTCCAGTTCCTTCCCACCATGTTTGCAAACACAATGGATTCTCTGACCTGGATATGGAAAACCCTGCTTTACACGCTGCTGCTGCAAGCCATTTTTACATCCTGTGTTTTGCATGATTCAGAATAGACAGTGCCTATTCCGGCTGGTGTCAGTCTATGAAGAGTCTGAAATTTGAAAAGGTAAACTGAGAAACTGTTTTCTTCTGGAGAGTGCAGCACTCGTTCCAACACAGACTGTCTGGAACATGTATGGCAGTTCTAAGGAAGATGCATCACGCGTACACACGATCGGAAGTCTATTCATACTGCATTATGTTTTAGTGGACAGCATGTTGGGCATGGAAACTTATCCTATTTGGATTGTTTGGTATGGAATTTATAACACTCAGTTACATCCAAAAGTTACACTCTCCTTTGATAAACAGAACCATATGCTGGCGTGTGATATCAGCAGTACAAATACTGGATACTCCCACACACTTCACAGCTAGCTTTCTACATATTTAGTGCTTCTGAGAACCTCTCAGTCTGCAAAAACTGAAATATTCTAAGGTTATTCTTTCTTCTCTGTTTTTTTTTCCTACCAAAGAAAAACCAAAGAATAATAATTCTCAGAGCACTCGTTACAAAATTGCATCACCACACTTCTGGGAACATTATTTAAGGCTATTAAGCTACAATTTAAATACAATTAAGCTTATTTTTCTCCTCCGTAGCTGGTGATGGCATCAATTATCTTTCCTTTCCAGATGACATTTTTCAAAACAACCCATAATAGGAAGGTACATGCTCAAGGTACACACCTGCTAATGTATTTTATTAATGAATATGTAAATACAAAATGGGCATTCAAAACCAAGACTTTGTCCTACTTGTCTGGAGCTGTCACTTTCATGCTCTGCTTCAATGTGTTTACAGGATCACTAAATCTTTTCATTGACAAAAACAAAACAAACAAAAACCCACCAGGAAATGAGGAAAAGTTTTATTTATTTATTTATTTATTTAAAAAAAAAAACTTCTGTAGCTATCTGACCAAAAGATGATACATTCAAATCTTATTTGCAAACTTGCATCTGTTCAGTAATTCAAATGGTGTTTTTAATTTTACACTAGAAATCCAACTAGCCTTTTGAATTATGACTAGAATAGTTGAGTTCTTATACACAGACCCATTCATTCTCAGCCCTTACTCATTCTACTTAAAGAAAAAAAATTTAAAAAATGACACGACATCATCTACTGTGGGTACTGTCACCAATCCTCCAAGTGCTTGTTTACACATTTTCCTTGCTACTCACAAATAATCTTATTTCCTCTTCTACCTCTTATCTTCTCTATCTACCTCTACCTCTCCTCTTTGCCAGAAATCACACAATTTCTGTAATTCTCTTAATGATTGACTGTTCTGAAAAGCATGCAAACAAGTTTGCTGCTTTGGGGTAGAAATTGCTCTTCAGCAATCAAGTATTCCAGCATAAGTACTTCACAAAAGCAGACTAGAATTGACTTTTTTGGCCCATGAAGCAGGCAAAATCGTATGAAAAGCCTGTCCCAAATTTCCTCACATGTTTCTGCTCATGCAATTTTTGTACAGACATTCTGCAAATTAAAGCTACCTTATTGTAAGACAACTCTACCTTTCTTTTGGCTTATACTTTCCAGCCATTTTTTTCCTCAGTTGTAAAACACTTCCTCTTCTTCTGTCTTAGAATAAGACACTACTGCAAGAGCAAGGTGAATTAAGGGCTGTAGTTTCCTTCCTTAGATTAACAATGGTGCATATGTACTCTCAGGTTCATCTGCACTGAATAGAAATCATTGGGGGCGGTGCTCAATAAATAATGATCTGCGCTGTCAGTAGAAAGAAATTTTCCATCTGTTCATCTCAAACCACTTTCAGAGGATCTTATTCTTACAGATGCACAGACTGAAACGTGCAATAGTGAAGCCAATCAGTGAACCCAAACTGTGTTGATTTCGGAACTTCACTGCTACCTTCACGTTTGCTGGTCTCACTCCAAATTTATTCTGAAGCAACGCTGTCCACCTATGCCAGCAGGAACATCTGTGCCAGTGAAATAATTTATCCAGTGATTTCACTTGATCTGAAGGAGCTCCACAATGTGTAAGGAGAACAGGGAGCATTAATGTCAATTAAATAGATGAGTCAAGGCATAGTAGCCACTAACTACACCTAGCGCAAGGAAACAGTCTTTTAGTGTAACGGGCATTCAGGCAAAAGCACCTTTATGATTTATCTGTTGGTTTACACCAATAAATCTTTGATTCATTCTTTCACCTTTTTCTCAACACTACTGAGGAGAAAAATATCAGAAAGAAATATTTGGTGCTAAGTCTTTACTCTCCCCTTTTCTTTTTAATATTTACTTCTTTTTCTGGGAAATATGTATAAAAACAGACTGATCAAAATTCATTTTAACAGTATCCACCTGATCTTCTTTCCTACACTCTGACCAGTACAAGAAATTCCTTATGGAGACTTGCTGTATAGTTCAGCTTGCAAGCTTAAAGTTTTAGCTTAGCCTTGTCCTTCACAAGTCTTTAAGCACAAGAACTTTAAATCCTAGCTGTTTGGGTACTGAGGCTGTGAAGCATTTCCTCACAAAAGTGTAAACTTGCTTGTAAGAAGTTGGCTTGCATCAGAACAAAATACTACCTGAGGCTTTTCCACTACAGATCCTTTAGATTTCCTAGGTTTTCTTCATTATTTGCCTTCATGACACAATATGACACATTGCTTTGAGGTGTGAAACAGTGTAAAAGTCAAAACACTGACATCCTTCAACAAGGTTTACAGTTTACATGAGACAGGAAACATGTTGATTGATATAAAATTGAAAAGCAGTTATTTTCTCAAGCTAAAACATTGAAACAAAAATATAATGCAAATATTTGGCAAAGATATAAAAGGAACAATAGAATTTACATGGATTTAGCAGCATGGAGGGATTTTTCAATACACTGTTTTTCAGATTCTAATTAATAAGCAACGCCATCCTTACAAAGTGGGAACAGCTGTTTTACAGGCCCTCCCTAATTAATTTAAATAGCAAAATTCAGTGAAATTATAATTATTTTATTTCCACTGATCTCACTCTAGTATTCTGCTCTGTAGATTAAACTTCTTCCAAATCTTCACCCAATATATAGCAACAAATGTTCTAGAATAGTGAGCTGGAAGCCTTTAGAAAGGCAAAGCAGAACTGTAGAAGCATTTAGGAGCAAATGACATGGTACTGTATTCTTCAGGTTCAGTGCATTTCATTAAGAGGAAAACCACTAGTGATTTTTGCAACTTAGTGAAAAATAGTGAAGAACACACTGTATTGTACTATATCAGTATACTCTTCTTTCCCCACTTTATATCAGTGAAGGATTTAATTTAAAAATGTATTGAAATTTAGCTTTCCTTAATTGAAATTAACCTGATTGCAGCACTATTTTCTCTTCATAGAATTACAGAATATCCATAGCTGAAAGCAACCCACAAGGATCATCGAGTCCAGCCCCTGGCACCACGCAGCACCACCCAAACCCAAACCCTGTGTCTGAGAGCAGTGTCCAAACGCTCCTTGAGCTCTGGCAGCTTGGGGCCATGCCCACTGCCCCGGGGAGCCTGTGCCATGCCCACCACCCCCTGGTGCAGAATCTTTCCCTAACACCCCCTGACCCTCCCCTGACGCAGCTCCATGCCATGCCCTCGGGCCCTGTCACTGCTCCCGAGAGCAGAGCTCAGCGCCCACCGCTCTGCTCTAGACCCTTCCCCATCTCTGTAGCCCTCCTTTGGACACTCTCTAACAGCTTTATGTCTTTCTTATACTGTGGCACCCAAACCTGCACCCAGTGCTTGAGGTGAGGCTGCACCAGGTAAAGCAGAGTGGGACAATCCCTTCCCTTGCCCGTCTGGCAGTGCTGGGCCGAGTCCACCTCAGGGTGTGGCTGGCACTTGGGACTGCCAGGTCACACTGCTGGCTCATGTTCACCTTGCTGCCAACTAGAAGCCCAGGTACCTTTCCATGGGGCTGCTCTCCGCCCTCTCATCCCCCAGTCCGTGCACACAGCCAGGACTGCCCCTTCCTGCAGTTATTTCAGGTCCCTTGCTGGAAAGGTACTGTGCAGAAACCAAGAACAAGCATTCTAATAACCAACTCATGTAGAGTCGACACATTTTTCAGCTATCAGCAGAACCTTTAAGCCACAATTACAGACTAAATTCATGTACAAGTATTTCTTAAAAGACTCAGTTCCATTGAAGAAAAAAGCAGAAAATAAAAAAGACAGAACAGAAACTTATATGCTCCTTTGATAAAACACCATCTTGAAATATCTGGACATCTCAACACAGGAATCTATACATGAGCACAACATGCAAAAATGCATGTTATTAGGTTTTCATGTTCCCAGCTGTGGAAAAGTGGTTGTGCTCTACAGTATGAATAACAAGTTCCCAAGGTATCTCCAGCAAAGTGCTAAACATGCCAGATTGAGTTCACCGGTGGCTGGCAGCAGCTTGCTGGAAATTGTATTAGTACATTACAGGAGCAAAATCTAAGAAACTTACATGTTTTTACAACCAAAATCTTGAATCCATGTAGCATGCCTCCCACTTTCCTGTAGCCATAATGATATTTCCATTACCAACTCACAGATCACTTAGAACTAGAGAAATTTTAATTTAAAACCTTGTGCTGAGATCCTGCTTTGAAGTTAGATAAGAAATAAAACTGCTTGAAAACGCCAGTGACAACATTGACTTCACATACAATCAACCTGTGCAGGAAAAAAAAAAAAAAAATCACGAGGAACAACAGCAACATTTGAAACTTTCTCAGTTACTTAGGTTACCTTGGGTGATAGCCAAAATCCCTCTGTTCTGGCAATGTAATACTGTCAGGTCTAATCACTCCAAAGTCAAATGCTGAGACCATTAGAATACCTTGAAGTGCAACATAAATAACACTAATACATTAATGAATTATCTGTAATCAGACTGGGGTAGGGAGTTGTTTTTACATCACTAATCTCCCATAAAAATACTTTTTTACTTTGGGAAGGGAGAAAGGAAAAAATACCTGTCCTCAGGCAACAGCATGATTGCAGAAATGGCAGTTCTGAGAGGAGCAACACCCCCACCCTGATGTGTCCAAAGGTTCAATATAAAAGAAGAATCAAGTTTTGTGAAGGCTGTGACATCCTCAGCTTATTTCCTACCCTGCGCGTCTAGGAGTACACTGTGCATCCCTCCCCTAGTGAGTAATGGGTACTACCTAGGTGGATTCAGAGGTTAACTAGAACCAAATACTGGTACAGCATGTCTGTTGTAACCATTCACTTCATGTTCGCTCAAAATTCAAGAAGCTTCAACAAAGCTAACGTAACAGCACATATGTAAAGACCGACAAAGTCTCGATCTTAAATCTTAAATAGTTTTTTGCTGGTGGATTTATGAACTCTGCTGTTCTTGGACACATACATGATCATAAGGAACCTAAATGCAGAGGGAGCTGTGACGGAGCTATGGATACTCCCTCTCTCCCTTCCCTGTAATTCTCAGTCCTCTGGTTCACACGGGGATGATGCTCCGAAATTCTTCGCTGTCCCTTTCCCAAGCTCTTTCTCCCAGCTTTATCTGCTATGTGTCATTTTATTTCCAGAAACANTTTAGGGCAACTTGAGATCTTGTAGTTAAAGCCTGATCCTATCTCCTGTTAGGAAAAAAAAAGAAAAAAAAAAAAAAAAAAGAAAAAAAACCCTGCTACTTTTCAAATCAATAAGCAAATACTCATTAACTTGTCAGATTTGTACAGTATGACTTGTGCAACAGCAAAATGTCAAGTACATTCATCAAACCATTGTAACATTTTCACTCTAATTTGCTTACAAATAAAAGTTACAGAAAGAAGCCTGTCTAGGAGAGCGCATGTACTATGAAAAATGTTATTTCTCTCTAGTATTAGCCCAAAATTCAGCTAATTTCAGTTCAAGTTTTGATGCACTTATTAACTTCCCATGGAATTCATCTCCCATAACTTTGTCCAGTTGACCCTGAAGATGTGTAATTTTTCAGTTTCATCAACACCTTTGGTAAGGATTTCCACAGCTCATTTTTGGGAGGGCCACCTTTTATCTTTGTTTTGAACATGGGTCAAGCTAGCTTCATTTGCCACTTCATGGCCATATTTCTACAGATATATATGTGTGGATTCTTAAATTATGTAAGATCTTATCATTACTTTAATACAGTTAATGGAACTATTTTAACTCAAATATGCCCTGGAAATTAACTGCACTGCTATGTGTACTATATAAATGAAAAAGTACTTTGTTTTAAAGCCATCACTATCCTTCTCTGGTCAAACATGCACTATCCTTCGCTTATAACAGAGTTTCATAGTAAACTTCACAATTCACAATCAGACACTTCCTGTTAGTATAAAATATTATACCNAAATATTAAACATTGCTTATTTTGTATCATAAAGTTAAATTTTAACGTTGAAGCTCACTAAAAGCATTGAAGCCAAGGTAAAAAACTAGGCTCTTATGACGTTCACCTTTGCAATAAAAAGGAACCTCTTCACAACAGTTTCATTTTCTTATCTCACGGTTGCAATTTCAATCACTACTCGTCTGAACAATTTTTAGAAATAATCTGTTGCAGTTTTTATTCTTGTGTTAAGTATTCTAAGGGATTCATAAATAACCATTTGAGGACTCCTTAATTATCGTGGCATTGATTTCTGCGATTATATAGTATAGACAACAACTGACCATTTACAAAGAAATCCAACACCGAGGATTTCCTTCAATGTATTGGATTCATCAAACTGAGGTTTACCTAAATATGTGTCATTACTGACTCTAGTTTGAGCGGTAACAAGACAATTTTTTTTTCAGGCAAAACATCAAAGTACTTAACCATGAATTTATAACCTAGGAAAACCAGATTCCATATGTATTTCTCTAATAATTTAACTTACTTTTACTATCAACACCCAGAAAATCAAGTCTGATATGGAAGAAATTGCTCAGCTTGTTCCTTTTATGGATAAGATTTTCATTAACATTATCTAACATACAAAGGCTAAATGAACAACTGGGAATCAGACTTTTAGTAATTATATTTTAAGATCTGCTGCATGATTGCCTGAAATTTGCCAGCAATGGAGATGAAAATGAGCATGATTTCAACTTACTTTACACATATGTAAACACAAAGGCTGATACCTACTTATTCTAGTAGCTTGCTGTTGATGCATTTTTTTAAATTGCTCTAGAATATATTTAAAACACAATTTTAACTACCACCTTTAAAATCAATAGTCAAAAATAATCAACAAACAAGAGCATAATGAGAGTGTGAGTCTGGCAGCAAGCACAAAGTGTCCTGGACTCAGCGCAGAGCAGGTTATTCTGACCCAAGGTACCCATACAGGGAGAAACAACTTTTACATTGGGGCGTAGCTCAGGCAGTGAATAGTCTATGTTCCAATTTCTGGCTTCAAGGACTGTCATTTACTTTCTAAAAAGAATCTAAGGAAGTTTCACATTTATCAGAACATACAAGAACATCGTTTCCCAGCTGTAATCAACAAAGGAAGCATTCAGTTACTTAACTGCAGACTGACACAGCACAGAAGAATTAGGACCCCACAGCACGATATGTTTATTTTGCATCTGCAGTGGACAGGATGCAGTTCAACTGCCCTCCATGTAGGTGGTGTAATTTGGATTTAAATTTGTAAAATTATGTTAAGAAAATTAAGCAGTATCTGTGATCAAAAATACAGAAAGATGCACAAACGTAAGCCTCAAAATTCTTCTTTTACACCTGAAATTTACTGAATTTTCTTCTCAAAAGAATTTATTGCTAGGTGATGGTGTTTAGAACAAGATTTATTTCCATGCAAAGATAGCTGGTGAGTTCTGACAGCTAAATCTGCTAAGATAGATAATTTTGACAACCCTACCACTAATGAAGAAACTTTTTAAAAGGAGGTTAACTGAAATGTTTTGTTTTGTTTTTAACCTCCACCAGGCAAACTATAAGAAGGGAAGGGAAAGGAAGAATGCAGGAATGCAACAACAGAAAAAGTAATGCTGCTGCTGGAAATGGAAGCACTGAACACAAAGTCTCTCTGGTAGCATAGTGCATGGCATTTAATAAAGACAGGAAATATAGAGGTAATGTTAAAGAAGTCATATGAGAGAAGAATGTCAAAAACTTTTAAAATTGTTTTAATTCTGTTATTTTATAACATATTTACTAATCACAGTTCTTATGTTCAAAATCAGTGTATATTTCAAATAGATAAATAAAGACCACAAATTAAAAAAATAACATTTAGTTTTAGTGATATCTTCTGCATAGGTAATCTTGTGTATCCCTAAATTACAAAAAGAAAATGTCAGCTGGACAACTTAAATACTCTTAATATGATTTATTTGCTAAATGACGCTGTATAATGCATTCAGAATGTGAATATAGTAACTATTAACACAGTCTGAAGGCAGGTAATGGGTGTTTTGCTTGAGCAGTTCCTACTAGCTCTTGGGCTTTGGTAAGGTGGAATTGATGTGATTCTCCTTCCAAGTTCATAGTCCTATCTTCTGTAATATTAACACTCACATGCAGATAGAATGTCAGCCATCAAGGTCACTTAAACCACGCCTAGATAATGCATAGTATCAGTTGGCAGTGCAGAAACAAACCTGCCACACACAAGAGGGCCATGGACAGAAACTGAAGTCAACAAAGCTGAAGAGTGTGTAATGACTTTGTCCTGTATTATTCACAGATAATATATTCCATTCCTACTCTGGTTTCAGGTAACTCTGGTAAACTAATTTTCATGCCTCAGTCCTAAGGGTTAAAGGCATTCTTCTCTTGAATTCTGCAGCAAAATATTTGTACCTTTGCCAAGCATCTGTGCTAAGCTTAAGGTTGAACATGGAATGTCCAAGGCTTGAGAAGTTCAGTTACAGTACCATTTGCCCATCTAATATTCTATATATGAAATCTTGGTAAAATAGTTTGCACCACCCAAACTGGCAGCAGTTACTTTGTGAATACAAATTAGCGGCCACCAGCATATAAGCAAACGTATCAGTATTCATTAGATGTAAGTAAATTATTTTGAAGTGAATGGTTGTTCTCATTGTTAACAGACCTTTCAAATTTATCTTCAAACAGCAGACATCCCTGTAGAAACTTAGTTGAGAATAATCTACTTCAAGATTTAGTACGTGCTATATCAGTGCCTTCCAAGTATTACAAACAGCATAAACTGCTCCATAGCAGCACCACCTTGCCAGTTGCATCTTTTAGAAACAAAGATTTAGGGAAAAGTTGTAGAACCAGAAAACATTTGAAGAAGAATGAAAGACAAGAAAATTGACTTTGAAATGTACTTGCTTCCTCATGGAAGCAGAATGTTTACTGACCTGCTGCTGACACACAAAACTTTTATAATCACCACCATAAAGTTTATTGGCATGGTGTCTTACAGATTAAT
The DNA here is from genome assembly GCA_013399715.1 of Alectura lathami. Taxonomy (NCBI): domain Eukaryota; kingdom Metazoa; phylum Chordata; class Aves; order Galliformes; family Megapodiidae; genus Alectura; species Alectura lathami. Next base: position 559,652 of record VXAV01008701.1, on the reverse strand, counting down.
TAGCACTGTGTAGGCATTCTACAACATCTAAAATCTCTTGCTATGCTTGCAGAGAAAATCTGTTTGGAATGGAGGAGTGCGAGGAGAAGAGTTATGCTTACAATTAAAAAACACTGGTAGTCAGAGGTGAGGCAAGGAAAACCAGTTTTCAGTGTTTCTTCATGTCTTAGTTTTTTAAGAGGGGTTTTAGAGATAACAATGGATGAGTTCAGGCCTATTAAATCACGTACAAGACTGAAGTAGCCATGGAAACAAGTTGAGGAACTGCAGCAGGAACGTGAACTCCTGAGGTAATGTAGCCACCTCTAAATGAACAGCTTTCCCATTGTCACTGTAAGTAGAACTGTTATTTCTCAGACAAGAAGTTTTTCTATCGATACAATTCGCTACTGTTCATAAAAAGTTATGAAGTAAAGAGATTACTGGCTGACTCATGAAAGCTATCTTGCTTTTTTTGATTACTAATTCTCCCTAATACTGTTACCATGAACTTTGCTTTAATATTTTCAGTAATATTCACACCGAAGGATGTAATCATTTCAGTGGTTTGTGTCTACATTCAGAGCTTATGACTCAACACTTAGCTCTAAGTATTTCCTGGAAATAAATATGTTACTAATGCTGACTGCAACAGGCTTACTTCCATAAACAAAAGTGAGATTCCTTATTAATGCTTGCTTTTTTCCAGGTCAAACCTGTGACCCCAACAAGAGTACAGACTTAAGTTACATGGAACGCGCTGTGAAAATGTTTTAGAAGATTTTACACTATTGCAATTCATTCAAATAAAATAGCACTAGACTCATTTTTTAAATCTTTAATATCATGCTCTGCTTAAGAGTACGCCAAGATGTGTTTTTTTGAGAAATTTTCTAAGCACACAACTAAGTTAGTAACCATCTTGTGCTTGAAGAGTTTTGGAATGGATAAATCAGAAAAAAACATTTATTACAGAATCACAGAATGGTTTGGGTTGGAAGGGACCTTAAAGATCACCTAATTCCAACCCCCCTTCCCCGCCATGGGCAGGGACACTTCCCTGTAGACCAGGTTGCTCAGAGCCCCATCCAGTCTAGACCTGTATGCATCTTTTCAAAAGATATCCATCTTTTCATTTTTTTTTTTTTTCCCCCAGAAATTCATTGATTTTAAGCATATTGCTCTTCTGCCTCTCCCCCTTTTGTGAATAGGCATGATCATGATAAACTAGAAGAGAAAACTGGGAACCTATTTATGCTTGCAAAGATGTAAAGACTACCTTGGCCACCAGAGACAACACAGCCTGGTTATTGTAACATGCTGCCATAACTGCCCATGCTTATGTATTTCTGTATATACTACACTGCACTGTGCAGAACTCCGGCTGTTCTCTGAACTGAAATGAAGACTTCCAGAAATAGCTGACCTTCCCACTAAAACTGTGGCCCAACTTTAGGAGTAAATTAAGAAGTCATCTTACCTTCACTTTTTTTTTTTTCTTTTCATTTTTGTTCTTTTTTTTAAATTTAGGATGTAATTACCAAAAAAAAAATTACATACGCATATTTAATATTATATACTTTTGCTTCAGAAGAGGAGTAAGTTTAGGGGATCTAATGTAAAATGTTAAAAGTCAACCTGCTCAGTATTACTATAGGAGGCAGCAGAAATGGAGGATGTTTGGAGATAGGAGGAGGCTTTTCATTTTTAATACTCAAAAACCTCTATTTGCATTTGCATTTCCTGAAATTTCAAATAATTCTTTTTTTTTTTTTTTTTTTTTTTTTAATAAAAATTCAAACCCCACCAGGAATNNNNAATGAAAATTCAAGCCTCACAGCAGATGAGAACCATGCACTGGAAGCATAAACACGCCGTTAACTTGTGTTGCACTTGACCGTGTCATTCTATTCTGGGACAATGATTTTATCTGTTATCATTCCTTTTAAACTTTATTTACTTCTATGTTACTAGACTGCATTAGCAGACTACTTCTTATCTATGAGACTCCCTTTGCTATTCTCCTTTCAAGTACATTGTTGTCAACTGACAACATCTTGTTCTTAGTTATACACTAAACAAATCGTATTGCCAAAACTTCTCTTTGAGCATGCATGCCTGACTTCCACTGAAGACAAAAGCAGGATTATGAGTGAAAAGTACCTGAAATTAGTGATAAATTGAGAGGATTAGAACATATAGCACAAATCAAGTTTAAGAAACTGTGCAACTCAATGTCAAGCACTTAAGCGTGAAAAAAAAAAAAAAAGAAAATTCCTGAAAAAGAGTGAAAAAATCAAAAAATAAGATTTATTCTTCAGATAGATTTGATTTATTCAATTTTTTAAAAAAACACGTACATGAAATTTTTAAAATGAATTATTTGGTTTGCAGAAGAAATGGATATGTTCGAAGTTCAAAAGAATCCAATAAAAAAGCCTAAATGATATGTTCCAGGTTCACACTGGTAGTTCTACCATTCAATAATCACTGTAGCAATTTACAATGAACACAATGGAGTTCTGCTCAAATTATATTGTATTTTCAGCATCATGTCCAGATAACTGGAAACAATTCCCCACGTTTTAGGCAACTGGTTATTTAAGAACTTATTTAAAATTTCTTCTAAGTTACACAACATTTCCAGAGACTGCAAGAGAAGTTGTGTCAGATCGTAGCCAACAGAAAGCTGGTTTGGACGTGCAGCGTTATAGCGGATATTGGTGGATACCACAAAAGCCGGTAAACAAGGCTACTATACAGGTAGCATTTCTTTGTATCTTCGGAACCCATAGTGAGAATATAGGAAAATTTTCCTAGAAATCCTTTCTTTCCTTTGCCAGATAGCTAAAAAAGCCACCTAGAGAAGAATTTCATCTGATCAAAGCGAGTAAAACTAATGTAGTAAATGAAAAGAAAAGGAGGTGTAGTTTCTCAGATGTTCCTCTCTTGCCACAATACACATTATAGTCACTGGTAGAGAAGAAAATTCACTGCTGCTGACTTCACTGCTTCACTGGGCATATTTTACTTCCCATTCCTGTGATAAAACCTGTTCAGCTGAGTTTTCTTTTCTTAGTGAAACTAGAACATTTCAAATACCAGCTTCCCAGTCAGGAACCTTCTCATTTCCTACATTTCACTCGCAATAGCATACACACTTATGTCATATTCTGTTCAGTCACTACTTGCTGGCATCATTCCTCTGCATGAGATCCCTTGGCAGAATCCTATACACAAAGTCATACTTTCTACACAGTAGCAGTTGGTGCTGAATACACAGCAAAGATGGATAATGAAGGCAGCTTTCTAATGGGTCTGAACAACTCCTAGTTTGCCAATATGGAATTTGCGGATTCTGAAATATCAGCCTACACTAAAGAGGATGAGGAGTTGTTCGTTATAACAAAGGAAATGAGTAAAGTAAATGACTGTCAAGATTAATATTGGCATCCAGGTGCTATTGTCTAAATTATCTGATGTTTCTAAAGCTTTAAAATTGCAGCAATGCAAGTCAGATTTATGGAGAGTGCACAGCATGTATGCAATCTGGAACTACAGACATTTCCTGAAAACAACATGTATAGGCTTTCAGCATGGCAGCAGGACAATTTCATTATTGCTGAAATATTACAGTAGCTTATCATTGAGACAGATACTAGCATCGAGCAGTAATTAGCAATTTGTCCATGAGTCTCTCAGGTATTAAAGAATAATTCCAAAACAAGCCTAAATTGGAAACATAAATAACCAGAGAAGAATAACACGCTTTTATCCTTGTAGGCTTTGTCAAGGCAGTATTTCTGATCTTCATTCTCTGGTCAGACTGAGACGGTTTTTTAAAATAATGATAGATTAGATTTATGTATGAAAGAACTTACCTGCTGCAAAGCTGTCTTCTCTGCTTTCCACTGTAACTTTCAACAGTCTCAAAAAGAATCAGAAACCTCCTTTTGCTAGTTTTCTACCAGTTAAGGGTAAGTTTCCCTTAGATATCTTCCACTAATGGCCAGAAGGACTTGTACAATATTCCAAAGGGAGAATAATAACCTCTTCTAGTAGATGACTAATCTAAATCTCCTGTGCCTTTCTCCTGCGGAGGCAGACAAATAGTAAACAGAAGGAGAATCCTGCTTGGTTGCCTCATTTACAAACACAGCATAAATGCCGAAGGAAACTTCCAAAGTAATTGCTGTGATGAAAGTTGCTGTCAAGGCTAGAAGCCAGATACAGCTTCAGAAGACTTAGAAAAGCTTTGTTCAGTGACTGAGACATAAAAATTGTATTTTTGTTTAAACTTTATACAAATACTAGAGTCTCCTCTAAACTTTGGAAGGAAGTGAACTTACTGGCTGCCTATAAACTCTGTGTCAGTCTTGCATGCAGGGCTCAAAGAAAACACACTCATTTTATATTTTACATGTAAACAAGGAATTGTCTTGCTGTAGCAGAATGAGAAGTCTGTTACTAGATAGATATTATCTGCCTTACATGCTATGAAAAATACTTAATGATCTATAATATATTGCAAATCCTGCAAATTCTGCATTCTGCATTTTTTTTCTATTAGCTCACATTTAACATACAAGACTTTGTCTAAGCATCAATAAATGGCTTTGTTTAAAAAAAAAAAAAAAAACAACACAATAAACCTCACAATTACTTCTGCCTTAAATCAGCTATCCTTGCAGAAACAAACAAAAACCTGTTAATACAAGACGTTCTTATTGCAGTGTTATAGATTGAAATACAACCCTTCTCTGTCATTACTGAAGCTTCACTTCCAGGTCACAGGTTTCCAGTCTGTAATCCATTATCTGCAAACCTATCCCAAAGTTGTTAGATAGGTATTATAATAATAAAAATTGCCTTTTTCCAAAAGCATCCCATGAAATGTGGTCAGCCTCAGAGATCACATCGACCTGCTACCTGTCTTTTTACGTCTGTAGTGCGGAATACGCTGTTTTCTAGTGCTGACAGAAATAAATCATTCAGAGCTTCTTGATAATAGGTTATGTGTCTTACGTTTACAAGAAATTACTCTTGGTGGAGAGGAGAACTAAGGATCTCCCAGTCCAGAGCAAGAACAAAGACAAACAAACAAGCCTCTTTTAAACTGAAAATCAATCATAACTCTTTTGCAATAGAGTGAATGAACTCCTGTAGAAAATGCACTGAGATGAATACTGGGATTAGCTAATTACCTGGTGAAATGGTTTGTCAGTTCCATCTGGTGAGATGTTTTTTTCAGTTCTTTAGTTGAGGTTCCTGAAAACATTCCTACATTTTCCCGTAAGTGAATTTTATCTTTTATTCAATATGGCTGTTTACCATTTGGATTTTTCTTAGAATGAAAATACTCCACTTTACATCACTTTTGACTTATCATTTGCAAAGTGAAATGCTTTCTCTGAACTCTCCTAATTTCTTGAGCCCTCCCAGCTGACACTATTTTTTTCACTCCATGCTGGGCGTCCTATACCCTAAATTCTGTGCACTGTAAATTTTTTTCACAAGAAGGCTACTGTCTTTTAAATGGGTATTACAAACCATTACAACCTTTGATATAATTTTGGTCACTTTTGCAACAGGAAATTCCCGTTCACTGCTTCTAGAGGCTCTGTAAACAAAATCCTACAATTCTTTCCATGAAATGCCTATTTAAACTTGAGTTTAACTAACTCCTCAAAAATTGTATTTTGAAAATGTTTCAGCATCTTGTGGCAATTTAATAAAGTTTTGTGTCTATTACCTTTAAAGACGATTTAGTCCGAGGCTCTGTTTTCTGTCTGGTAAGCTTGTTTTGAATAAGCAATGACTGATCCGTACGAACATCGTAATTCCCATGTTCTGAATCATCTGTGTACGTGTCCTTGTCCTTTCCTATATCTGAGGGAGAAATAGAAGAAAACAGTGGGCTCATTTTTGGTTATTGTGGAATGAAACTGACAGTGAAGTTACAGCCACAGTTGAACATTCCTTTTAAGTATCCACATTTCCATAACTTACATTCTGTCCTTTCCTGTAAAAGCTTTTTATTTGAAAGGGTTGTGTTATCTAGAAATGACTCCTATTTTAGGAGAAGGCCTACTGAATTTTTTTCCATTCTATTACCATTCAAATAAAAAATTTACAAGATTCCTCACGGTAGTTATAGACAAACCAAAACAAAAGAAAAAAAATCCACAAAGTGATAAAAAGCAAATATTCAGGTGCTTTGGTCCTTGACTCGGTTGTCAAAACAAAACACGTTTTCAGAGAGGCAGGTGCATCCTGCAGACACAATGAAGAAAGTATTTTGCTCTTCAGTGGATGTGTTTTTAATTACTCAACATAAGTGTTTATAAAAATATTTGAGCCTCCTAAGAAAGCTGCAGGTAACTGAGGACCTTCATCAAAGCTTATTAACATACAACTGCAGGTTAGGTTTCCCTCGGCATCATCACAGCAGGCAAGATAGAGGGACTTAGTCAAGTCTCTGAGTTTCCGTAACCTCTGTCAGAAGGGAGAAATACTTTTCAGACACAATTTCCTTGCACATTCTCCATGTGAAAAATCATGACGAGACTTACTCAGCAGGAATAAAATGAGGAATAGTGCCTGTATACTGTTGGACCATGTAATGAATGCTGGAAAATGGTTAGTTTTGAAATAATATTTTACAGATGAAAAGGATGGAATAGTTATTCCCACACAATTATATCTTGGACAAATTGCAAAGAGAAACTATTCAGACTAAAAAGTTACCCATAAATCTTGAGCCAAATTCTCATCTCAGGTCTCACATCAACATGGGAAAAGTCAGGGGAACTGGGAACAGTATTTATCCCAGTAATTCTAAACCCTAAATAGAAGCCAAGAAACAAGCCACGGGTTGCTGTGGGAACTGCCGTCTTGAATTTCCTGAATTTTACATTCAGAAAAGCTCATCTGCAACAAAGTAGTTTTCATTAAGTTGTTCATCCAAATTCTCCACAGTAAATATTACAGAAAAAAAATAACCACAATTATCTCACATAGCCTAAACATTTCTGAGAAGGAATATAAAACTGGAACATTTATGGAGAGATTTTTTTCTTGCAGTTTAGCTACTTACATAAGAGTCACACAAAAAAAGTCTTCCATAATTTCTGATGTTGATATTAACCTCAGTAAATCTGTGAAGGGTCTTCTTAACATACAAAATTGCCCATTTTGATTGTGAAAGCACCAAACGTAGTTCTGGACAACAAAAAGGAATGCAGTAAAAAGACCCTGCAGAAGTAGTAGGGGTACAAGGTAGGAAACAAGACAGTGAAGTGAATGTGATGTCGTGCTTATGAATGTCTGATGCTCTTAGCTTTCTAAAGACCAAGAGCTTAGAATAGAATCCTGTAAAATGAAAGGAAGAATAAAGTCCTATGATGCCTAAACTCCCACAGCTGGATGGGCTATNNNNAAAAACTGGCAAAAGTTTTATTTAAATATGTTTTATTTAAATAATTTAGTTATGGTATGAGTTACCTTTTATTGCTCAACATATTTTTACTTACTAAACATTTTTTATGTTTTCAAGGACACAGCCCCTTGAAAAGTGTACAATTTTCTGTAAAAAAGATTCTCTTCCATTTAGGCATGTTATCTTATCTGAAATGCAGACAAAAAAAAAGGTTTTATTAACAAAAAAAAAAAATCAAAAAAATAAAAATAAACAGAGTTAAAAAGAACATAAAGCTTAACATTTAATATTGTTCATTTTAACAGCTGCTGACATTTTATGCACCAAAACCACCATCCCATAATGTATTCTTATCAATATAGTAAAAATGGGAAGAATGAAGATGAACACACAGCATTTAATCATTGCACTTGAGTGTTGGTTACACCTGTCTCAAAAAAAATCAGACTGAGACACTGCATACCATCCATATTTAAAAAGTATATCCAAGCATGTGCATTTTTCTCAACATTAATGTAGTTATAGATAGTAACGTCCAAAAGTATTCAAGATACTTTGAAAATACTTGCTGTGCCATTTGACTCTTCTGCAGCACACATTTAGACAAAGTATTTCACTTCAATACTTATACACAAAAGAGAAAGTTCAATGGATCACACCACACATCTATCAGAACAAGCTAGAAAGAATAATTGCTGTGCGTGTGGTTTTGGAAGGCACATTTTGTTTCTTAAGTTGGACTTATAAATTTATTTTGAACTGTTCCAAAATTTGTAAAAATAAGAAATGAAATTGGTTCATCTTAGAAAATTATCTGGAAAAAAGAAGAGATGAAACTTTAAAAAAACGTAGTCAGTTCTGTTAGTGGCGTTCCTTTGTGACCAAGTACTTTCTGTAATAAGGTATCCACCGCATCCGTTAAAGTCACTCTTTTGTGATTTTCCCACCAAAATGACATTACTTTAGAATTTAAATTATGTAACCAAAATTGTTCCTACTGTCACCAATGCATGCTACATTTTGTACAAATTCAGTCGCTTCACTTCTTCAGCCTTTCTTAAATAACTGCAGTTTTAAAACTTCCACAACATCGTTTATGTAATTCTGGTCTATGAAGTAACGCTGTTTTCTGCCGCTCTTTCCTCCACAAGCTCTATTGTTTGTTTTTGGATTTTAGCTGCCATTTGGGATTGCCACAAGCCAAAGTAAGATAGCATCCCTGAGCGCTGTGACTGGGGTTGTACTGCCCAGAGGTGTTTTTAAAGTAACTTCCCCCAAAAGCAGGGAAATGCACTGAGCCTTTCTATTTGACTTGCATCTTTAAATTTGAACACAGCCTTTATCTGGCTGCAGCTCCACAAAGAATCATGAGAAAAGCTCGTCTGCCTGAAGCTCTTTGCTCTACACTGTGGGAAAGCTACTGTTTACTTCATTTTATTTAACTTTTCTATTTCCCATCATGCCTTCCCTGGCCTATGACAACCAATTTGGTGGTTATTGCCAACAACAGTTGCCGGCTGATACTGCTCTTGTAGCTCTTGGATGGCGCTGGTGCCCAACACCAGTTCCACCAGTTAGTCTGCCTTCTCTGAGGAGCTGGGAGATTGCAGGCAAGAAGCAAAAAGAGAAAAAAAAAAAAAAAAAA
>VXAV01008701.1:519226-536583 GCA_013399715.1 Alectura lathami | reverse complement strand
TAATACATCATCTCATGGAATCTCTCTAGGCATCCTACTGCACCTTATATTACAGATCACCATGTGTAGGTAGGTCCCTGTATGGTATGGATTGTCACGTGCTCCCAGAAACCTGGTATTGTACTCATTTAAGAATAGTTGCATTACCTCCTTAGGAAGCAGTATGATTCAGCTTATTTTAGAAAAATATTTGTTTTGCTTTCAGATCTTCACCCTTTATTTCTTCCCCCTATTTCCTTGATTATCTAAAACAGGCCCCCAATCTATTCTTTCTGTATATCAGACTGAGAACTGTTTTAGACTTTGTTTTCTCTTCTACTCCACAAATAGATTATTTTTAATGAAATTAGTTTATTTATTCTGAAGAGCTCTAAAATGGAAGGAAAAAAGAGATTCTTGGTCTACAAAAATTGCATTCAGTTAAATACAAACCTGAATGTTGCTTTTAGTACCACACTAGTAAGGTAGGATGCAAACACCAAAGCTGACACATTGCAACGGACTGTTCCTTTTGCACAAAATTTAGAGATCATCTCATGATTGTTACTGCAAACAAAATTATGTGCTTCCCTGACACTGCCTGCATTGGTGAGAGGTACATTAAACATTTTCAAGCATTTGATTTGAAATAAGCACCAATGTACTTGATCTTCCCTGGCCAAGCTGGGGAGCAACTTAGTTTTAAATAAAAACCTATCAGACAAACAAAATTATTTTATTTATTTACTTAGCTAAGGTTGTCTACTTGCCATCAAAAGCACAGTTAAGAAAAGTAAATAGTTTTAAATAATGTCTGCATTCTAAAGCCTTAGGCAGTACCTTTTATAAAGCCTACCTTTGATATCTGCTCTTACGTCATTTAAACTTTAACAGAATGAAATTAGTGCCTGCCTCATCAGTAATACTTCCCATGAAAATAAAACAAAATATTTTTGTGCTTAATTGAATGGAGGAATTAAAAGGCTTCAGAAGTCTGGAATATCTCCAAAGCTGTAACAAACATTTCTGCCAGAAAACATCAGAAATCCAACAAAATACATTTTCTCTCAAAAAACACAGTAGATCTCTAGAAGGCTATATTTTTGCCTCAAAGTAGGCTATTCCACAGCCCCCATTCTTGAAATTCTGAAAATGCTTTCTCAGAGCATCCTCAGGAGACCAGAATCAGTACAATTGAGTTGATTTAGCAAGAACATAATGAGGTTAAGGAAAAGGAAGAAAGTGCATTATTGCCTTTTAATAGAGCAAGACAGTGCTTTAAATGCACCAAGCATAAAATGAATAAGTGTCCAGGGTTTTGAGCCCGGTTATAATATTTATTTGTTAGTCAAACAAAGGAGAAATAACTGCAGTGAGCAGCCCAAGAAAGAATAGAATTCAAGATGTTGGGGCTTTCTTCCACTTGTACAACCAAGAAGCTCCACTTTCCTTTCCCTTTGGAGACAAGAGCTCTCCAGCATTAGCTCCTTTACAACGAGGTGAATTGAGAAATGCCATTGCTCATCTCCTCCATTCTATCCATTGGTCAGCCAGAAGGCAGCAAAGTCAGGAGGGTCTCAGGTTCCAATTCAGATCACAGATGATGCTTTTGTTCTGCTTTCTGCATGTTCTTTCCTGAAAAATACATAAAACCTATACGAGATCTGCCTTTAGGAAAAAGGATAATGTGTTGTGCAGGGCAAATCTGAGGTAAAAAGAGCTGCTCAGTCAGCTGAGCAGTAATAACCTGCTGGTCCTCAGACTTTGGCACAAATCTGTCTGGAATTTAGTTCCTTAACAAATGTGGACAACAAAAAAATCACAGAACCACAGAATATTCTGAGTTGGAAGGAACCCACAAGATCACCAAATCCAACACCTGGCCACCTCACAGTACCACCTCATGTCTGAGAGCCATGTCTCAACGCTCCCTGTGCTTTGGCTGTGCCCACTGCCCTGGGGAGCCTGTTCCATGCCCACCACCCTCTGGGGTAGAACCTTTTCCTAACACCCCCTTGATGTAGCTCTATGCTGTTCCCTCAGGCCCTGTTGCTGTCCCCAGAGAGCAGAGCTCAGCGCCTGCCCCTCCGCTCCCCCGTGAGGGAGCTGCAAGCCACCACGAGGCCTCCCCTCAGCCTCCTCTGCTCTGGGCCCAACAAACCAAGGGGCCTCAGCTGCTCCTCATACGTCTTGCCCACCAGACCCTTCACCATCTTTGTAGTCCTCCTTTGGATGCTGCTCCCTAATAGTTTTATATCTTTCTTAAATGATTTTACATATTACTTGAATTTGCATTTTAATTACAGAAATTAACCTCAAGGTATGAATGGACGGTTAATTACACACCAGGTTCAACTCCAATTCAAACGAAACCAGGAAGCTGGTTGACTACATTCTGTTGAAAAACTAATGCCTGCCAAACTTCAGGCTGAGAATTCCAGTCAGTTCCAGAGGGGTTCCAAAGGACAAATTGACTGAGGCTTGCAACATTTCCATGGGAAAGTGGTCCAATGAAAGTGAATGAAAACTGATTTCATGCCAGTAGACAGAAGAGATTTACTTTGGGATATTATTCTTCTATGGATTATACCTTAGTGTATTAGAGAGTGATCATAGAACCAGAAAAATCCAAGTATTTTTGATGAGGATTAGTACATGCCTGGCAGACAGACTGGTGCAATGGAAGAGATTGTGGAAAAATACAAATACGATGAACTTTTAATACAAATGAGTAAAAAGTAAATAAGGTTTAACATTGTGCCAAATAATAATAAAAGCTGTCTGGACACTTTCACATTTTCCAAAGTGTTAAGGTGAAAAGAGATCGATGCAGGCAGTAACCTACAACTTTGCGCGGATAGCATAGCAGCAGTTAAAGGCATTGTACTTTGCTAAAGATAGACCCTGTGCATTGAGCAGAATGGATTGGCCTTGGCGGAAAGTGGTGTCCTGTAACAGGCACCTTAAATCTGAGGGTAGTTTCTTATGGCCAGGCAGGTTACACAGCACGCAAGACATGAGATGAAGCACAGAAATGAACCACTTATAAATGCAAGTACAAATGCAACCTCAATGGCTGTAAACACTAAAATACATACAGACATTTACTGAAGTAAAGATGAAATTCGGTATAAGATAGCACTAAGTCATAAGAGGTGTAATTAACGTGAAACAAAACAAAAATCAAAAGCATTTTGCTGATGTAGGTCTCACATTAAAGAAGTATGGAATGGTCCAAAATAAACATTCAACCTAAAGATCAGAATCAAAATAAACTGAGATATTAAGAAAAAAATCTAATACATTAATAATCTGATTAGATTGAGGTTTTTTATTTTTAAATTAAAGAAAAACAAACAATACTGAGGAAATAATTTGGAGAGTTTCAGCTGCCTTTCTTCCTTCTCCAAGTGAGAAGGAACAAAGGATTTTCTTATTGAAAAAAATAAAAAATCAGCCAGGATTTTGTTAAAAAGCATAACCAAGAACAAAGCAAAGAATTCCACAAAACCAGATCCTAATGCTGAAATATACTTGTACAGAAAGAGTATAAATAAAAAGTAAGAGAATATGAATAATAAATTCCAAAGTTAATAGGTTTGATAGAACTTGTAATGCACAATTTCTTTGTCATCTTTCCTTGTCGTGTCTCTGAGGCCTCGCCCTTTTAGTATATTCTTCACCCCATTTTCTCATTCTCTACTACTAGTTCCAGTAATATTCCTCTCTAAAGTTAACCTACAACTATTACCTCTGTTATAGTCTCATTATTAGCATACCATTTAAACTCCTTCTTCTGTTCACTTTCTTCTTTCACCAAATGGGGAAAAGGCTGTTATTTCTTACAACAAAATAAAATTGTGGAAATTTTAATTTTTGCAAGGTTTAAGGAAAACACCGTGTACTGCGGCATAGTGCCTGTTAATAAAATTATATAAATACCTACAGTAGCATAATAGGTATCTGTTTCATAGTTGCTCTAATTTCATCACTGTGTTCATATTATGGCAGGAAAGTTCTAAGATATTTTAAAATTTGATTACAATTTAAATTAAATTTCAGACAAACATGTCATTTAAATAGATTATTCTGAGAGGCAGTAGAATGTACAGATATTCTTGAACAAAAGATTAAACTAGGAAACATGAACAAAGACATAACACATGATCTTTTAGAGACATTAGAACTAAAATTTATCATTTGACCTCTATACTAATACTATAAAGGAAGTTCACACTTTTCCACTCTTGTATACTAATTACCCTGTTACTATTCTAAATCATATTTCTCTTCTAACATTTCTTGTCATTTGTCTGATAAGAGGAATGTGATAAGGAACTTCTCCAGCACCTTCGCAGTGATTTATTTATACTGTCCATGCAAATCAAAGGGTATGCAAGCTTTCTGTAGGGTGCATCAACCTAATGATCTGTCACTGAAGAGAAGCTGCTGCTCCTTGCCCATCTGTTCTCACACGCCCAGGGCCTTGGCCATAAGGGAAGGGGCACTGCTCACAGAACACAACCCAGTGACAAGCCCAGCTAGGGGATTCAATCTGAGCACACCACGTGTGACATTAGCATAGATTGTTTTTTTCTTTTTTTGTTTTTTTCTTTTTATCTATTGCAATTGAATAGAGTGCTATACCTTTTTCCAAAGTGTTGGGAAAAACATATTAGCTAATGTTAAGAAGAATTCTTCTGACATTTTCACTATCTTGCACACGTCTGAGAATGGGATATATGAATTTGTAAAGGTCTTGATTTTAAAATGTGCAGAAAAATACACCCACACTCGGTTAAAGCATGAACTCCCCAAAACCTCTAGTGTGTGTTAAATAATTTGTTCCAAAGGTATGTGCTTCATCCTCTGCGTTTTAACCTTGTGCACTACTAACTCAGGCATGCTGTAACCTGTCTTTTTGTCCACCTTTGTTGATAAATGCACTGCGGAACTCTGTGATAAAAAACCAAAAGCAAGCTGCTGGCAACTAGGAATTTAAAAAAAAAAAAAAAAAAAAAAAAAAAAAAGACAAAACAAGACATATGTCTGCAGTGAAACAGACTGAAAAAGGAATCCTGGTTAAAAACTTCGGAACTTTGAACACGAACATTGATTACTAAGAGAATATAATTCTCTGAGAGAGTTTGCTTGCATTTATTACCTATCATAACCTTTTCAGATCGTGGGGATCTATAGGTCAGTTGCACGCTGCTGACTAGAAGGAAAACAGAAGGTCGAGTGGACACCAGCGTGTATTTCTCAGGGACAAACCAGACCACACAGCCCTAGTTTATCTCTAAAACAGAATAACAGGCATTGTTGATGGAAGGCAAGCTATACTGTATATCCTCTATCTTGATTTTGTGAAGCTTTTGATTATACTTTCTAACGTAGTTTTAGGTGACGGTTGTAATTGATGTTCTTATGGGTCTTTTCCAGCCTAAATGATTCCATGATTCTATTCAATGGTTTTATGATACATGCAAGAATTTTGACTTCAGAGACTATGCAAACCCGTCATTGCTTGGATTTAAAAACAGTGGGCCACTATGCTGAACAAAGGTTATTTATATACATGTAAATATAGGGTATCTCATTAAAAGTGTATGACGCTATAAATATATTGAAATATTTAGCATTTCCTTTTAGAAAGGAAAATTGATCACTTAGTCTATGAAGAAGGATATGGGATGAAATTAGAGTGAGCACAGGACCACCAAAGACGAATTGAACAAACTGAGGTTGTTTAGTCAAAAGAAGAGTGATGAAAGGCATGATAATGGCTTTCAGATGCATAAGCTGATGCACTTGGGAGAGCTATCAGTTGTTCTCCCTGCCCACAGCGGTCAGGGAACACAGCAGTGAGCTTACAACACAAGAAAACCGGTTCAGTCCCATAGTAGGAAAACTTCTTAATAGGCAAGATTACTAGCCCTATGACAGTGCAAAGCAGTATTTTAAACAACCACCACATTTTTTTTTTCTTGTTTAGAACAGGTTGAAAACTATCAGTCAGAAATAACACAGTACTCATAACTTATGGATGAGGAACTTCCCAGTGGTCTCCAGAGGACCCTTCCTTCCAGCCCTGTGCTGGGATAGCTGTGTCCATGAAATGCCATCGTTCTGTTAACAGGCCCCCTGTGAGCTCAAACGCGAGGCAAAGCTGCTTCAGGCTTGCCTGCCTAGGTGTGCTGGCGGCGGCCCAGACTTCAGCATCACCCTGGAGCGTTTGGATGAGTCCCCTGGGTTTGCAGGTTCTTTTCCAGCCAACTGCCAGCGTGCTGATTAAGTGCGGCAGGATGTGCTATACGGTATCTGCAATTAAGGCTGCAGAAGGCACTTAATGTTCCGGCGTTTCTTAACTGATTAGCACTGTACACTCTGCAAAATTAACAGTATCAATATAGGAAAAGAATTCCAGCAATAACTGAATGAATAAGAGTTAACACAGCATTATATAAAATACAATATGAAAAGCATCAGCTATTTACTGTTTATATTCATAGTAATTTCCTTATCAACCTTTACAATCTTTTAAGAGTTGTATCTGAGCTAATGCCATGAACTCCTCAGTTTGAGTCCAGTACACTGAGATTGCATCTTCTAGTTTCCTTTTACCTGGCATTTTAATCTAAAATCAATATATTATTTTTTAATTGCCTTCAACAGGTGATTCAGAAAAGTTCTTCTCCAGCCTCTGGTACCAAAGCCACAAAAGACATTAGTTGCTACAGTTTGGAGAAATACAAAAGACTGGAGAAATTGAAGGAGGCCATCCCTGCGGATGTGCTCACATGATGCTTTTAAAGGCTTGGTACAAGAAGCCAAGCCATTCCTCCCGATGGCCTGGTTCTTACAATAGGTCCATTAGGGTTCACTGCCTCACAGGCTTCATCTCCACAACCAAAAATGTGCTACAGGCTTTAACTGTTTCAGATGTAAGCTTTAAACCAAGCTTCCAGAAGAAATTTAAGGGGTGGGGTATGTTCCTGTTTCATGTATGCTTCTCCAGCTGAGGACCAGCCAGTCTTTCCATCTGCTGAACTCACTAGCTCTTTTCTACATTTACAGAAGATGAATGAGTTTGCTTTTGGACTCTATGATAAGCTAATCCATATCATCAAAAATTCATACTGAATTTCCTGTGAGGATTTAATGCCTCATCATGTGAAGCAGTCAAATAATCCCTGGATTTAAGAATCCCTAAGTACTTATCTACAAATTGACACTAATGGCTTCAAAGCTCCTTGTGCAGACTTGTAATATTTACACAGTCACATGCATTTCAAAATGCCCCCAAATACTATCATGGTAACAAACACTTAGCAAAAATACACAGACTGCATAGACCTCAGACAAGGGATCACCACGAGCTATTTCGTGAAGTGAAACTTCTGAGGTGTATGAAGAGCATACTCAATTAAAGAAAATCAATTCATATCTGTTAAAGGAGAACTAAAGCACTGAATGATATTGCAATCACTCTTAATATTGTAAATGAACACTTAAGATGAAATTACATTACCCATTACTGACGTGGACATGGGTGAACGTAAGGGTTCAGGATCAGAAAAACTAGGTTTCTTGCATGCTTGTCACCAGCTTGATAGACAATCCCTGATGAACGGAGAAACATTACAGTCTTCCTTTATGAAAAACTGAATCAAGGTCTAAACAAACTAAGAGGTATTTGCTGTGGAAGAATAAAGGTCAGCATGAATTTAGCTGCGCTCACCAAAATCGTTCTATACTGTCCTCTGTATACAGCAGGGCTTAGCTCAATGTTTGAAAGCCAGCCAGAATCCTACAGTAGACAGCACTAATGAAATACTACAGTTCAACTCCCACATCCATATATTATGGTTTTTTTTTTTTGTTTTTTGTTTAAGGCATATGTACTCAAAGCTATCAATTTTGTCTTCAGAAATGATGATTGTTGTCTTACACATCCAAGATGTTTGAATTTAGTTATTATTGGAATTAGTAATTTTCAAGCCTAGGTACACAACAAACAATTTGTCATAATGTAATTTAGAAAGTAAGTGCCTTCAGGAGGAAGGCAAGCTGCAATGTCCTTTATCAAATATTTAGAGGTAAAACCTGTTAAAGATGACCAGAGCATATGCTTAGCAATACCGTTCCCATTTGAAAAAAGACTGAGAAAATTGCTAGATTTTTGCACTATTTGTCTGCCCGTGATTGTTATTCCTTGTGCTGTCCTTTGGAAGCCATACCAGCAATTTTAGAAACAGATGATTACTGGTTTGCGTATGCTTCTGTCACTCTGCACCAAGAAGATCAAATAGTTTAACACATAAATACACCTTTCCAACACGAAGCGAAACCAGCCGTATCTTTTCCAAAAGCCTCAATTCCCCCTAGTTTGTTCACACATGAGGTTGGAAAGGACCCCTGGATCTCAGCGGGCCCACCGTGAGCCCCTCTGCTGGGGGCTACACACCCCACCGCAAAACCTGATGCACGCCGGCACGAAACCCCTTCAGTGCTAAGTCTCGTGTGTGCTGCCTGGCCACGTTCACTGCCGGCCCCTCCTGCCTGGCTAACGGTGCAGTCGCAGCAATGCAGTCGTGGTCCTGGTTTCTACTTTGCTGGGATTTAAGCCTCCAGCAGACACTTTTACACTCCCAAAGCAGGAATGTCCATAAGCCATCACCATGAGATGTATTTCTGTTCCCTTTGACTGCGAATCAGTTAGAGGCACCGACTTAGACAATAAACGTCTACTGGAAAATACTTACAGGTAAGCAAAATTTATTCACCTACTTGAGCACACCTTCTATGCTATCAGAGCTTTCACCATGGTGAAAGCAGAGAAATATTGAGGCCTATAGTACTACAAATGATGTTGCATGAGGTCACACTGAGACAGATTCCAAGTAATTTTCTGCATAAAAAGTGAATGCTTACATGCTTCAGAAAGTGGTGACCTTTCACGCTTTGAGTCCTGCTCATTTTCTGAGGATTTCTGCAAATCAAAAGCTAAGTGCCAGACCCTGGTTACACTTGCAGCCCAGCACCACTGCCTGCTCAGTCAAATGCATGCTGAAGGTACGACAACATCAATACATCAGTGTGAGGGCAGAGGAAGGACTGTGAAAAAGAATTCAATATCTTAGGAAGTCTCAGAGTACTGCTGTCTTCAGGTATTAGCACAGAGGGTGAAGACTACATTGTTATGGGCATTTCTCCCACCGGGAGAAAACAGTCACAAGGGAAGCCAACATAGAGTTGTTCAAACAATCACTTCTTATTCTTCATGAAGTTCAGTGACTTCCAGCACTAGAGCTTTGGTTCATTATTGCTGAGGTGAGAGGAGGAGGAAGAGTGTGCCTGGAAGAACACTAGGAAAGGAGAATGCCTGGGTTAAATTTGGAAGGCTGGCTATTACCTTTTATTCCACTTATTCTCTGACATCTCTCTTTCCACATGGAAAGGAAATATATTGTGGATGGTTTTAAAATCAATTATGCATGTATTTTTCAAGTTCTTTTGTTTGAAAGACAGGTCAGTACGTGCAGCTGTGTGGGCACATGCTTTTGAGAAAGACAATTGGAGCCAGTGTTTGGCACTCTGCCACAATATCTTTAAAGCCTGTTCTTATTCTCTTAAGCACTAATATCATCCCAGAGGAGACTTTGCCTTTACTCTGAGTTATTGCTGCTATTATGTAACTCCTTCTCCTCTGCTGTCCCTCTATAGCTTGGAGTGAAGCAATTCTGTGCGGATTCCCCAGTACCTGTACAAATGCTTATCCTTGCCTTCCTATATAATTCTTCTATGTGCTTAGATTTCAAGCCACAACTGCTGCCTGATGGCTGGGAAAGAGTGCTTTGTATGCAAGGCACATTTCTGAGTAAAGTGAGATAAATCTGAAACAGATACGGTATTAGATGGTGCTCAGAACAAAATCAGTGACAATTCCTACTTTGCTGCTACATTGTTTCTGCAAGAAATTGGATGAAATAAACGTGTGAGATGCAAATGAGGTATTATAAATGATTATTGTTAATAGTGTCTGGTTAGTGGATACAGTATTTTGATATCTCATTACAACCCTTCAGATAAGAATGCAAATTTAAAAATAAATGTATTTGAACGACTGCAGCCTGCATTTGGTGTCTTATACACCACACACCTGTTACTCTCTCAGTGTTGGGAATCTAGCAGTCTCAACCATCTTTTAGATTTGTTTTCAAAAGAAGAGAAGGCTGTGCTCCAGACCTGTGGCACCCATAGCACGTGCTTCGTAAGTAAGGTGTATCCAAGCACCCAGCCAGAAATCTATCTTTTATAGTGCAGGAAAAGTTTAAAAGAACCATATAAAAGCGCAAGAGCAGACATCACCTAACTTTTAATTGAGGCAACTACTTACTGCCACGTAACTCCGAGTGTACCCTCCCAGCTCCTTAGCTCCTTGTGCTGAAGCACAAATACTTCCAGCACTTACTTACTTGCATGTTTAAATCCCTCCATTGCTCATGCTAATGTTTCTTTCTGTTTGGTTAGGAAATGAAGTTATTTTCAAGCCTTATTTCTAATATAAGATGTGATGAGGAAAGGACAGGAAGCGTGAATGTATTCCAGTAACTTGTATTTTCTTCCCATAATAATAGAAAATAATTTTGAGGTCCTTTCCTAACTGCACCTGGCATGTTTCCTACTCGCATTTAGCAGACGCGATAAAAGCAAAAGTGTTTTTAATGATTTAATTTATGAGTTGTAACATACTAATCAGTGACTCAATTACTTTTGTTATTTACAAGTTTAATTTCCAATCTTTTCAGATTCTCTGATTCTGAATCTTTCTCTCTCGAGATTGTATTTGTCATCAAAGATGCATTTTATCCATTCATTTTATGATAAAAGTAACAGTTTTGCTTCAATAAATTCTTGCATATTTCTTTTGTTGTGACTAAAACCATAAAGAGGCTGCACCACATTGATAGCATCACTCTAGACCTTTTTAAAATGGAGACAGTTGATGTAGCTGTTGCATGAAGTGAACACTGATAGAACCAGCAAAACCCGTGTATCACACCACTCTTTTTAGAAGCAGAGCTATATAAATTTCTCTCCTAGCTGGCTTTGGATGAGGCACAGAAACGGATGACTTCATGTCTGGGGCCACAGGAAGACATATGTGAAAGCTGGCCAAGAGTCACACAGCAAGCTGATGCAAGCCCCAGAAGAACCGACAAGTTGTGACACCCAGAGGATGAGAACGTCATCCTTAGCCCCAGTTGCCAGCTTCCCTCTGTGAAAGTGAGATTCAGTTGTGGCTCTCATCCTTTTGTTTGCACACATTGAAGCAAACTGAGATATGATTTTGTTGCTTATAGGCTGTATATGAACTGCCAACACATGGCGAATGTGAGTTTCATCACAAACTTGTTTGCCTGAGAGTTTTAGCTGCAAATCACCTCAGCTGGTGATGCTTCTGAAGGAAAGGATTTATTCTTTACCAGCTCTGCTGTAGCTCCCTGCTAGCTTTCAGCGACTGATGAGATTTAGCATGTGACAGAGGCTTCCCAGAGCAAGGTGCAATGAAAAGCCTGTTAATTAGATGCCTTTCTTTAGCCCTCTGCAGCAACCCTTGTACTGATCTCAAGTCACCTGCCTGAACATCAGGCCCACGTAAGACTGCTCAATGCGTCTTGAGACATGTTGTGGAGGTGTAGAGAGCTATTTTAAAAATCTGTAATTTTATAATCTTCTGAAATTACAGGGGAAAAGTTGAGATCACTGCTAAAGCACTTAAAAACTCTAAAGGTTAGATATCTGAAAAAAAATTATCAGTGCTCTTTCCAAGCCTATGATTTAAAAAGAAAATGATATCCTTTCAACAAACACAATTAAGGAAACTGTACCGAACTATGCAAGTCTTCTAATTCATCTTTGCACCTGATTTAGATTTCTATATTAGTGTAAGATATTTTTGCCTTTCATGAATAATGTCTTTTAAGAGATCAAGAATAATGTATTATACCAATGTTTTTTAATTTTATGAAATGAGAAAATTGCTCACCTGGAAAATATTTATTTCTCTATATCAAATTCAAGCATAAATATATTTTAATGACTATTTTGTCACATCTCATGATATCCACTGCATTTCTTCTCATAGGAAGCTGGAACATCACACACACGTGAGAAATCAAGCGACAAAAGGTCTTTCCTGATATTGCCCTTCTATTGAGCACGCACAACAGGATCCAGCTACAAAGCCTGAGCTTATCTTTGCACCAGGCTGTAATGACAAATGGAGCATCCTGCTGAACCTACCGTGCATATCACTCTACCGTTTAAGACTAAGACCCAGATTTTAGGCTTTTAGAAAGGACCATAGTCTGACATCCTGCTTATCTCAGGTCATACAGCCATAAGGTAATCCTGCCCTTCCTGGCTTGCAAAGGGAGCTGTACAGCAAGAAGCTGCAGGACCATCCTGAAAGCTAGAGGTGGTACACACAGGGCCTGCAGGGAGGCGAGGTTGGGCTTGGGTGTGCGCTACTGCCACGAGCTCAGCTATGACTGTTAGGAGCACTGAAAATGTCTCATAAGAGATGTTTTGCATAGTCACTACAATTAGGCTGAAGAGGATTCACTTCAAACATTTTGCATGATGGAAAAGAAAATAGGGGCCATTGAAATGTCTGCTCTTACAATACACCTGTAGTTTCTCTTGCTAAACATGATGTGTAAATAATTTTGTTGTCTTTCTTAAAATTCACAGGGAAGTTTCTTTTTTNTAAAATTCCCAGGGAAGTTTTTTTTTTTTTTTTCTTTTTTTTTTTTTTTTACTTTGAAGGTACAAGTACAATAAAATTAATCATAGAAGTATTTTTAAGTAGATTGCTGGATCCCACAGGAATTGATATCAGAGATTATGTTTAATCATCTTATTAACACGGTCATACACGAACTGGGGACCAAGACTGCATTCAGCATTTTATCTCAAAATGTGTTCAAAATTCTGTTTTTTGGGCATCCTGCAAGAAATAATTCAAATGTAGGATGAGGATTGCTCCATGGTTTGAAAGGAGGTTGTAGCAAGGTGGGGGTTGGCTTTTTCTCCCAGGTAGCTAGTGATAGGATGAGAGGCAATGGCTTCAAGTTGCATCTAGTAGGAGGGTTCAGGTTGGATGTTAGGAAAAACTTCATATCAGAAATAGCAGTCAGGCATTGGAAGAGGATGGCCAGGGAGGTGGGGGAGTCACCATCTCTGGAGGTGTTCAAGGAACAGGTAGATGTGGCAGTCAGGAACATGTTTTAGTGGGCATGGTGGTGATGCGTTGACAGTTGGGCCAGATGATCTTGGAGGTCTTTTCCAACCTCAATGATTCTATGGCAGTGAAGACATTAAGAAGTCACACATTTGACTCCAGAAAGTACTAAGAGTAACGTCTAAACATAAAAGTTCTTCTTCCTCTCCTCTACAATTTTTGAATCCAACAGCTTTTCATACAAAGTATTGCTGTCAGATCAAGCAGAATTAGTTCACAACAAGATGAGAGCATGGCAAAATGGCTGGAATTACCCTCTATATCCAATACGCCAGGAAATATGCTTTCTTCTGTTGCTATAGAGTTATCTAATGGCAAAAGAAGAAATTAATCATAGCTGATGCCACTATATTGTTTATCTGTTAGAATATTCAGCAATAGAGAAAGCATTAATTTACAGAAATAAAAAGGGCGATGGAATGCAGAAGGAGAAAAGAATCATGTTTAACATACGTATCTGCCTCTAGAGAACATCGTGGAACATATGATTGAAAGAAAAATCACAGATATTAAATTCAAATATGCATCAAAAAATAGTTTCTGACTTTTGTGCAAAAAACAACTCTCACAGCAGACACAGCAGTTGGAGTTGCATAAAACTCACTGGAAGGTATTCTGAAAGTGAAACAGATTTTGAAACTGTTCAGTTCATAACTCAATACTTTCATCAACCCTCAATTATTTCCTTTAATACCTAGAAATGGAGACAGGCAAACTGAAAAAGTTTCAACCTAGCTTTTATCTGCTTAACTGTTACAGTGCAATGTAAGCAGCCTCAGTTGAATAATATGCAATCCCACCCATGATTTGAGAGGTCTACTAATGTCGTCAAAGTTAACAGACAAGTTTCTAGGTCTTGTGAATTATGTCCTTTAACCTTCCTACTTTCCATCTTTCCTATAGTAAAACAACTGTGTGTGCACAGCTTTGTAATATCACAGCATAACATTTCTAACCACAGTGGAATAAGAGTTCTCAAACAGCAAGAAGCCCTTGATTAATTTAAAATTCAGTTAAATCAATTAGACCTTCTGAAAGAAAAGACAGGGGACACTGTTTAATGGATGTTATTAATTTCACAACAATTTTTTTAATTTACATCTGAAATTTCCATCTCTTATTTAAGACTTGCAAAAAGTGCTTACACACTTAGAAGCTTGTCTGAGTTTTCTAATTACACTAGCTATTAAAAGATATTATCTCTACCACTGCAAAACTTGCCTCACTTTGCTCTTAGGGTCTTGCTGTTACAACTATTAATATCATTACATGCTCTGTGTAATTAAACATAGAGGAGTTACATCCAACGCAAAATCAGTCTAGCTCTGATGAAAGATATTCTGTAGGTAATTATTGACCTTTCAACAGTTAGTAGATCTGTTTTAGAATTTGGAACTATTTCTGTAAAAGATGAAAAAAAAAAAGGCTTTAACTTTTACGGAAGTAGCAAAAAGGTGAATATAACACTAGAAACACAGCTGGCAGCAGTGGGATGGCAGAATTCACATTTTGCAATTAACCTACTTCATTCAACATGAAGACTCATATACCCACTTATTTTTTCATTTTTACATACTTTTGTTCAAGACAGACTTAGAAATGAACGATGCAATGATATCATAAGCAATGAGAACTGTTTACCTTAAGAGTCACTGCGTGGCTCAGGGCTGCAGGGAAGAACCATTCTGAGCTTATCCAGATGGACACGTAACATGCGCACAGCGAACAGTCCAGAACTTCATTGGCTTACATGCATGGATGAATCATGTCACAAGGTCTGGATTCTTGCAGTAAAAGTGAAGAACGATCAAGACAATTTATATTCAACATTTTCCAGACTTAACTGCTGTACCTAAGTCGACATGATTACCATGCATTTGGGCTAAAGCAGTTTTCAAAAGAGTGATACTCGGATGGAAAAAAACATACTAACCATTCAACATGGTGTGGACCCAGGGACCAAAACGTGAAGAGGTGTGAAAATGATGCTGACTCAGGAAAATAGTAATTCAATGGCAGTCTAGAACTGCTATATATCTGAATATATCAATATATTAATATATATACCACATAGGGATCAGCCATGCAAGGACCTCAAAAATAAGGATGCTTCAATATCCTTGAGGCTTCCTACACGAAAATCTGTTGTTTTTCTTACTCCCCTGCATACTGTTCTCAGCCATAACACCCAACAAAACTCATGTCCATACACTTCCAGCCATATGACCAGCCCATGTCCTCCTGACGTCTATCCCTACTAAGCGACCATGCTGAAGAAGACATGAGGAGACCACTTACAGGACTCCGAACCACTTCTTGCTATCCACACTTCTACTGATCCCATGGCATAGACATACAGTTGCATCACACTGGCTGCCAAAATCTACCTTTCAATCACAGCTGGCCAAGACAACAAAAATGGGTCCAAAAATTAACTTGTCAATATAGGAAATATTTACAGCCCTCTTCTGTATTTATGTTGGTTAGGTCCCCAGTTAGGCTAAAGACTGATAGCTCCTGCTGACATCAGTTATAAAAAATTAGCTACCTTGGCTGAAGAGAATGGGGCTTGGTTGACTGAACATCTTCGTCAGAAATACTTCCTCAAAACTATATGTCAAGAACTAAATGAATCCCCTGATCCTCAGAATATGTTATATTTCAACTGTCAGCTCAGAATTGCAAATATGATTTTATTTTTTGATTTACACACACATAAACACAGTTGGCATTTGAGGTTCACTTAAAATAAACATCTTCCAAGACATGTTATAGCTTAGTTAAAAGTGAGATATGGCAAGAACTGCAATTAATAGGAAATTAGGATAAGTAGAAAGATCCAATGTCCCAATGTCTCCTCTTTCTGTGCAGTTTTGTTTCCAGTCACAAACAGCAGTTTAGTGCAAAATAAAGAAAATAAGAGGAACAGGAGTAGAACTAAATAAATTGCCAGCACTGATAATCTATCTGAAAGAGACAAATCCCTGCACAGAGAAAATGAATGAAAATGTACAAAGGCTCAGCTCAAGTACACTTCACCAAAAAGCCTAACGATGCATTAATTCTAAAGACAGCAATGTTCAACTGACATCCATTTCTAAGCATTTCTTGCACAAAAAGTAATGACAAACTGCGATTTACAGAACCAGAAAGTGATTTATATTTATAGATGTCTCCTCTAACTTCATAAGCCATGCAGAACACTTCAAATGTACTAAACCAACCGTCTTCCAAATAAAACAGCACAGATGCCTTCAATTTTTTTTTCCATACCAGGCAGGGTTTTGTTATTTGTAATGACACAGTCCTGGCCAGACGGCCAAAAATGTAGCTGTGGACCTTACTCTTTTTCCTGTCCTGCCACCCAAGAAGTAGCACACTGTCTTTCAACAGCCTTAAACATCCCATTCCGACCAGTGGAAGACTCCCATTCAGGTCATCACAGACGACACTAAGCCCATGTCCTTCCAAGGCCATTCCCAGGGCACAGAGGGAAAGGCATTTTCAGGAGGAGGAGGGCAGAAGGCAGCTGCATCCTTCCAAGGNCCTGAGTCAGGAGAAAGTGAAATGTTTTGAGTACTATGAAATAGCATGAAATTCTTGGTTCATATTATAAGCTTCAAGACCTAGAAAACTGCAGGGGAGAAGCAGGTTGGAAAGAGCTTCCTTGTCTCATCAACAGAAATTTGTTATCCTCCTATTCTGACCTGAAAATTTTAAGATGGAAATTCTTAATGATTCACTTATTTAAGGTATTGAATTAAACATTTAAGCTTAATATTGCACTCAAATTTTTTTTGCTAACCAATAATTCTGAATGTTTCTCTTGAATAATAATAAAAAATAATTTGGGGATTCGTAGTACCTTTATTAATAGAACAAGGCAAAATGCCATCCCTAAGAAAATTAAACCCTTGCCTCTACGTAAGGGATCTTTATACATTTCAACATCAGTACATGAATGTGGAAGCAAAAAAAAAAGTATGTATTGGGTCAGGGTATTAAGTTACGCTAAGGCATGCAGCAGTACAAAAATGGACCTATCTGGGCGAGGAATGGGGATTTTTAT
>VXAV01008701.1:502557-513988 GCA_013399715.1 Alectura lathami | reverse complement strand
ATAAAAAAAAAAAAAAAAAAAGAAAAAGAAAAGTGTAGTCTTAACAGCAACAGAAAATGAACAGCTCACT
Source organism: Alectura lathami (assembly GCA_013399715.1). Classification (NCBI taxonomy): domain Eukaryota; kingdom Metazoa; phylum Chordata; class Aves; order Galliformes; family Megapodiidae; genus Alectura; species Alectura lathami. Next base: position 513,918 of record VXAV01008701.1, on the reverse strand, counting down.
TACAGCTGTTGCTTGTCCAGCAACATCCAGGATGACTCGAGAACTTGCAACAGTAATGCACGTTATATCTGCTTTCTGACCAGTTTTAGTAAGCATTTTAAAAAATTACAAAATTTCTAACTCAACAATTACTGTGTAGCATCAGATGCGTCTTCATCCAACAGTGATGCCCAATTTCTAGGCTAGATTCTTTTTAAGATGACTTCAGCGTTCACATATTTATCAAATATAAAAAGAAATTTCAGCAGAATCAATAATGAAAACCTTGTTTATTGAAGACAGATCACGGCAAGAAGAAATGAATGCACAAAATGAAAGGAGAAACAGCACTAGAAAGAAAGCATATAACCCAAACCACACCAATACACACTTTTCTGTGGGAAACTACAAGAAATTATCATCTCATAAACACAGGGTTTAAAAATGGAGAAGAGAAGAGAAGATCAAAAGGTGCTAAAGGAGTTTTGTTCCTCTCCCCTCCAGCCCTGTGACTCCTCAAAATAGTGAATTTCAAATGAACAGAGGAAAAAAGAAGGGGCAAAATACCCTGGTGAGGCTAAAACTAAGAGGTTAGAGGCTAAAATCTCTAAACTAAAACATATTTTTCCTGACAGCATATATTTTGGGGATATACTTGATGAAATCTATGAAACATTCTGGACAAAGCTGCTACTGGTTTGAATGCAGCTGTCGTGATTTCTTCCTCACGGCGTATTAATGCTCACATAATTAATGTAGGAGTGATGGTTTAAGAGGCCAGCATCTTTCTGTTGATGGTTTCTTCCTCCCTCTGACGTATGGATGTACGCACAGGACATATAAAATATAAATGTACATTTGGCAGCTTAACGAGCGTGCTGGAAATGAACTCCAGCCTCTGGGTAGGCAGGAATGGGCTGTGTTAAGGCCTCGGTGTGAGGCAAAGACCCCCAGATGAGTGCAGAGGAAGAAGCCGCTTCTTGTATTCAACAGCAGGAGATGGCTCCCCAAGCTCTGGCCTTCTTTCTGGCTGCTTATCCTGTCCCTGTCCCTCTGGAAGTCCTGTCTATGTCAAACCTTAACTCCATTCAATACTTCACAGTATTTCCCAGTTGGCCAGCTGCTGAGAGAAGTACCCTCGGAATCCTTCGGTAACTTCATTCTTTTTAGCTGCCTGTTCAGAAATTGGCAGCTCCTGTAACGGAGCTGGTCAGAAATGCTCCCAACGGGGACTCTACCACAGGAAGTCCAAATTTTCATGAGATCAAAATTTTCTTGAAATTTTGTCAACACTTCTAACTGGCCACACTAATGTAGCTTCCAAATCTGCCTATTAGAAACTCCAGTAAAAAGAAAGTGAGTGGCAGCAGAAGAAAGTGAATAATTATCAAAATCAAAAAGAAAGGTTAAATAATTATATCCTAATTATTCCACCTCTGCATAGCACTTTAAGTTGATGACTTCAAATCTTGTCTTTGGGGAACCTCAGCATGAACATCTTCAGTATTCACATGTAAAAGTTAGAAAATAAAGCTGGTGTTACTTCTTCTAAACATTTCTCTACAGTAGAATTTAAAAAAAAATCCGCAGCATAGGTTTTTCATCTTTGTTCCTGCTGATGTACCCTAAACTACAAAAGTCATCTTCTCCCCAAGGAATTCAGGGACAAGTTTCACATTTCTATTTCTTCTGTTGCCTTTTCTATTTTCATGTAAGGATTTATACGTTTTTGAGCTAATTGTTCTACATTCCAAAAAAAGGAAACACTGAATGCTCTTTTTATGGTTGAATTTTGAATCTTACGAGGCATAGCGGCACGCCTACCTAGAAGATAATAAAGACCTGAGCAAAACAGCATGGCTGCGTTACAACCCTTTTGTTTTGCAAAAATATCCTCTCTGCTGCTCAGTGCGTTATAAAGAGACTGTCCATTTTAACGAGACACAGGTGTCATGTCTTTGTGATATCAATGTTGGTAAGCAGACAGCACAAACCAGTTTTTATATTGAGCTTAAAAAACTTCCAGTTTCCAGTTGATTCTCTTTTCCCAGATTTCTCTCTTTTTCCTGGAACTTCACATAGTACTTTGTCAAGAAGTTATGTGTAATACTTTTACTGATTGTACTCATCATTAACCATCCGCACCAAAGGCCTTTGTTCTTTCTCTTTTTATTACAAGACTCTCAGTGCAGCCCAAGGCAACTCTCAGAGAATTTTAAACAACTGCAGGATTGGAGCAGAGATTGTTCACTGCAGAGAGATTTTAGCACTTGTAAAAATTCTTTTCTAAGGTAAAGGAAGTTTTGTTTTGAAGAGAAAGCTCTTTCTCTTTTTTCCTTCTTAAAGAAGCAAAAAAAAAAAAAAGCTGAAAAGCCAGTTTCATCGAGTTCCCTGCCTAGTTTTCAGCCGGTTGAAAACTTGGACTCGTTCTGTCTAGATAAAAAATCTGGAGGCAAATACCTATGGATGGCCACTGGGTCTGAAAAGACTTATTTCTACAAGATGACACATGAGCCAGATGACAGCACTAGTAGGCAACAAGCACAGCTCCCTCCTTGGCTTCTAGACGACCAGGAGAACACCTGATTTGCGCTCAGACCCCAGGTCTGGTCATTAGGATGGTTCACTTGGTCAGAAAGAGCTTGGGTACCTCGCTCTGCCTTGTGCTTTGTCCCTAGAGTTTGCAGAACATCCACCGGCAACCAAGTGGTCCCTGCTGCTGTCAAGGTGCGTTGCATTGCCCTGCGCACCCTTTTCGGTACAATTGCGCTACTATTTTTTGGCATCAATGTCACTGATGGTTACCCAGTAAATGAAGGATCTCAGAATCTCTGTTATCCTCCCACCCTCAAAACTTGTGACATTCTGATTTAAATTAAAAATTCAAGTCATACAGCATGGGAAATAATTATAGGAGCTAAATATGTTGTGGAAGTCTTCTTTATTTATTTTTTTAAGCGCTGTGTAATTATTTATTTGTATTAGCATATTCCTTTTTTAATTGATGTTTACAGTATGAAAAGTATTCAGAAACCCAGTATATGAAGATAATGAAAAGGAGACAAAATTAAGAAAACACATTAATGAATAAATATCCCACACTAATTTAGGATAACTTTAAAGTGTAACTCATAGCCATGCTTCTTAGTCATCTAAAAAAATAAAAAAGGAAGCATATCAGTAACCTAAATATATTTCCCAGGCAATCACGAGTTCTCAAATTAAAGCTTAGCTGCTGATGGCCATGGAATGGCAGAGGCTGGAAGGGACCCCTGGACTTCACTGGCCCAAGCCCCTGCTCTGCCACTCAGAGCAGGCTGCCCGGCACCACCTCTGGTCAGGCTTTGAGTATTGCCAGAGCCGGAGCCTCCACAACCTCTCCAGGAGACCTGCTCCAGTGCTCAGTCACCCTCCCAGTATCAGCAACCCTTTGCTGAAAAATAAATTTTACAGGAAATATTAAAATTTATTTTATTTCTTGTCAGCTTAACTCCTATTTATTTCACTTTCATCTTCATCTCACTACTTTATCAAACTCCAGTTATCGAAAATGTCATAAAAGCTCTCTGAAAACCTTCCAGACACAAACATATCATTGCTGGTTAATTAAGCAATGGACAGTATAATTTCCTGCTGCATTATTTGCTGAATGCAATCAATGTGATGCTTATTTCTAGATTTACTACCACATAAAATAGAAAGTTGGAGAAGCTCCTATCCTATAGCACAAAACAAACAGAAAGCTGGGATTGATCCCTAATGGCATGCTATATTTACTTCACAGTAATATCCTAAAAAGTTCATTCAGAAGTCAAATTCACAGTCATCCACTGAATTCCAATTGCTAACAGTGGGGATATGTCGGGCTGCTGTGCGGACTGCATCTAGCTATAGCACAAAACAAACAGAAAGCTGGGATTGATCCCTAACGGCATGCTATATTTACTTCACAGTAATATCCTAAAAAGGAGTTCATTCAGAAGTCAAATTCACAGTCATCCACTGAATTCCAATTGCTAACAGTGGGGATATGTCGGGCTGCTGTGCGGACTGCATCTAGAAAACCGTTTTTTTTTTTTTTTTTTTTTTTTTTTTTTTTTTTTTATGTTATGTTCAAGTATGCTTGCCACAGTTTCCAAATCAGACACCATGAAACACCTTTGAGCCAGGACAGCAGTCATGACAAGAGCTTTCTTACGACAAGCTGGTTTTCCATTCAGTCTTTCCATTCTACTTACATGTTGGATTTTTAAACCAGCAACTTCAAAGTTCTGTGTTTCAGAAAAGTGTGAATTATTAATAGCAACATAGTTAAGGTCCTGTGCATTATTCATTTATTCCCATCTGTGGATCTGAAAATCCTCTCCTCTTTCACTCAATCCTACATGCCAAGGTACCTCACAGCAACACAAACAATACACTGGTGCTTGCTGAAAAGACAACAGCATCTACTTAGTGCAACATAAGCAAACTGCCAAGCAAGCAAACAAGTCCTGTAGCATCCCCAGACTCTCTGCCCCTGCCTCCCAGAGCATCTCCACAGCCCTGGGCATGGACCCCCCTGTCCATGCCAGCTTTGGGCTAACTCCATGTCTATACCGTAACAAATACATCTATCAAAGTGTTAACCAGCAATAGCAATTCAAGTCTAAACTTGTATTTTTGGGAAAGAATTGACTTTTCTCACAAAGAAAATCCTTGCTTAAAAAAAAAAAAATGTTTTATATATTTAGTGTCAGCTTGTTACAGATTTAAGTACTGGAGTACATTGAATTCCAATACCTTTTAAACAGCACTAAGAGCATAACTCCTAACAATTACTGCCCATTAGGAATCCAAGCGCTATTAAACATCCTGATGGAACACTTGCCTGCATCTTGGAAGACTGAAAAAGAAAAAAAAAAAGGGGAAGCTGATTGTGAGCAATCCAAAGCCCCTCAGGTACTGCGGTGTTGAGTGGGATCTCACCTCAAGCTTCGAAATGACAACATTCTTCTACAAAGGGTCAGTCTAGGATCAGCATTCAGAGATGTACAATTGAATGCTTGACGACAATTTTTATATAGAAAGGTTGATATATTTTCTTTAAAAGTATCTAAAAAATTTAAGTTTTCTGCACAAGACCACCCCTGCCCCAAGTATCTCCGCTTGGACAATTCAGAATCCAGCAATGCATTTTACCATGTTTCAATCTTAAGTGTATTGCCAACAAACTCACAAACATTTTAAGTGAGAGTACATGGTGGTACACGAGTCTTGAGCTTTATTTTCAGCTGAAAGATCCAGACATGCACATTTTGCATTCCGATGGTACCTGTTTGTTTCTCCATCTCAAGTATTTACACACTTGTGTTCAGTATTTTTCACATTCCGACAGAATAATCTTTTTAACAGGCTATCTGTTTCTATCAGATGCTTTGTCCCCTTTCTTTTGGCAACTGACTTGGAAATCAATAGCTCTGCTTACACACACACTGTTCAATATGCTCAGTATGCCTTCTCTACCTGGCATTATTTTATCTGTCTTACTGTCTATTCACCTACCAGTTCTGTCTCTCTAAATCATTACTCACCTTTCTACGTTCTCTTTTATTTACTTTTTTTGTGCTTTAAAACCTCCCCATAACTTCTTAATGCACTCATAAATCTTGGAATTTCTTAGGGTTGCCTGCTTTTTCTACCATTTCACTGTTTAATTCCCTTTGCTCTTCTGTCGCTATTTTTCATACCATGAAATTCCTTTTAGAATGACTGCACAGAAAATGAAGCTAATGGTCTGCCACATGATAGCAAGCAGATGATCAGACCAAGGATTTGTTTTTTCTAAAAATTTGATTAATGGTTTGGGAAAATTACTTCATTAAAAGTACTTACTGCACTGGTTTAATAAAGCAGAGGGAAAGCAATGCAAATGTGGCACACATCACACCTTCGGAGTTAGAAAGGTGCACTGAGGAAGTCACTCAACAAACGGAAATGAGTAATTTTTTTTTTTTTTTTTTTCTGAGCAAGAGTAATTCTAATAAATCAGACAAGTAGTGACAGTTCAAACACTTTCCAGCTCAGAAGCTTGCCATCATCACAGCAGTTAGCTGAAGCATACGTGGCAAGCTCCAGCCCTTCAGTAACTGCAATGTAATTATGAATTTTTCAGTGCAGATTTGTGAGTGCTCCAGTTTCTTCTGTTTGTGCATGCTCCTGGAGCCACCAGTGCTACACTGAAATCCAGAACGAATCACAGCTGAGAAGCAAGAAAACCCATCCATCTTCTTGTCCCACGCTGTTACTAATAAGAAAACAAACACCTTGCAAACAGTGGCAAGCTGTTGTTCAAAGTGATTTCTGCAGACTCTTCATACGAGTTGCTCCTCAAGCCGTGCTCCCTTTCCTGTGCTTCTGCTTTTTGAAGAGATCCTGCTTTTACACACATTAAATAGTTGCATCATAAATATCACTGTTTTCCCAGTGTTTGCACATCGGAGGTGACCCAACAGCGTAACTAAGGGATGAGCTTCTTCAAAATCCCATTTAAAATAGTCAAATCATTAGTTTCTGCTACCGTGACATACTTCAAATACAAGTGGCTCTTTTCCCCAGCTTTTCGGTGAAAAAAAGAAATCACTGCTTCATTAGTTGCTATCTAGCATGCTGCAAAGCCTGGGACTTGGGGCTCTCGCTACTCCTCACTGAGGGAATAGTTCAATTTCTCATGGCTCAAGTTATACCATGTTGACTAGTGCTAATTTTGCTGCATTTTTTTTAAAAACAAATCCAGTGTATTACAACTATGATTACAAATTCAAATAGTCTTTACGCTGGCATTACTTTCATTTATCTCCCTCATTTAGCAGATTTCAGAAGTGAAAAAAAGCAGAATGAGCTAACCAAAATATGAAGGCAGAAGTGGCACTTGTAATTTTGTGGTGATACTCAGTGAAATATAAATGGTAAAATAAGAGTGCCAAAGATAATCGGTGTTGCTGGGGATTGCCTATTTTAGCAGCGAGGAGGATTTGAAAAGCTTTGGAACAGGTACAAGGTTTGACCACAGAGAAACCTCTACCAAGCTGTGCTTAAATCAGAAGGTAGGAAGCTAATGCTCAGGCATCTCACCACAGGGTCATCACCTGCAGCCTGACAGCAGAGTTCTGCAACCAACCACAAATCTCAGATTTCCTTCAGTTTCTCATTCTAAACATTTGCCAGCACAGAAAACTACAGCAACGAGATTTCTGCAACACTCATGCATCTGCGCGATATAAGGTGAAGTATCTCGTATTTAATGACCTTTTTCAATTAAGTTCCATGTTTTTGTTACTTACAACCCACAACAGTACAATCTGGAATAAAAAGGCACATTAAGGGCCTGTCTAAGACGTCTGATTGAAAAAGGTGAAGTACATCTCTTACCGTGTGGCTGCACCAGGCAACAAAGAGAAGAGCAAATATATTCATGTGTAAACCTTATCCAGAACTGGGCCTCGCGTTTCAGTGCATCGATGGAGCATTATAAATGGCACTGTTTGAATATGGCATCGTTTTAAGGGAGTGTATTAATAGCTGTGTTGCTCTCAGCTTTCAGAGTCAGGATGAGGACAGCTTTGAAATTTCTGTAGATGCTGGTTTGCTCCTTGGAATGCAAATGAAAGAGCCGAGCCATAAAAATTCTTTTCCTCGTGCTCACATGGAAACTTGTTCTTTCTGCTCCTGAGAACAACAGGTAAGAGGCACAATTTCTTATGAAACAGCATATGAATTGCAACTGAATTGTGTCTTCTAGTAATTTCAGCAGCCTCTTCTCATTACTGAGTGTACCAAGTTCACTGGTGCCACGGAGGTGTCAAACCTCTTCGGAGAATTCTCCATGAAAATCTTAATTACAAATCCAAGTTTATGAATACTGAAAACTCTGGAGCAATATATAAAAAATTAATCTTTACAAACTTGAATGCATATTAAATTCACAAGTTATTTTGTAAAGAATGCGAGCCATTAAGATTCTAAAATTACAGTAAAAAAGAACCACAACAGAAAAGCTGCCACACAAGAGCAGTGCTCCTCTAAGAAGCTCGAAGGCATTTACACGGAGCAGTAAATGCAGCAACAAGTGCTCCTGTGTAGGGAGAAGGACTGTAGCTGTTTAAAGATTCTCAGCCCAGCCCTCACACCAGCTATCTGCACTACCACATCAGATGGCTAACATAAGAAATTAAACAAAATTTTTGGCTCAGATCAGGTCTAGAAGTACCTCTACGGAGACACCTGATTTGCTCACAAGTCAGGCAACTTTGAGATAAAGCCCCTGAGGAGATAAATCAGCTCTAAGAAAAGACACAGCGTGCACTGAAGTTGCTGAATGCCTTTCTGTCCTGTTACACAACTTGAACAAAAAGAATGCACAGTACCTCAAGCTAGACATTGGATTTTAATCTGCAGTTTGTGTTCCTAAAACTCATACACCATGCTAAAAGCAACTCAGTTTACAGCATGAATGTATTTTCTTTTATTTCTCCCAGCCTTAAACTCTTTCATTAAAAAGCTTTGATAGAGGTATTAAAAAGAATGACAGTAGTCAATAAGAGTCCCCAGCAGAGCGTGCAGGAAATTGCAGGCTGGGTATTGGGACTAAAGATCTAGATACTAAAATTTTAAAGCATCGTTATTACCTTGACCTGCACCCAAAATGTAGGTTGTGGCTTCTGTCAGGCCCCAGACATTGAGGCCCACTCACGCTCATGCACCCCTTAAAAGCAGAGCCTCTTCCAAGCCTTGGGTTGCCTTTCCTTCTGAAGCATATGATATTCCAGTAAAGCTTCCCAATAAACAGGCAGATCCTTTGCACCAGTCCCATATCCATTCCAAACACCACAAAGTCTGCCATAAGGCCACCGTATACTTTTATGTCCTGCATTTAAAAGAATGTTATTCCATCGTGATTGAGATCAACTACCAAATCCCAGCCAGCTGTCCTTCCCTGGAATTCAGTTGCAATTAACAATTGTTATTTGTCTTTCCTAGTTAACTATTTATTACTTAGTAATTTTAAGCAAATATGTATATTAGTATCTGATGAAAGGGATTTTTCTCCTCTCAAGAAATAAACATTTCTTCCTTTTTCCCTCTGACCTAATTCTTAAGAGGTTAAATTGCCTTTTGAAGAGATAAAGAGGTACAAAGCTACAATACAGTGAAATAAAACATGTAAATAACAGTGTACATCTCTGAAAATGTTACCGAGGAAAGAAATTTCAGAAAAAGCAGTTAACAGAAGTTAAAAATAGCAGCCAAATACTATACAGATGGCTCAACAGATCTAATGTACTACTGTGCAGACGTGGATTAGTCTACCTCCAGGACACTGCTCTTTTGACAGCGGTACCTTCAGATAGGAGAAGGGGAACAAAACCTGTATGGGTGAAGTCGAATGTGACTCTTTTTCCCAGACCTCTCAGTGTCTTTTTCTACCAGTACACCATGCTATGCTGCTGCCCGTGAAAACTGAGGGTTTTGCTCCATGTACACAGTCTGAAGAGCTAGAGCAAAACAAAACCATGCTGGCACATTGCAATGGCAGCCACCCACTGCAAACACCTCCCCACTCTGTCAAGAAGGAAAAAGAAAAGAAAGAAAACAAACTCCTGCCAGAGACAAATCCTTGGAGTATAAATGCATTTTTCTTAATTTTCCTCCCCGTTGAGGACTCCCCAACACCCAAGAGACTAGAGAACTCGGTGCTAATTCTTCCAAGCCTTGTAAAGATGGCTTTGGTACAAACATTGCTGCCTGTCTTCTCAGCTTGGACGACATGCTCAGAGCAGGCAATGAAACAAGACCCATTCACTCTCCTTCTTAAACATTACCTCTCTTCATGCCACTTTGAATATTACATTATCTGGCAGCAGGTACACAGTCTCTGTATCTAAAAAGGTTAAAATACCTATTTTTTTTCCATAATCTATTTTTTTTGTTGCTTTCTATCTGATTGAGAATCCACATAATAATGCCCTTCCAATCCCCCCAAAGAAATGAAGCTTGGACTTAATGCAAGCGAAGCGTACAAGGCACAGCTGCGATGGGCAGTTGGCCATTTCATGAGGATTACCACTGATTCTGTAAAAGAGGGAATGTAGGGCACTGTTCTGAGAGCAACGAGAAAGCAAGTGGTGCATTCAGTCAAAATCTCAGCTACAGTAAGTTAGAAATAACAGTAACTGGAACCAGGAGAACGACATAAAATACCAGGTTTGGGAAAACTAAAGAAAATTACATGATGCTCTGCTGCTGAGAGATCAGTGTTTATCAACAGGAGGGTACTACGTTCTCCGCTTCTTTTAGAAACCCCGTGATCAGATGAGGAGTTCTTGATTGTGATGTATGTTTCCTTAGTTTTTCTGCAGCCTTTTGCCCATGATTTCAAGTTGTCCTCCTCCATCCCCAGAAGCAGTAGGTTGAGAAAAACCAAGACAAAACTCCCTCAGGTACATTCAGCACAGAGAGGACGAGATGATCAGGAAAGAGATGCACATTGTGTGCTGTGCAGGCTACAGAGCTCCGTAAGAGCATTCTCTCTTTTTCAAAACCTTATTACTGGCTGGGCACCTCACTCACGATTCAGGTGTAAGAAGAAAACCACCATCTGCTTCTCAGTATGGAACTGGTTAAAAACACGAGATTATTATGAAGTTTTATGACTCACGCAAACATACAATTTCTTAAACCATGCAGTACAGGTTGGTTTGAAGCACTTTAAAATCATCCCTGAATTTGAATATGATGAAGTTAATTTTCAGGTAATTTTTTTTTCCCCAGATTATTACAGAACAGCTGAATAGCTCCTGAAGAGCCTTGACAGGGAATCTAGAGCTCGTCAACCATTGCTGTAATATAAAAAATGTTTTCTCATGTAAGAAAGAAAGGATTTACCGTGTGGCGCCAAGTCACTTGATGCTTCTATAAACTTACACAGTACATGGAATTTTTTATATATATATATATAAAATTAAGTTTGTACTTGACAAACTGGACATCTTACATTTTCCACTAGCACCACTCATTACAGCACATGAGATAGGCAGTCTATGCAAAACGTCTACAGCGAGGAACTGAATTTACCATGGGATTACCAGAATGGAATAAGTGCTTTGAATTATTAATTTCTCACTAACCGTTCAAACAAAAGAACTTGAATGAGGCAAAATCAAATAAGTGAATCCATGACTTATTTATGAAGAATGCCATATTAAATCATCATTTATGGCATACTGTATTCAAAAGAAAAAAGAATTGGTTAACAACTGAAATGTGGGGAAGAGTAGAAAGATGCTAGTAATGAATGAAATCTTGGTTTTGTCTATCTGCCACTGTAACAGGAGAAAAAAAAAA
>VXAV01008701.1:463001-501718 GCA_013399715.1 Alectura lathami | reverse complement strand
GGCAGGGCGGGCCGCGGCCCGCCGCTCCCTCAGCACCCGGGCGGGCGGTGGGAGCAGGCTCTGCTTTCTGTAACCTTATTTCTTCATGAGAAGCCAGGTGTTACGGGTGAAGTTAAGGAAAGCTAAGAACAACAACTGGCCCTCCTTCACAAAGTAGTGGCTGCCTTTATATCCGTGCAAGAATTCAGCCTCCTCTTCCTTGTCGTGACATTATAAACTCGTGTCATGTCGCTAACTTTTCATATATGCCGAAAGGCTTAGAGTCTAAATGCAGCCGGAGATAGCTTTTCACAAAAGGCACTAAATTGCACATTCAGGTCCTGTGTTATTTATGTTCTAATTTCCCTTTTCTCCACAGTGTTCACCAAGAGGATCATTCCAGATAATGAAAGATGCAAAATTATAAGCTTTAATTTCTTTTCCTGCCTCTCCCTGTTCATGTTGTTCCCTCTGGCTTGTGCTGCAGTAAATTCCACTCCACTTCTGTTGAGTGCTTTGCTACCTATGTCTCTGACCACAGCATTCAGTTTCCTTGGTCCTCCCAAATCTGGTCAATCGCACGCTCAGCCCAGTATTCTGCCCCACCTCTAGCACCGTAGAATCATAGAAATGTTAAGGTTGGAAAGACCTCTAAGGTCATCTAGTCCAACCCTCAACCCACACCACCATGCCCACTAAACCACGTCCCTCAGTGCCACATCTACCGGTTTCTTGAACACCTCCAGGGATGGTGACTCCACCACCTCCCTCGCCATCCTCTTCTGATGCCTGATTGCTCTGAGGAGAATTTTTTTTCCAATATCCAACCTGAACATCCCCTTGCACAACTTGAGGCCATCACCTCTCATTCTATTGCTAGTTACCATCTAGAAAACCTCCTCTCCACTTAGGGATACATGCATTATTTACTTGACAGAAGTTAATTAAATCACCTGTTGTAACCTGTGCAGCTAGTGGCTAAATCTGCTCCGCTGCTTCCAAGCTCGTGGGTCCATTTCCGTGCTAGAAGGTGTGCCAGAGATTCTCTCTGATAGTAAAGCAAAGCTGAAACTTTCCTGTAGTTGCCTGGGGTTTGTAGTATGCCATCTGCTTAACAAATTACGTTTGCCGCCCCTTACTGAAGTCTGTACTATGAAGTTGTACTACTTTGTTTCACTGCAGTCAAACAACAGCAATATTCTTACACTGTTTTAGGATGTTTTTCCACTATGAAAACATACTAAACAACCATGTATAAACCGATACACCAATACAAGTTCTCTTATGGGTACGTAGATAAAAAATGCATCCTTACCAGGGAGGTATTCTCCAGGAATTTTTTCAAGACATTGCTGTAAAATAACACACAGCTGACAGGCCCAACTATTACCATAAATCAAGGGGGGGAAAAAAAAAAAGCCCTTACCTCCTCAGGATAGCTGACCAATTTTTTTTTTGGTATTATAATTTTTTAAAAATTTTATTTTTTTTTAAACAGCTGCAAAAAGTTTGTTTTCAGTTTAAGAAAAGATGCAGAAGCTATGGTGCTGTCAAGACATTATCCTACTCATTTGTCAGTCTCTTGTGGCTTTCTGCATAGTGCAGAGAAGAGATGAGGCTCTCCTCTGCACTCCTGCAGCCTCAGGAAAACTGCTTCCAAAGCTGCTGGGAACAGCTCTTTCCTGCTGAGAGACAGCAGTGTCAGTGTTGCACAGCAGAATAAAACAAGAGCAGCCAAGCAGCCAAGCTGGCTCTTGTTGATCAGCCAGTGCTGGAACATTGGGGCAAGCCAACAGAACGGGTAGAATTCTCATTCTTTGCTTTCAAGCTTTAGTTGTAACATTAGGATGAAAAAGTAGGGAGTAAAACTCAGCAACTGAGTGTCGCCAGGGAAAGAAAAAAAAACATAAATATAACACACATTATATACTTAGTAATAAATAACCCTAAGTAGTCTGCAAAGAGCAGACATAGTTCTTCACCATTACGGTCTAAACTTTCGTGAAGTTGTAGGGCAGACCTATTTCTCCACTAGACCTTGTCTGATGCCTCTGACTGAAAGATATCGTAGAAGAGCAACGCACGGTCCTCTCCCTTCCTTAATGGATGAAACAGGAAGAGGACAGATATCTGCTCTTGTATGATAATGATCTGCAAAATGCTGTGGGGAAAAAAAGGTATAGTAAGTACAATACAGCCTAGAGTTGCTCTCTCCTACACCCTCAGACAAGAGGCTGCCAGCTACCTGGCACTCAGGGCCATCCATCCAATTTCTGGTCCACAGGAGAGTTACTGAACTCCTGAATTCAGATTCTACCAACGCTATCAGTACATGGAATGGATGGGCAGAGAAAGACAGGCTAAGGTAGTGCTCAGAAACTCAGTAAAGGAATTAAACCTGAAAAGTGCTATTTTTCCACTTGTTTCTTAATAGAAAAGCTCTATTTTTAGCAGTAGATGGTATGTATGTATGAAACTAAAACTATGACAGCTGGGGGTAAGGTCTGCAGAAAGAAGTAGAAATACCTCTTCAAAGGTGGTTTAAATTAAATCCTTGACAACGCCAACTGAATAAGCTTGATAGTGTTGAAGTATGGTAATAGCACAATCTAGAACAATAATTCTTTGGAAAAAGAGAGAGAGTGGTCCAGTTTTGATAATATTTTTAGAGGGCAGATAACAGAGGAGAACTACAAATTGATGGCTAAGAAATGTAGGAAATACATACACTCTGAAGCTTTATATACACAAGCTACTTTGGCTCTGGAGCTTCAAGTAAACGTCTGTCCTCACACTCACTCATGAATACCCTATCTTTTGAGATCATTAGTTATATTAAGCTAAGTCTTGCATTATCTTTCACTGTGACATTTTATAAACCACTCTTAAAACAGATCATAACTCTGGACTTGGTGAAGGGATCAGGATCAAACAGAACTGGATTTAACCCCCCTAATTCCATAGTCACCAGAACAAAAATCATGACTGAAAAGCTAAAAGTCCACATACCTGTACATCTTGAGCTTTGGGGTATTCAGATTTGACATTAACTCTGTTTTATAGATAGATTTGCAGACTCAGACATGTCTTTTCATGAGAGAGAGTCTTTGCCAGAACAGATTAGAAAGTTAGAGTTGCTATTTTGTTCTTCATCACAGTATGTGCAGCACTTTGTATACGTCTGTATTTCCTGGGACTTGTAAAAATCTTACCTGACAAGAACAAGAGGACTGAGTCTCTAGATTTTACTTTCTAAGTTTCAGGATGTTGTTTTGTTAGAACAGGCTATATAGAGATGTTTTAATCTGATCTTTGTACTTCCATTATGCTTTTCAGAAAGTCATGAGAAATTGAAACCTTAAATTACAACATAACTACACTGTGGTAAGTGTCATATGCCAATTATTTCAAGTACAAAACTTAATTACAGCCAGCCATTACCTATTGCCCAGAAAGAAAACTAAACTTCCTCCAGCAGAAGCACGTGAGGTTCAAAAAGTGCAGGATTCTGCACCTGGAAAAACTCCATATATCAATTCAGACTGAGCAGCAGCACTGCTGAGAAGGACCTGAAGGTTATGGGAAACACCAGCTTGAATGCCAGCCAGCTGTGCACTTGAATCACAAATAAGGCAAACCTTAGGAGAAACGTGGCCAACACATCAAAGGGTTATTAACCTCCTTCACTTGGCACTGCTATAGCCGCACTGCAATTCTGTCTAGCTTTGCCCCTCCACACCCTCTCTGCCCAGGAATGGTGCTGAAAAAGTGGATAGCTGTTCTATAGACCTCCTCCATGATGGTCAGGGGGCTGTAATGCATGAACTGTGAGAAGCTGAAGAAACTGCACTTATTTAATTGGAAAAATAAACTGAGGAGTTCTAGCAGCCTACAACTATTTGAAAATCAGTTAAGATGTCAGTACAAAAGTCTGCTTAGTGCTAGGTGACCTGGTTAATGACAGCAGCCACATGTTATAGCATGTAAGATTCCAACTGGACATTAAAAACAAATTACTGTATCAGTAATGAACCATAAGACCAGGCAACCCACAAAGCAGTGAAATATTTATTCTTGAGGATTCTCAAAACGAGCTTTAATCAAGCTCTCTCTGATACAGGTTAGTAATGGCAATGGTGAAGCTTCTGAACAAGAGGCTGGGTTAGATGACCCCCAGTGGTTGTAGTAAGGTGTATAACAAAAAGCAGATGCAAGGAGGTTGGAACTGGACAAATTCAAATCAGGAGGAAGACAATTTTAAATTGGCATTAAATCAAACTTTGAAGGTATGCAAGTGTTTTTCCTCTATCTGTAATAAAGGACTTTGCTGGCCATACACTTATGCCTCTCGTCAAAGCGCAACAAAGCATGATGATCCTAAGTGGCCAAGTCGAGCAATATGTAATATACACAATGCATAGGTAAATATACGTAAACTCAAAATGAGAAAGAACACTTCAATTTCTAAGATTCTCAGTAAGTAAAATTTCTAAATATTTTGCAAGAAAATCTTTGACAATGTGAGAGTGATTTCTTTGTCTGAAATGTTGTCTGACTGAAGACATCAAATGTTTATAGCAGCATCCACAATTATTTCCCTTTCATTAGATTTAAGTAGTATGAAACAAAAATGGTTAAAGAATTGTTTAGTCCCTCTCTTAAAAGGAGGACAGTTCTGCAGTATTTTAAAGCTCTGCAATACAAAATTCATCTTGTTTGATATTTGCCAGTTTCCTTGAGCAGAAAAGTAAAATTATTTGAAAATGTTCTGTTCATACTGGAAACAGTAGGAATTTTCCCACAGACTCTAGCATGATGAGGAGGTCTTTCCTGCAGTGTCTGATAAAGGTGCCAGTCACAACTTAGACGATCTAGAAAGCAGATCATGGAGCTGAAGCATGTAATAGATGAATTAAGAAATGGAACATTTCTATAAAGATTTTACTTTGTGTTGCTAAGACACAAGCCCTTGAAATCTCACTGATTTCCATATTTTGAAATTTCATTTCTATGGTAATTTAAGAGAAATTTTCTCTCTAGCTAGACAGAATTTTCTAGTATCCACAAGATCTGACCATGTTTTCTGCCTCATGTAAAATGCTTGTGCCTTGATTCTGTAACGAACTGCAATTACATGTTTATTTTTAACCTTGTGCTTTATAAATTCATTTTTACATCCTCAAATAGAGTTACTTTTCCAGTTTTGACCATAGTCTATCCACCTAACACAAGGAACAGAAAGAAACTTATGATTAACACTGAGCATAATTTAACTTCCTAGCAAGGAAACTCTATTTTGTCCTAAAATACTCGGGCCCAAATAGAAGTGTAAGGAGTTTCTCATCCTTGTGCAAGGAATGTGGTGTAATCCTATGAACGGACCTCTACAGAAGTGAAAAGTTGGGGAAATGTCAGTTTGCCAAAAAACCCTCCTGCAATAATGCAGAGAGGTGATAAGAAACAGGTGAAGAGGGTGAAACAAATATAATAATAGCCTCCAACATATAAGCTTAGCTAAATTTCCTAAGCAGGCAACTTTCCACATAATAATATTTTTGTTTTCTATTATGCATGTTTTCTTATTTCACACCTTATCTGAAGCAAACAGCAAGAAAGATTATTGTTCTCCAGCTCTGCAGTACCAGCCTACAAGCTGTTGCAATGTAATTCCGTTTCTAATTAGCAGCCTAATTTGTCAACACAATTACAGACTAAGACAAATCATTATCAATAGTAAGTGTATCTGTTGTTTAATGTCTGTTTCCACTGTTTAGACTTATTTTGGAATCTCTGCATCTTTTCTTTAAAACCCTTCAAATGACTTTAAATGTAACAAACTTTTTGAAGTTTGGCGTAATCCTTAGCTATACAGTCTAAATTCCCAGTCAAAAAAAAAAAAAAGAAAAAAGAAAAAAAAAAAAGAAAAAAAATGATTACAAGTTGTTTTTTAGATGTTTTTTCACAGATTTACTACTATTTTTTAGGTCATCATCTTCTTGCTTTAGATTTTACTGCTTAGTTTTTTTGACAGCCTTCAGTTACCTCCAAGCTAGCTTTGTATATCATCTTGTAGTTCATATTTTTTGGATTTATTTGGCCACATACCTGCATTTTTTCCCCAAATAAAACTTTATACACCCTCTCTCCCACAAATAAACAAACAAAAACAATAAAAAGCACCTTATAAACTATTAAAAGGAGCAGAAAGGAAACAGAAAAAGGAAAAAGAATGAACATGGTATATGAGCATAGCCAGCCACCTACTATGCAGACCCTCTACCTGCCTGTCATTTGGCTGACCCCATGCACAGCAAGATGGAAACAGTGTGGCAAGACCACATCAGTTTGGAATATTATTTGTACACAAGGAAGAAGTGAGATTCACTGGTAAGGCCCATTCAGGAAAAGGAGTTTTCTTGCTGTGCAATTGTTTACCAGACTTGAACCAGCAAACTCCAAGCCTGCAACTGAAATCCCTAGGCATTGCAGTGGTGCCGACAATAACATTTTTCAGCTAAAACACTGGTACATCCTTTTGGCAGCAGGGAGCACAGCAATGTGATGCCACTGCACAGCAACATCAGGCTTCTTCTTTCTGTGTAAAGAACATCGAAGCGGTCAGACTTGGGTTCAGATACGCTAATTTTACTTTTAAATTCATCTCACAGCATGCCTGCATTTTTGCCAGACAACCTGCCATCTTCCAAAGCAGAAGAGACTACTGAGAATTTCTTCAAAGCTGCATACTTCTCTGCAGTATCATCAGCGAGATTATACCAGGGTGTTTCAGTTAGCATCTTCACAGAACTGCTCTCTTTGATATCATGCTCAGGTGCAGACACGGCCTTATTTCCTGTTGCACGCCTGGGCTCTTTTATGGCTGCATAACCTGGTGCTGGGTAATACGTCCTCACTGCAGCCCTGCCACGAGAACCATCAATGTATTTTCTCCAACAGCAGCATCTGAGAGTGGATCGATGTGAGCTGCGAGCCCACACACATATTTACCATGCATCAATCACCTCCCCGTCGTTTTGGAAGAAACATACTGAGGTGGGTTATCCCAGCCCACAGACTTCTGCCTTCCACCACCGCAGAACTGCCTGCTGGCTCCACCAGGTGAACTCCCACAGGACTCATGCCTCCTGGCACTGACGCTGCAGACAACGTTTTGCATAAAAGTGGCACAGTGCCACCTGACCTAGCGATCCTGTGTTCTGACCTGGGAAGAGCTATGCTGTTACACAACTAGAAAATAAGCAGTAGTAATGCTGCAGATGCTCTTTTATAAAATTGTTCTCTGAGTGTCCTTAAGGCTACAGAACTGAACATCAGATCTGATTGTAATGATGAGGGCTTTGAAACAAAAAAAAAGCCTTTTTTTTCTCCTTCCTTTTTATTACAGTGCTTTGTTCCAAAAGTGAGAATTTTATTTTCATAATACCTGAAACTGATGGAAGAGTTGATGGTGCAAGATTTTCAAACATATTTACAATTCTAAATTCCTTTTAATTTGGTTGTGAATTACAACTCTGGCTGAAAATTTTAAATAGATACTGCTAATTTATTTCTGTTATAAAAGTCATGAAGAAAAAAGTGTTTCAGAGTTTAAATATTGTCTTGTGAATTTGCAAACCAGAAAGTCAAAGCAACGTGTTAGTGCACAATACCTGAATTAAAAACAGACATCAGGAATTAGATGACAGGAGAGGAACACATTCCTAATCTACAAGCACCACACTGATTTAATGGCACTGCCATAGGCTTCATGAGCTTGAATGGACTTGAGCTGTAAATGTTCTCAAGGACTTATTTTAAAAGTTTACTTAGTTTGTGCTTTGTTCCTATGCACACAAAGATAACATATTTGTTTGTAAAACCATGACTTGCCCTCAGAAAATAAATTTGTTTGTATGCCTCTCACATCAGCCAAGCGAACTCCCTGCAGAGAGGATAGCTGTACATTACTTGTGTCCTGGACAAATAGATATTAAATGCCAAATACGTAGAAAAATATTTCTTGGAATATGTAGCATGCACTGTTAAAGTGCTAATATACTATGCTATGAATGCTGATACTTGTGGGCTGTGACCAGATGCACCTGCAAAATCAGAACGCAAATCAGAATTACCTAAAAACCTTTTTTTTTTTTTTTTTTAATTGTCCCTCCTCACCCCTGCTTCCCCAATATAAATTCTTCTCGGTTTCAGAAAGTGCTGTATTTTTGTGGTTTTCTTGTTCTCAATCTTTGTAGTTAAAAGATGTCATACATTGAAAAAATGAGTTGTGTGGCCACAGAAGCATAATATAAAGTCAGCTTCTGAATGTGATTTTCTTTAGACAAAGCAAATAGTAAACAAAAAAATTGTTCTGCCTCCTTCCTTCTCACTTTTTCTCTAACTGACATTTGTGCCAGAAGCCTGATACACTTTGCTGTCATTTCACTGTGGGGTGAGAAGATGAAGGAACATGTGCAGGTGCTATCCATGTCTGTATGTAGGCTGCAGGCCATAGCATGGTATTCTTGCAGATTCCTGTGAGCTGGGAAGGGGACCAGCTTCCTGCCAGAGCCCATGCTGGGAAGGAGGGACTTCCCAGTTCTGTCCAAATTCAACAGAGAAAGAGGGACAAAGGATGTTTCTTCCTAAACTTACCTTCTGCAGATTGGATTGCTAAATTTATTACAATATTGTTTTTAGTTTTCATGTTTTTCTTTTTTAATGGGACTAGGGGAGAAATATGAGTGCCTAACGGGGCTGGAGCTCAGTCCATGAGGCTTTTGCCTCATAGGAACTGTTAACGATCTTTGTTCCAATTAACACAAATGCCAGTATTAGAACAATGTACATATAGAAGAAACAAAATCCATCTCCTCTTTAAATTCAGATCAAGTTTTCAGGTTTGCTTCATCCCACTGGCTACCTTGCAGGCCTGAATTAAGAAAGAGCTAGAAGCACTGTCTACAGTGTCTTTGATTTCACAACAGCGAAGGGTTTACCCTTGAGTTGGTGGGGCAATTTAGAGGCACAGACTCTGTATTTCCAGAACCCATTTGTAAAACACTTTCATGGGAAATTAATTTAACAGCTGTTCAATACCTGATTCTGAACTACCTGAAATAAGGCTAATTATTTTCAGTCAACATGAAATTGCACACTATGGAATTGCATTGATTTTACTTAATAACATAATCATAAATTAGCAAGAAACAGTGTGCACAGACACAGCTTCCTGAGTGTAATTTTCTTTTCTTTTTTTTTTTTTTTTTTAATCTATGTATTAAATTGGACTCTAGCCACTCAACATCTTTATAAATAGGAATGTCTTTGTTCGGTAATATTATGTTAGCAAGGAACTATAACTGATTAATTTCACAATACTTTCTTGCTTTTTAGTAAACAGTCCATGACAGTTACTCTGAAAATGCATTCTCATAAGTCAAAAACTTTTTTTGAAATGCTCACCTGTAACAGTTTTAACTCACAATTTATTTGCAAGCATTATATTAAGAAACATGTAATGCATGAAGAGACATGAGTAATCAGTTCAACTTCCATGACCATTCCCCCCCCCAAAAAAAAAAAAATTGTATGTACTTATCTTTCTTCCATTTAGCATTTGATTTCATACGCTGTAAATTGCTGTCTCAATAGCCTGCTCAGCCATGCTCAACTGTTTGTATTGCCTTGTAAGCAAACCCTGTTGCTGAAGATTATTGCTGCCAATTATTGTTGCAGAAGTAACATGAACTGCCTGTACTGTATCTTATTTCACCTTTGCTTAGAACTTTACAGATGAAGTGAACTGTCAAGATCAGAAAAATATTTGTTACTTTTGAAGCCCCCAAGGCAAAACCTGCAAATTGTTTCCACACTTATATTGCCTTTGAAATATATACAAAAGCTTTGCACTTGAAATCCGTAGATATAATTTCCCTTCTGTGAACTGAAAGCAACAGCTACATAGTACTTCTGAAGCTTGCCATTGCCCAAATCTAAGCGTTGCAGTTTCTCAAATGCTGGTTCACCTCAGTCTTTGTCACATACTGCTTGTTTCTGTGTTTATCTCAAAAGCACGTAATGTCAGCCCTGCAGAAGTGCTGGATGGCTTTATGACGTGCACTCAGAGCTTTAAGAACAGTGGCATAGTACCTATTTAAAATGAATACTGATGCATTCTTCTCTCCTTTACTCCTTTAGAAGCAGAAAGAAATCCTGTCCCAGTGAGACTGCATTAGCAATCACACACTGTCATCTGAATCAGATCCTTCAGTTTCCCAGAATAATGTGGCAGAATATTCAAGAACAGGTCCTCAAAACTGCGTGTGTGTAGAGAAAGGGAGGCTTACTACCTGGCAAACATTTATTCTCCCCAGCACATATCAGCCTCAGAAAAGCCAGTAGCTAGGTAGGATTCAGCCATTCTACCATATATTTTAAGGTTCAGAGAAGCAGTATTATATTTTAAACTACATAATGAAAATGTTTTATCAAATTAAAAGTAAAGCCTAGTTTTCTAACTTGGTTAAGATGTGTAAATTGGTATGACTTAAGTAAGACATGCTGGAACTTAAGAAGAAAAATGGTGAGGTGCTTCTGGGGAGGATCACAACAGGATCACTACAGACTGGACATTTTAAGAGATGTAGGGCACATTGTTAGCAGCTTTATCTTTTAAATGAATATTATCCCAAATGAAAAGTCCCATATCTTTCCATTAAGGCAGTACTTTTTAGGTCATGCATGGTAGCTAAGACAAAAACATACATACATTTTTATACATACGCAGATGTGTGTGCATATATATACACATAATCTGTGTGCGCATGTGTGTATGGCATGTATTTGGCCTAAGCCCAAGCAATCATTCTGTTTATGTTAACTAGCATTGAGCAATGAAAGCCATGAGTGTTGTGATTACACGTTGATTGACAAAAAGCAGCAAAATATGCCAAGAAGACACGCTAGTCTGCTGCCCCATGTTGATTCTGCTTTTCAGCCCATTTGGCTCCCTATTTATGGAATACCAT
This sequence comes from Alectura lathami, assembly GCA_013399715.1. NCBI lineage: Eukaryota > Metazoa > Chordata > Aves > Galliformes > Megapodiidae > Alectura > Alectura lathami. The sequence continues at coordinate 490,709 of VXAV01008701.1, read as the reverse complement.
TCAGAGCAGTAATCATTGCCACATTTTTCAAAAGTGAATGAAACTTCTGAACAAGAGGTGTTTCTCTTCAGATGCCTGCCAGCATGTGACAGATCGGCCGCAGCACGGTGCTGTGGCTGCAGGGGAGGCCTCGAGGCCCACGCCTGGCTATCAGCAAGCCTGGCAGCAAGCTGTGGCAGCTGGCTAAGAAACGTGAGCCTTTGATTTTCAATGATTTTTCATTACTGTCACTCTACGATGTTATCCATGGCTATTTTTAGTCGGATTTATGTTGTAACAGTGACATCCGCTGGCCAGTATAAATAGGATCTTGTTATTTTCTGCTGACCAGGATCTACGAACTCACTTAAATACTTAACCAGATTTATTTAGAATGGAATAAATAAAACTAACTGCTCATTGTTCAGAGAAACATGGAATATATAAGATATTATCATACTATACCACCATTAATTTTACATTTAGGCCTATTTGCCCCAGCTAAAGTTAAAATTACAACTAGATCCCATGTAGCAGCGATAGAATACTTGTCTGAAAAGAAATAATCATTGCATAAAGTAGTTACGATAAGCAGCTATTTATTCTGAAGACATCTGCTTTTTGGTCATTCACTGCTCAAGAAAATAATACAAAATTTCTTGGCGTTTTAGAAATTAACTCGGTTCTGGATATTTCAAAAAAGAGATTTCATTTTCACTAGGGCAAATTGATACCAGAGATTAAGATAGAGTGATAATAGAATAATAACACCAGCACACTATAAAAATGCTAGCACAATAAGCAATAATGAGAACAAATCATGCATCTGCAGTGGAAAAGCTACTGCTGAAAGATCAACTGACACTTTAAGATTACAAGTTTTCCAGACATCTACCATCCTCCCAGAACAGCAGAAGAGTAACATGTATGAGAAAATAGGTGAATGTGAAATTTAGAGAAAAGAAAGAGTATACATTCCTTTCCTGTTTGCCAATAACTCATGAGAGAATTAAACGGAAAAGACAAAAAGAAAATGGCTGTAGCTAAAAGCAGTATATACATGCATTTATCTTCTGAGTAAAATACTGCAAAAACTAAATAGGCTTAAGAGAGCTAGTCTAGCTTCATAGCTAGCATTGTCAAGAGTAGTTAAAATGAGTTAAAGTTCCTCGCTGCTTCCTTAGAAATTAAGGCTCTGGTGTCTCTCTTTTTTTCCCCCAAAGGAAAATCACAGTTCACTCTCTGTAAACTGTCTATCCCATTAGGAATGTGCACAAATACAGACGATCCCTACTGCTACAAATATTATGTATATGGGCCTCTTCCCTGCACTTCGACGTGAGGACCACCCTGTTTGTTGACATGCGGAGGGGGTAGGAAGAGCAGAGCAAAGATGGTGATAACATAAATCAGTTAATCCTGGTGTTGATGAATCATTCTGTAGGAGAGGGCTCACGCTGGGGAAACTGTTTACATTGCAAAAGGAGCCTGTGCTCACAGAAAGGAGCAGCAGATGAGAGCCGGAGGTAAGCGAGAAAAGAGGCTTGGAGAGCTGAACATTATTCTGACATAAGTTTTTATCCTTCTGTCAGTACTGGATAAATAAAATGTGCAAAACAATGTTAAAGTGTTGTTAGGAGTGTGTGGGGATTCTGTCTGAGCTGCAGATTTGGGGATAGGCATCAGAGGAACAGGGAGAATGCTCCAATTTCCTGGTGAGCTTGAGATGTATTTCAGATAAATCAGTTTATCTGTGAGAGTTCTTTGCGCCATGGCCTCCTCCTCCAGCATAAACAGACTCGAGCACGAGTAGTAAAATCAGAAGTTACCCTGCTCAGAGGGCAGCTGACAGCTCTGCCTCCTTGGCAGGGGTTAGCTCAAGCTGTGTCTGTGCAGCTTGTTCAGTCTAGCACCTTGTGCACGTTATGCACAGAGATGGATTTACTCTTTTCAAAAACAGAGAAGGCACAGGTGCTGACATTGCTGATGAAGTGTATCAGCGGAGCCTTTTGAGCCTGCAAGAAGAGGACTACACAGATGCCACAGAGCTAGCGTGACAACACTGACGCAGATTTTACTTCCATGTGGGCTTGAAGTAGACAACTGCCTGCAGAAAGCAGGAGCTGATGGGAGCAGTTCTGCCCTCAGAAAGGTGTGCTGCTTCTGTTACCTTAGCCGGCCTCATTTAAAAGCTATTGAGCCATTCACTGTTAGATCTTGCACTTCAGCTGCAGCCTTGCATTTCTAAAGAGACAGCAATACATGAATACCTCGGCATTCATTTCCTTTTGAAACAGAAGCTGCTAAAATCTGAAATTACAACCAAGAGCGATGAAAAGAATCTAAATACAAGTAATTGCAAAAACCAACTTAGAAAATGTATACCATCCTGATCCATGCATTTTGTCCTCTGTGAATTTACAGCACTGAGATTATCCCTATTTAAAAAAGCAGTAGGTTGAAAAAGATAAAGATTTTAAGGGCCAAACTGTCAAAGGAACCCTAATGTTTCCTTCCAACGACTTCCTTACCTTGGGCCATATCCCATGCCCAGGCTTTCAGTCCTGCATTTTCCTCTCCTCTTCCACGGTTATTAGTGGAACTACATCTGCCAGCACTGAACAGCCATGAGTCTTGTGATTAATGTCCCTCTAGAAAGAATGAGGAACAACTAAAATCTGCTCTCCCTAAGTCTACTTCAAACCAATTAAATATTTATGTGACCACAGGAGAAGGTATTTGATGGCATGGGATTTCAGCTGGGTGAAAATTGCTGTGATGATAAATACTTAATAATTTGTACAAACTAGGGCCTCTTAGAACATTAGGAGAAATGGAAACATCTGCTAGATAGGAGACACCTGGAACTTGGGTGGCTGACACACAGCTATGTGCTCTGAGACTTAGCACTCCCTGAATCATTTCAGAACACAGCGTTGTCCCCCTGCTATCGCTGTAAGCTTCTGCGTTTTTCTTTTTGTGGTCCAGGACATACCCAGCAGCTTTGGGGAAGTGGGAATGCTGGTACACTGCTGTGCACAAGCTAAAAGCATTAAAAGGTTTCCTGAGTAGCTGCACTCTGTGTGAGTTATAGCCAGCTGAGGGTTTGTGTCAACTTGCTGACAGCACCAGGCTCCGATGGTAAAATGAGACATGGGGTTGCCCACTTCCAGGGCTCGGGTTGCTCGGAGTACATCTGCTGATGGAAGTGTAAACTGGGGCAGAAACTTAGCTGGATTCAGGGCATGGGTGGTGCTGGCAAGGCTGGCAGAGTCTCGAAGGAGGCTGAGTTCTGCTCTCAGTGTAGTTTTTTGCAATACCTTAGCAAAAGTCTCTTGCCCCTCTCAGATACCAATTTTCCTGTTAGCTTTACTGAAAGACACATATTTGTAGAGCAAAATAAATGGAAACTAGTTGAATACCACTTGTAAATTACTACAAAATAATTTGAGCATACACAGACATGCAACATCTGCAAATTCCTTACATCCCTAAGTTATTGAGCAGGGTCCCAAATATACAGATTGCAATCTACCCAAGGTGAAACAGTGAAAAGACAGGACGTGGAAACCGTAGGATGTTAAATGAAAGAAAATATGAAGAAACTAAACACTTCAGAAAACAAATTTGAAAGAAAAAACGTGTAGAGAAATGGAAGGTAAGATGTATTTATGGATTTGTTGCCCTAACTATGCTTCTTAATATATTGAATCATTGAGAAATGTTGTTTAATGTGATTCTTGAGATAAAGCCATTGGCAAACAACCTCTTCCTTTGTGAAGGGTGCATTAAGTTTAAATTCTCCTAACAGATTAGAGCAATAAAGAAAGAAAAATGAGTTTTCATAAAATTTAATTTCATAACTCAATTTACAAGGAGGACAATAAGGAAAAGATGGAGTAAGGGCAAATATTTTCACTAAGGTTACATGTAATTACTTGAGGACCTACAAGGCCAGACCATAAATACAAACATTGTCAGAACAACTAAGAGTGGGTTACATAAGATTTAAGTAGTAAAAGTCACTGGTAGCAGGGAACTGCCACCATCTTTTTCTTCTTGATCTGCTTTAGAGCTAACTTAAGACAGTGCAATAACAAATATTTTTCTTCCTTTTATTTTATTGCAGAAATCGATAAGTAGCAATGAAAAAGTAGGAGAAAGGAAGAATATCAGAGGTCTAAAACTGGTTTTGGAACACGTCAGTTGCCCTACTGCCTAAACAATCTGAATAGCTGTCCAGCCCAGTGTGATACCCAATCAAATATATATGGTACTTTAGACCCATCTTCCAGCCTCTGGCCCCAAATCTATTACAGAAGTTATTACAGAAGTCAAATGACTACATACATTAAAGCCATCTGATCCACGCTCCTGCCAGTACAACACTATTTCATACAATATATTGTGAACAAAACCATTAGAATGCAAATTTCATTTCCTCCACGTGCAAGTGAGATCTTGCAAATGAGTTTTGCCCCATCTTCATAACTAAAATCTTTCCAGGGAGATGCGAGCATATAATGCTGGACTATGAAGCCTTTCAGTAAAGAAGACTTGGAAACCCATGATCTTTCCCACTGTTGTGTCCTGTTATCATCAGACTATAGTGCATGTCTGCATTATCAGGCATTTATCATATGGTGTGTGTGAATGTTCAACTATTCACCATGTGGTTTAAGAGGATATTTTACTTCCAGAAAATATTAGACTAATTTTTTCCTTGAATATGAATGCAAGCCTACTGAAAAAATGAACAAAAGAAAAACATTTAGCTTCATTGCTTAATCTCAATGTTCTTTCTACAAGTAATTATTCTCTTGTCATTGTAAATGCATTAAATGGATACGAGAAGGTAAAAACTGCTTTGAGATATATGAAAAACATTGCCATCCTGTGATGATGAAAGCTAGTCAGAGCTTCATTGGCATACATTGTTAGACCAAATAATGAAGCTCTAATAGATGATTTTTTCTTCCTTTTGCAATGATACAGCTTTTCCTTTTATTTTAAGGGAGAACACTTCCAGAGCAGAGAGAATCAAGGCTTTTATTTAAGTGCAATTCAACTTCAACGTGAAGCAATGTGAAGATGTGCTTTTGTTTCCAGCTGACAACATAAGGGGACTTTCTAAGTTGATACTGTTGAAGTCACAGTAAACCTAGGAGAAAAATAAGACTATGCTGAGGAACTATTCTTTGTCCCTCACGCCAGAATCTCACAATTTTCTATGTAACTGACAGGACGGCAGTAGAAATTACTTGGCATTGTAGCAGGATAACTTGCAAATAGCTACAAGTCAGCTGTTCAGGCCAGCCTCGCTCATTTCTAACAATTACTGGTTTGAGTGAGCCAGATCTAAAATCTTAACTCCATGAAAATTCCTTCTACAATAACCATCACAGTCCTATTTTACTTCTAATCACTTTTCTTCTAGTTAAGATAGCGTTCCCTACTTCTTAATTTTCATATTCTTGGTCAGTATGGGGTTAGTACGTTCAAATTCCTTGTCAGTGTGTACTCTGAGATTTAAATTGTAAATGTGGTAACAGATATTATGGATTTCTTCAATATCAATTTCAACCCTTGCATTAAAAAAATCCAGATGAACGTGTGGGAAGATTTACTTAGAACTGAAGCACGAAGTATCTGGACCTAGAATGGTACACATGACAGTAAACCACATCCTTTTCTGTTCTCTGACACTACCACTTGTGACAGTATCACCTGAGCACGTCCTCAAAATGCTGCATGCAAATAGATACCTGAATGGCTTAAAAGAATCTCATGGGATTTAGAATACTGTAGTTTTCTGTTCCACTTCATGTCTCAGCTTTCTTTCTTGTCAGGGCACTAGCACCTCCACTGCTATTGTTTTCTCCCATTTGAAGTTATTTAAATTCGGTGATCTACGTACACACATACTGCAGAAATTGCAGAAATTGTTTTTGTTTATGTCATATAGAGAGCTATCCAAGTATAATGTGAAAAAAAAATACATATTTTCTACATTTTTAACAGGCTGAACTGTTTCCATTTCACTTACAGGATCTTTAAACATCATCCTCGATGCTTTGCTACATATGAAATCAGGCTTGGTCACACTGGAGGAAACCCATGGTCCATCAGATCTGTCAGCCCAGCTTTAATGGCAGCTACGAACCGCAGAGAATTTGTCTGCTTTTTTGTTCTACAAACTAAATTTCTTTTCACTTTTTTATTTTTTAATTTTTTCCCTGATAGACTTATAATGCTGTATTTCTTTGTCCAGAAAGAAGTAGAAACTCTACATTCTGTCACAGTGGATCTCAATCCGTAATCCACAATCAGCTTTCCATTTTGTTTTTGCAATACTAACTTTGAAATTAACTACCTACATATTTGGTGAACAAGTCTTAGTGAGGAGGCCCTGTTTGTGGATGGGAACTCAAGGAGCACTGCTGGGTGGAGTGAACAAATAGAAAATTATTTTTACATCCAAGAATCTAAAGAACAAGAAACCTAACAGAGCTGTGGGCCCATTTTCCCTTGCTACTGCATGAACCCAGGGCAGTTGTTGTGTGTCTTTGAATCTGTAAAATACAGAAAAATGTGTACATATATACACTGAACTTTTGTATGTATATACACATATAGTGAACTTTTATACATATATAAAACTGCCTTTACACTTCCTTTGCATAGCTGTTACCGCCAAGCACAGACAGAACATGACTAATGACAAATGAAGAAATTTAAGAAAGCAACTGCCTATGCAAGATTAAAGGTAAACTGACAGCTGTTGAATGTAGTACTTGTTTGCAGGAGTTCGAAGCATCAGCTAGACATGTATGATTTACCAAGCACCTGAATTTGTATAAATGTCAACAATATTAAAGAGGGAAACAGAACATAATAAATCTCTTGAATGGAGTGCAGGACTGAAGTCAGGCTGCACAGCTGAATAGTCCTGTCATGTTGTGATGTAATCGCTGAGTGTTGCTGTTGAATCATTACAGAAATAAACTTTCTATCTAGTACTGATATGTCATCGTTTTGAAAGTCGGTTATTTTTATTTTTTACTTCTTTACAGACTTTTCAAAGAAATAATCTCTAAAGACTTCTGAAAGGAAACTTCACCTTTGTGTGTTTTCTACTTCTCATTTCAACATTCCATAAGATGACCGATTTTACCCTAACTATTCCAAACACTGTTGGCTTGGAAAACCCACCAGCTACGTGTGCTGAAGTTTGTTTGTGCTTTGCGTGTGCAGAAGTTTATTGGAAGATATTTTATTACTTTAGCTATATCAAAATAGCTTGCAAAAACACACAAATATTTCTGTAATCTTTCTATCTCCCTAAGAAACAATGTCCTATTATCCAATACATAGCATTGCAACATGAAAGGAAACCACTAGGAATCTTTTCCCCAAAACTTATCTAAACTTTTGTTTAAATAATACAGGCTTATTATTCCCCATTGAATAAATTGAACTGCACAATTCCTTGGATACGACACCAAAATAGTAATCATGAATATTAATATGTAAATGCCATGAGCTTATAAAAAGAGTCCACTGTGGGACTTTGGAGAGATATCAGTGGGATAAAGTTGTGACAAATATTCCTGATACAACCGTTACACCCTAGCCTGCACCAGTTCTTAGAGTTCATTACAAACGGCATTTAGGAAATGTCCCTAAAAAACATTTCACTTCAAACCCATGCAAGGAACAATTTAAAAAATGAACTTAAAGCATGCAAGTCAAAGGCCAATTTTCATTCTAGGCACTGTTTTCCTAAGGAAAACATGTATTAAATCCATCAACTTCAGAGATGTTCTTCTGAGAGTACATACAGACTAAGAAGAAGAAGCACCACATTATGTTGTTTCAGACAATTATATCTCCTGATCATGTAGGGAACAAAAGAGGATCAAAGTGTTCCTGCAGATATCCAAGCAAAAACTCTCTTAAAGTGAGAACCTGGTACTGCAACGTATCTAGCAGAAATTTCTACTGAATTAATCCTGTTTCCATTTCTCTGTCAAAGGCTCTGGGGGCTAGAGATCAGAGTGGATGAGCTGCACCACTCTGCTGATCCTGCAGAGAAGTGATTTGATTAAGGGATCATGTAAGTCAGCTCAAATGGCACAACCCTTGGAAAGCATCAATCAAAAACAGTCAGTGCAGACTAGCATTGTGAAGCTAACTAGTGGAAGCTAACTTAAGAGACAAAACCCTATGGAGAAGAAACCATGCCATTTTAAAAAATATTCTTATAGAAAAACCCAGAATCTCTCGATGCATTTCTGCCCTCCTCAAGCAGTTTATTTAGCACAGCTACTCGCTCAATCCACACTTGTGCAGTATTTCACTTTATAAGTGAACTCTAGAAAGTGTTTGCTTATGCACTTTCCATGCAGAAAGGCATTGACTTGCTGCAATTACATTCTGAAATTCAATAACAAAGTCTGAACTGAGATTTTTGAGGGGCAGAAACATGCTTAATGAACGCCAGCATGATCCAACCCAACAGCTAGAATTAAGCTCATCTGGATTTGGCCTTAAGCAAGGGCTACAGATTGTTGGCAGTATAAAAACTGAAGAATGCCTCATTAGCAGAAAGAAGCACTGAAGTAGGGTGCAGTCAATAAGCACCTTGATTCAGCTCTTTCGTAGACAGCAAAACAAGTGCCTGCTGCGCTCCAGTTCACTTGCAAGCACACTGACACAGGACTGTACCCAAACGGGGATGCCCTTCCTCCTCAAAGGTGTTATTATGTCAAATAAGGAAGCTCAGGGGTAGACAGAGCAAGCCTGTACATATCTTTACCCAACAGTGAGAACAAACCTTGGCTCCCCCTATGAAAGGGATTTCAATTCTTTTCCTATAAAATAGGGTAATACCAGTTTTCTTTCCCCTTAGGTCTTTTCTGTGTTATATTTAGCTCATAAGCACTTTGGAGCACTGCTTATTTCTCATACAAAAATATATGAGCCTTTCCTATTATAGCGAGTGTCCGATTTTGTTTGGGCTCTCTGGGCATTGACAGGGTGAAAAAAAATGACTGGGTATCTGCAGACCGGATACTTCTCCCTAAGTCACTTGGGACAGATCTGACTTTGGCCTAAAATAGAGTTTATTTATATTGACTGAAGATCTGAACCTTCTCAATGCCTCCCCCTCCCCCCAATTACTTCTCGTAACAAAGCCAAATTTAACCTAACTGAAGGACTCCTCGACAATTCTTCATATTCACAGCTGTCAGCATCTTTGCACCAAAATATCACAGGAAAGGCATCTCACAGGCAGATGACTGGAGGCAGGAAATAATGGAAAACCCACGAGAAAACAAATCTGGCAAGGATACAGGCTCAAGTTATAGAGATACTGTACTTCAGAAAAGGAAAAATATTACTTATGGTTCCCATGCTGAACCTGAACGATGAAATTTATAAATACCCCATGAAGTCAAGGAGAAAAGAAACAGAGAGGGACTGAAAATTGGTCACAAGATACGGGAGAGAGAAATGGGAAGCTGCAGAGGAGAGCAGTGAGGTATCCTGTCTGGTTGGCCAAGGAGTGCAACACAACCAGATTTCCCTTCAGGGTTCCTGGCAGATGTCCTTCTGAGAAAGGGTATTTGATTCAGAATAAGAAAAATGTACATCAAGAAATTTGCTTGGCTAGTGGTTTGCTATAGTGAGATTTACAACACTCTACACAAGAATAATTAAAAAATTCAGGCAAACACACTTTGCATAATGGAAACATTTATGTCTGAGCCCTGCTGACAATAAATGGCATTGTATGGATTCTTCTATCCAGTTGTGCCTATCTGCCTCTCGTTACAACACAATTTGCAGGCATTAGACCAAGGATGAATTTCATGCAGTATACATTCCAGCTTTATGTTGCTCTTTACGCGAATCATAACCGCGTCTCACGATCAGTGGATTTTGAAAGCGATCCTTCTTGTGTTCTGTGCTGAGGCAGTGTTCATGTGCCAGCAAAGAGCGCTTTTAAACCCTTTCCCCCAGGAATATCAAACTAGCAGATTCCTTAAAATCAAAGCAGCAATGGGGCATTGGAGAGGTGTCAGCAGTTACTGCTGGAGGATGAAGGGACGGACACCAAGTGTAGTTACAATGTTGTATGCCCTCACCAGAGTGAACAATTGTCAGACATCTCAGAAGTCATTTAATGCTCCTGAAAGGAGAGGATGGTGCCATGGCCAGCCACCTGCCCACAGAGGGACACCTTCCCCAGGACTGCCAGTGCAGCAGTGGAGTTGCTGGCAGGGCCATTCTCACATGCCTTGCCCCAAGGCCACCGAGTGCTACAGACCTGGTGGGCTGTCAGGGAGGGTCACTTCCTCAGGTGCTCTCAGCACTAAAGCCTCTGTGCTCACCTCACCTGCAGGTTAATTACTCTGCTAAATCTCTCTGGAAGTCACTCACAGTGGAGAAGGTAGCCACACAAAAATTACTTCTGCGTGTGTATTTCCCTCCTCCTGTTTATCTTTCGTCTCTATGCATTCTTTCGTCTCTAACCAGTACAAAATGATTGTCACTCTTTACATTGCTTATAATTGTTTTGAAGGCACCAAAAAAATCCGTCAGGAAAAAATGCAGTTCTTGTTGCTCTTACTTTTCTGCACAGATTGTACTTGAGCAGGCTAATTTTTTGTGATTTGTTTTTCATTGAGTATGGTCACAATAACTACAGAAATTAAGGAGGCATAAGCAAACTATGGATGGTACCAAAAGGTGCCAGTGTGAGAGCAGATGTTATCATCAGTGGCTTCTACTACACCTTTATATTAATAAATAAATAAATACTGGAATGCTAGAAGTCCTGATTTGACCTTAGATTTTTTTTCTTATTTACTTTATTTACTTACTGTGGAAAATACATTGTTTAGGTATTATCCACCATCTGAACTCAAGCTATGCCTTAATGATTTCATTTTCTTTACAGCAAAGCATGAGACACAACTTCTAATTCTTTACTTCTACTTATGAATCCTTAACTCAATTTAACAACAGTAATGCTCCTCTTGTATTTGTTGGTGGTGGTTTTTTTTTTTTTTTTGATTGGTTTTTAATCATTGTCATAGTCCTTTGACTTAGCTCTTGGTACAAGCCAATGTTTCTGTTTAGCAAATGTAAATTCTATACTTGTAAACTACCACACAAGATGGTTATTTCCCTGATCTAACACTCCTTCCTTTTTTGTTCTTTAAAACTCCTTTTACTTCATTCTTAGATACTGTATGCCAGCTGAGTGTACTGAAAGATGAAATTCAGGAAGCAAAATCAAATTAAAATTTGTGCAACTGTATAAGCCAGGTGCACTGAGAAGTGTTCTGTGATCAGAGTCAAATGACAAGTATATATATATATATATATTAATTTTCATAACAACTTGCAAAAACCAATTAATAATATGATATGTACCTACACTTTATTTATCCATATTCATTTCTTCATTTTTGCCTGATGTATCAATGAAACGTTTGATTTTACTTTAAAATTTACAATCTCGAATGTATCTTATTTTGAAATCTCGCTAGAGGGAGCTCTGAATTTATTTATAACAAGAAAGCAGGCACCTATGGAATCTCACCCTCATGTTTTAGTTCAGTTTTATGAGCTTGAATAAATATTTTCCTCTTTTTTTTTTTCTTCACTTTACTAAGAAACCAAATGGGGAGAAAAGGAAAGAAGAATATCCCACAGATTCACCACGGTGTTCATGGGATGCAGTGAACAATTACAAGGCTTCTGCTATTTCTATAGATAAGTTTTATCTTTCCTAAAATAAAGATAAGACTCCTTACTTCATTCTTGCATTGCCTCAGCCAGAAGACATGACATTTAAGAGAAGCCCTAACACAATTTTACTGTATGTCAAAATTCCAGATTTGCCAAAGAAATCTCATACAGACTCACAGAATTTATATATTTGATCATTCCTGAAGGCATTTTTTATGCCATGCACACACTATTAAGTTCAAATATTCACAGAGAGCTAAGTAATCATATAATCTGGATTCCAATTAATTCTGGTTTTGGCTATTGCACAAATTTCCCAAGTATATCTGCAAAATGTAATAGGAAGTGGTGTAAAACTAGAACTGATCCCCTAGTTCTACCAAAACAAACACACCTGTCAAATTTTACACAAAGTCTGTTTTAGCTACTCCATGGGCTGAAGATAAGATTTAGAGGAAGAGACGAAGGGAGCTTGAAACTCATCCTTGATGTGTTCGGAACAGCCCAGAGCATCCCCGGTGGCAGTTCTTCAGAAGATTCCCTACAGTTCACAAAACTAAGAGACGTTTGCACAGCCTCCTCAAGTGCAAACTCTGCTTCCTCTGTCTGATCTAGCTCTGAAATGTCATCTTGTCTCATGAGAGAAAAGAGCCACCTATCACTGTGCTACAATGCTTTGTAGCACGGCCTGTCCCTGCATTCTCATATATTGTACCAAGATCCCAAGCACTGCCCTGGCAGAGAAGTTAGGGCTGAAATGCTATAGTTTCTCTGAACAAATTTGTCTAATAAAAAGGAATTGCTGCTTTTCCTTTGACTCAGAGAATCTACTTCATTGAAACTTGGGTTTATGTGGAAAGATTCAGACATAAGGACATACTGTAATTCTGACTATGGAAATTAATAATAAGCTAGATTAATCTGATTGAAGTTTAACACTGAAGTGTTAAAATTTTATGCTAAGGATTTATAGCAAAAACATACTGGAAAGAACAGTCCAGAAGCCAATAAAAAAATGCCCATCACTATCCATTTTCATCCTTGTTTCTGGAAAAAGCAAATTTTCACTGTAACCTCTGAGAAACACAGCCTAAAATAAAAAATCATGTGGCCAAATAGCCACTGAATGTACAAAGACCACTTTATTCACCACCTGATCAGAGCTCTATGGCCCCATTGCATGATACCAAATTAGCAAAAAGGTCCAGTCCTTGGTATGCACTAGGAGACCAGCGGAGCTTCCCAGTGATGTCATCACCGCGTTCCTTCAGAGAACCGGAAGCCCAGCATTTCATCCATCAGAGGACTAGTTTTGAAATAGAATCTCAACTTATTGTCATTTGTTACTAAAACTTATAGTACAGGATTGTGAGCAGAGTGAGAAATCAACATCCCAGAGTACTTAAGGGAAAAAAAAAAAAAAGATGAAGCTGATTTTGAAATCAGGTGTTAAGTTGACCAGTTTTCTTTTGGCCTCACATGAATTTCATCACAGGCAGTGATACTCTGCCTTGTAGAATCCATTTTTAATCTCTCAAATGGAATATGCTGGGGTGTATTTTCTCCATTAATTTCAGCTCAGAAAATCTCACACTGCCATCCCGACTGCAGGTGGGGCCTGGTTTCCGTGTGCGCAGCACAAAAGCTGCAGCGTCCTGCGTGAGCCGACAGCCCCACGCCACCCCTGGCTCTGCTTTCCATAGAAACATACAGGCTTTAAGGCCGTTCACAACTGTAAATCAAGAACATCAACATACCCAACACCTGAATTTGCTGAAATTTTTTATTTCTTCCTTTTTTGGGGGGTCGTGAGCTCTGCCAACATTCATTTTTCAGTTCTGCACTCCAGCAGATTCATCTAAAATTAAACTTTGACTTGTGTTTCTGCTAGGTTTTTGCTATTGATAAGACCTCCAGTTATTTTTATGTCTAGTACCATCATACCATTTAAAAGTGGAGCAAATTAACAGGAAATTCAATGGTCATCTGGAATGCTAAAGATAAAAATATAGGAAAAAAGTGAAAACCATATATGCTGAATTTCCCCACCGCTCATTTTCTCATCATTTCCTTCCCTTCTGTTTCTGAGTGTTAGGCTCTGACAGCATGATCCTACTTCACTGCATAGCTCCAACAGTTCCTGTTATATTTATCACGTTAGCTTTGAAACTGAATGGTGCTAAAGGCACACAGTTCTAGGAATTTCTGAAAAATAAAGAGAAATAATTTTCAGTGTGAAGTATACATGTACATGACATAGACAGAACCACACAAACTTTACTCCGGACTCTTTATTGACTGTGTTTAAAATAGAAATAATTTTAAAAAAAGAAAAACACGTACAAGTTCCTGAGTTGTATTTTCCTAGCCTGAACGAATGAAGGTCTTCAAATGAAGTATCACAAGAAGCAGCAGATACTCCAGTACTTCTGAATCCGTGATGCATTTTAAGAAGACACCCTCATAATACTTATTATTGTTATTATTATATTTAACAGCCTGTCTGTGCAGTTTCCCTAAACTTAGTATGCGATAAAATTTGGAGTTGCATATCCTTATTACATAACCTATTTTTCTCACAGTACATCTGACATCATGAAACACTTTTCAAGTAACCAATAAAAAATTATATAGTAGTACTGTATCTGAGACACTTTCAATTCAAAAAAAAAAAATCACAGAAAACTTGCAAAGGCAAGTACACGAAAGCCGGGGAAAGACAACTTAAAGCTACTGTTTGAATTAGCATCTTCTTCACACTATCATACTGCTATCTTCTAGCATACTGCTGTCTTCTGTTAAAGGCACATACTTCTTTGCTCCTGCAGGGCAAAATTGCCCTGTATGTAGTTAAAGTTCATCTCACAGGGAAGTTTGATTTGTAACCTTTAGTAGTACAATTTTTTCTGCACTTGTTGACTTTGCAATATTCTAACACTAACTTGTAAAATTCATTTGATTCAGTCATGTAAAAACACGTTGACTGTCTGTCTTGGTCATCACTGTGCCATAGCCATTTGTTTTTACAACAAAACCATCTCCATTGAAACTGAAGAATTTGTTTTCAGGAAACCTGCACATTTAGAAAGTGAGGGGTTTTTTTTACATTCTTCCCCAACCAGTCATTTTAGAAATTCTTACTATCATAGGAGAAAATTTAAAAAAAAATTACTAGGAATGGATCATGAAAACAATTTTACCTTAAAGTTGCAAAGTGACCAGATTTAGTCTTTGCAATACTGACATCTGTTGGAAACAGGCTTAGCACATCTAAGTCTGTAGTTGCATTAAAAAAAAAAAAAAAAAAATTAGTCGATATGTATTTATTTATACATTATGCTTTTAACATGCTACTTTCATATTAACTTGTCATCACAATATTTTACTGTACAGGATATAGAAATGAACCTAACTGCTATCTCCTGATTTTAATAGAAGCTCAGCAATATCTAGTATGGCTCTAGATTTGTTCCTGTCATAAAGAAGAATAATATTAATAATCGACATATGTCTGGGCTAGATGGCAATTTCTAGATGTGCCTAAGTGCCACAAAAATACAGCAATCACAATGAGAAAGTATCTAGACAAGATCAGAATGAAAAAGCATCTCAGCCTCTGAGCACTTAGAAAAGATCATCACTTCTTAAAATCCTTCACAAATCTGAAGTTGTATTTTTAGTACGTTGGTTATTTTCCTCTGAAAATGAAGAAATTGTTTTGTAGACTGCCCCTTCAACTTTCCTCTCCAAGCAATGAAAAAAAATGAGACAGTTGCATCAGTTGTGTTAATTATTGTTAAACATCTAACAACCATTTTTTTTTTTTTAATATAGGTTTTTAGGTCAAAGAATTTATTCAGTTTGTAGGAAAGACTGAAAATTTATCCTGACTGTAGGGATAGCAACTAGTTAAATTCTCAGGTAGTTAATAAAATTAATTGTAGCAAATAGTAACTACTTAACTTCTCAGGTAATTCATAACGTAAGTACAGGGTCATCTGTATTCATAAAGATGAGCTCTTTCCATTATTCAACAAACACAAAATGAAGTTCACAGTGGAAATGATACTTTAAACAAGATCATCACTGTGAAAAATGAAGGCCTGCAAAAGTATCTAATGTTACAACTACTGTCAGCTGATACAGCAAAAACCAGATGTGCAAGCTTGTGCTTTAACAAATAAGGAGCCTTTCAGTTCCTCCAAAGGTCAGTTAAGGCATTGCTGGATCTAGGAAAGAATGCATAAATATGATTTACAGTAAACAGAGAAGTTGCTTCATTCTAACAAAGAAAATGAAAACTCATGGAGTTGAAGATTAAGCTGATAGATGTACTTGACATTATATTTTATTTTCTCGTGAGGAAATTTTTATAATGTTTGTTTAAATTATAAGGCAAGGGCTAGTCCTACAGTGACTGTGGAAGATGGGTGGTCCTAGCTCTTCTCCTGGTTCTGCAGAGAAAATACCGCACAATGAAGCAAGTTATTTAACCTTTTCCATATTTTTATGAATACGATTCATGATCCATCTCTTAAAAAAGGGAGCAGGCATTTAAAGTAAACCCTCATGGAAAATGCCATCAGTATTTATATAGCCAACTTACATCTGCTGATCATCAATTGGTTATCTTGGTTATCTTTTAATTTCTATTTAAAAATCCGTGCTTAGTGCTTACTTTAGTTTAATATGAGCACAGACCTTATGAAGAAGTCTAGCCTGATGAGAACTGTACACTGCTGCGTGGGTAGCCTGATTTTACTTTGCCGAGTAGACAAAAAATGAAGTGATGTAGGAGGACTTCCTTGGTTTCCGTGAGTTAAGGATAAACATCAAAAGACTGGGTAAGCAACAAGAGAAGTCAGAAAGTCTCACTTGGGCCTAGCCCACTGAGCTTCTCCAGAGACATTTCCTATGGGAAACGCAGAATGGCCTCCCCATTGCATCTAAATCAGCGTATGAGAAACTGGTCACATAGAAGCAATGGGACAGCTAAACGTCTTCCAGTGACCACCGGTGACACTGAAGGCTTTCTGAAAAGAGGGAAGTTGTTGGGGTACATGAGACCTAGAGAAATAGCCATTGCCAGGTTGACCTAACACAGCATAAATCCTGACATAGCATAAATCCTCAGATGGTTACCCAGGATGTCCTTTCCTGTTTTGGCTTATTTCTGTTTGTCTAGTCCTGTCATCGCGTGCCATTAGTCTCATATCTACTCTTCTAATCTGTTTTCCTTTCAGCTCTCATTTCTTTGATCACCTTTTCTAGCGGTGGTAAGAAATGTCTCACACCTGAAATAGTACTCCAGATTTCATTGCACTTTGACACGTATGGATAGAGAATTAATAATGACATCAGAGATGTATACGACTAATCTGAAGGATACAGCAAACGCCTTTTCTCCTGTTGAATCATGTGTTCAGAAACTTAGCTTTTTGTTCTTCAAAGGCTGCAGATTCTAGACTGCACAAGAAAGAAAGAAACAACACAAAAGGAACAGGATAACCCTCAGCGGATTTAAAAATTGGCATAGCTCTGCAGTTACATTAACAACAGCAAAAGGTTCAACCTATCATTTTTCATTTCATTGACTTTTTTTTTTCCTATTATTTCTATTTCTATTATACAAGATTCTGCTAGCTAGCTGCAAGTATCTAACTAGGTAGGTTTTCGTGCATCTACCACATCTGCTAGGTATGTTGACCTATATTAGGAAAATATCTTGATTTTTGTGTGGATTTTCCAAAATATCCAGAATATTTCACATGCTTGTAATTAGAAGTTTAGTTGTCCATACCAAAAATGATAAACGAATTTACTGGGCAGAGGATGTTACTTTTTGATCTTAGCATGAGATTACCTGCATGGACAATGCATGCTCTGGTGGCTTGGGAGTTGCCATAAAGTAAGCGAGCTCGCAAAAAGACAAAACAGATATTATCTGATTTGTTCATGGAATTTATTCGCTCTTGAATTCTCCCGGAAGTTTTTTCCAAAATGTAACAGTAATTTTTTGAACATCTTTCCTATCTTGACACGATTCAGGCCAGAACGAACGCTTTCTGACCCACAAGTGAAACAGCAGGTCAGGCAAGACTGAATTCTGCTGCAGCATTATCTCCTACTGTCCTCTGCGAACAAAAGTGACATTTGCTCTGCGCACTGTGAGGAACATTGTGGCAGCACAACGGCAGCACACAGAGTGCGCGGTCATTCGCTTGCACTGTCTGCCTGCTGCTTACAAAATTAACTCCCCTACTGCTCTAATTGTACTGCGACACACAGAGTTTTTGTAGAATTGGGAAGATCCAAATATTTATGCATTTTAAACAGGAAGACTCTCTCTCTCCTACCACAATCCAGTCCTTTTGTGTTATGTGTCTACTTTGTATAAGTGCATTTGTGGAAAAAGCAGAACCATGCCCTGCATTCCAGAATTGTTTTCAACTTTGTTCTCTTACAGTTGTCTGATTTTTGTTCTGATTTTTGAAGCTGTGTTCATTTGATCAGATACTTTTCCAGATGGTTACAGGAGTCTACACAGGAAAATTCTCTGTGTGAAGTATGTCAGGTAGTTGGAAAAACACCGAACTCTAGTCCCCAGCCATGTCAGGATGCTGAACAGATGTCGATCTCTTAGAGCACTTTAGCTCTTTACAGCTCTTCAGCTCATCCTTTTGAGGGGGTGAGTGGCCTACAATACATAGTTTATACCATAAAACCACTGCAAGGGTGGAGAGGTTGCCAACTTTATCTGTCAAAACATACGCAAAAGTGAACAGCCAAAGCACGAACATGCGTCTAAGGGCACTAACTATTCTACTGAATTGGAATTGTTCACTTGCTTCAAAAGTAGCGCCTTACGGTCTCATTTTTCACTGGACTAATAACACAATTTAAATAAAAATTAATAAATAAAAGAAAGCCAATAGTTCCCAGCCTTTTGTATATTTAAGAAAATAGAGATAACTAGTATTCAGGTATGGAGCTGCTTGAGTCATTAAAATAATTAACAAAATAAAAAAACCCAACACAATATATGTTTGGATGACAAAAATTTGTACTGTGAGATGTCACTATTAGAAATGTGTGTTCCATGGTGTTTGTTTTTATAAAAAGGTAAATAAATTATAGGATCCTTTGTTGTGGCCTATCACTTGAAGTGGCCACAGTACAACAGTTATGAAGAGACCAAAGGTGACTCCAATGTTTTAACTGATTTGCCCTGGAAGTACAGCACAAAAGCTGTGACTTCCTAGCTAAATACTTTCTACCGATGATACAAAACCTAGACCTAAAAATGAGCAGGCCATTCCAAAACAACCCCCCCCAAAACAAAAAGCAGACAAGCACATGACTAATTTTCAAACATGTATAACATATTTTTATTGGAGAATATAAGGATAGTTGTGACTGAAAAATAATTAAAAAATAATTTAGTTCATTTGGCAGACAGTGGGGATTCCCTTTTTTTTTTTTTTTTTTAAGAAAACGAGAAGATGAACATGAAACCATGATAGCTAAAGTTAACAAAGTAATGCTAACTCAACAATACTTTGTCAGGTTACCGAATTCCTGTTTTTCTTCACTACATAAGCTTGGCAGTTCAGCTTGATCATAAGAAACTCAGTTTCTCTTTCTCAATAGCCATGATTTTTATTACAGCTGAGGTAGAAGATATATAATTTGCTAAAATCTTTGAGTACTCAGTAACACGGCAAAGCAATAATGGTTGGAACAAAACTGCTGTGAGCGACTTACAGAATCGTTAGGGTTGGAAAAGACCTCGCAGTTCATCTGGTGCAGCCATCAACCCATCACCACTATGCCCACTAAACCTGAGTGCCACATCTATACGTTTCTTAAACACCTCCAGGGACAGAGGTGTTCAGCCCTACACAAGGAGGCCATCTACGGCTTAGTGGGTGATGCCATGGGCCTAAGGCTAACAAAAGCCATCCTAAACACCACTAAGACAGGTGAAAGGATTCCTTATACGGACAAATATCATGTTCTGTGTAGCAGAATGCGCTTAATTCACCAGGTAAATCGATCACTTCAGAAAGCATAACCAAATTCATTTCTCAATGAATGCTGCAATGCAAGAAAGCACCATTTGGTGCATACACACCTACATTAACTGGTGATACAGGAACACAGGAAAGCTTGCACCTGTTACTCAGTATCCTCTAGCTAATGTTCCTGTATCTCTAACCCTCTTAACCCATGCATGTGTAGTACTGTAAAGCAATGGGATTCTATCGATTTCTTTTTTTGGAAGACTCATTTCATCTGAACTCATATAATTCACTTGGACAGTTCAAAGCAAGCAGCATTATGCCACAGACAATTCATTGGCTTTAAAAGGACAAGAAGAGCTCCAGTAAGCTATGTGAATTAAAGGAAAAGCACTATTTCAGCAAGTAAAATTCTTAGTCCTTTTTCTTTCCAGTAGAAACATATTTTAGCTGTAGAACAAATGTATTTTTAGACCCCAGCATCTAAAGAATACAGATGAACTCTCTGAAAGGATTTAGATATATAAAATAAAACCTCACGTCACTTCAGACTGCTAACTGTTTTTTGTTTTTTTTTTTTTTTGAGAGGCATAAAAGCATTTTTTTCACTACAAATGTGTTAAATAATATATTTATGCTGACCTTCAATTGTTCATCAGCAAGCATGAAACTGAAACACTAGTCACATTTAGCTGTTTTACATTTTTTCTCACTTGCATCACACTTGCATATATACATGATTATTACATAGGTTTCCTGTTTTGTTTTTGGCAATAAATTCCAAATTAAAGACTGAATATGATACTTTGGTCGATACAAATGGATCTATACCGATACATAACCAATGACGTGATTAGTTGTAGTTCCTCCAGCATGGGAAGCCAAGTCATCTGTATTTGACCACTGTCCACACGTGAGGCTGGTGAAGCAGTGTATGTACAACAATTTAAATCATCTGTTTTGATTTAACCAAAAAGCTATTGCATACAACTGTTATGTTAGACTGAATAACAGTCAGACGACTGCCACTTTCTTTAATACACTTTTAATTACAACCTAAGTGCTGTCCTTAACATATTTGGGCTGCAAGACAAAATACAAGAAACAACTATTAGTTTTCGGATATACAGAATGCAGAGAAGACAAATTGCCCTGGAGAATATTCATGCACATCCTATAGCATACAATATAATTCACTTTACTTCTCATAGTCCACTTTGAAACAATTTAAAATACAAAACTGAGTGATGAAAGTTACCCATAACTTTCACATGTCCCATAAGCAATATGTAGGACAGTATATTTTTAAGATATTACACAAAGGCTTCTAAATTCCAATATTTAGCCAAGTGTCATGAAACCACATACAGAATATAGCATCCTACAGGATATAGTTTTTCCCACAAGATTTGCCTCATATAGGTAGGCAGTTAATCACAAGAGACGCTAAGCAGTTTTGGGTGAGCCATTAGCGCTAATAGTTTTTGCTAGTCAGCAGTTATGTTGAACAGCAACAACACTGCATGAGGACTACTAAAAATTAACAGGTACGATCTAGGTCCATGGCACACAAACCATCCTGTCAGGACACAAGGGGTTCCACAGATATTAAAGGCTCTCATTGTTTCAGTCTTTACAATATACTTCTGTGAACCAAAAAATCACAAGTCTAAAGGAAAATATTAATCCTCTTAAAATTTATTAAAATGCTCAAGATTTGTACAAAAATCACTCATCTGTTGCAGAATGAAGGACAAAAAAATATTAGAGATATCTCTTTTTATGAAGATGTGAATATCCAAGCCTTACATGTTTTAAAACTGAACTGAGAATAGAACCTCTTTTTAGTGGTGACCAAGCCTGCAATTTTATTGGGTGTTGCATCCTAAAAGATTTGAGAATTTTTAAAAGCAAACGTGGGAGGGGTGGGTAGCTTTACACATTGCCTGCTTCACAATTCTGCAAGAACACTGTCTGTTTTCCTAGGTTAAATTGTTCAACATTTCCTAATTCTGTAGGAATAGAATTAAATCTCAGCTTTCCCATCCACACGGAGTAAGCTCAGTGATCTGTAAGGAAGAGAGGTGCAAAGCCAACGGATGTCAGTAGAACTTCTCCTGCCTACTAGATTGAGCCGCAAGAGGCAAAATATCAACAAGTACTGAATAAGATAATGAAATTCTTGGACTTTGTGCTTGGCTGTATTGACAATAACAATTTTCAGTGATGGTGAGCATGTTCAACACATGCAAGAGTAACGACTCTGTCTGCTTCTTTACAATGTCAGGGAGAATGCAGTTTTGACCTGAAATATGAAGAAACACTGAGCAAGAAACCTTCATATGGTACTGGATTTAGTTTACAACAGGATGGATTTACATGGTGCTGGACTCATGGTTGGTTTATAAAAGGGTAGCAATAAAACATGTTTTCTGGTGTCACTGAAGCCCAAAGCGCAGAAAAGTGCAACAGAAACCCCCTTGGTTTTTTGGGCCCAGAGCAGAGGAGGCTGAGGGGAGGCCTCATGGCGGCCTACAGCTCCCTCACGGGGAAGTGGAGGGGCAGGCGCTGAGCTCTGCTCTCTGGGGACAGTGACAGGGCCCGAGGGCCCAGCATGGGTCTGTGTCATGGGAGGGTCAGGCTGGGGGTCAGGAAAAGGTTCTGCCCCAGGAGGGTGGCGGGCATGGAACAGGCTCCCCAGGGCAGTGGGCACGGCCCCGAGCTGCCGGAGCTCAAGGAGCGTTTGGACACTGCTCTCAGACACAGGGCTTGGGTTTGGGTGGTGCTCCATGGGGCTGGAGTCGATGATCCTTGTGGGTCCCTTCCACTTCAGGATATTCTACGCTAAAAACAATTCTATTAAGGAAAACATAGCCAGCTACTCTGTTAGTTTGCCCTGTGTATCAGTGTATCATAGTAGGATTTTTTGAGACTGAAGTTTAAGAAAAACAATTATTTTGTCATACTAGCTCTCATATTTCTATGAGATCTTCCATCCCTATTGTTTTATCTTTCAGATTCTGCATCTCCACATGAGTCACTGCTGATTAACCCACATGTTTATGGAAAAGGAGAGTAAAAGAGACCCAGTACAGCTGAGTGTACAAATGACTATCTAGCTTACCATTTATGTAGAAAATTCTTAAGAAACGAAAACACAAAAGCTGTAAATTCAATACTGTGGTGTAGGAAAAAAGAGGAATGTTTAGCGGTCAGGAATGTTTTTAATACTGTGTAATGCTGCTGTCCAAAAGAATCTAAGAAATGACAAGAACAATAGAGCCCACGTTCTATACAACAACATCCGAAGACAAATCTAGGAGCTCTCAAATGTGCGCAGGCTGACCACCCACTTGAAATGATGTACAGCAGGATTGCCTCTGGGGATTATGGATGGTATGAGGAAAGTGGGAGGAGAAGAGTGCCTTTGTGTATACAGGAGTTACCTACATCTTCATTTTACTTAACAATTGAGTAGAAAGACAATTAAATTCAATAAAAAGTAAAGGGCGAAGACAAAATTTAAGAAACTTTTGTTGTGAACTTCAGGAGAGGCTTAAAAACCTGGCAACACTGACACCTGCCAGAACATGAAGAAGCGGAGATTTGAAGAGAACAAGCTACGCACAGTTCTGGCAGCAGTAAGCCATTCCAGCTGGTCACAGAAGTATTTCACTCCTGCATCCCACCTCCGCTCCCCCTCCGCCAGCCTCGCTCTCTTGCCTGTCCCTGCTCTGGCATCCATCAGGCCCCTCGCTGGGCTGCTGTGGTTAGCTAACTTAACAGAGAGTTACATCAGCTGAAAGAAAAGGGTTGTCTGCAGGGTCTGCAAGCTGAATCAGCTCAGTGAAGAGCAAAACGCACGTAAGAGCCTGGGCATATTTCGGCTTGGCAGCGAACACAGGAACAGGAGGGAGAGGAGAGTGAGGGTACCACTCTGCAGGCAGGGGTACCGCTCGCTCAGGCGATGCCCACCAGCATCACAGGTCCTACAGACATGCCATCTTATAACCCTGGCATCATTGTAAAATCCACTTCACTCATGCATTTAATCAGAAAACACAAATACACTGCGCAACTCCAGAAAATGATTTAAAGAATATTCGCAATGCAAAATTATTTGGTATTTAAATGGAAATGGCTTGCTAGGCTTTTCAGAAGCAGTCAAACTTTTGCTGAGACGCTCCAACCAATGTCAGTGGCTCTCCATTCATATTAATAGTACAAGCTTAACATTATTCCAACCCAGGGAATGGTGCCATACCTCTTCAATTGGGCTGGCATATACTTGCACAGAATGGTAATGAAATTTTGAAGATTATAAGGTCAGCACCAACTTTAGAGCTGTAATTGGAGAAAATAAAGGTATAATAAGCAACTATTTTCCTTGATAGTCCTATAAGTTCTGTTGTTTTTGACCTTTAGCTTTGTACCGCTGGTGGCTAGTACCATACATCATTTTCTAAGTACCTGTAACTGCAATGACAGTTTGTGCCATTTTGTGGTACAGATAATCTGGATTTCATCATTTGTCTTGCTCTCCATCTCCCTTCATGAATGCACTGATAATTCACAGCAATGATAATATTAAAATATACAGTAATAAAGTTATTTTAACTTTAATAGCAGGAAGTACACAGCAACTTTCGACAGCGGGTATTATAGCAGTTTTGTGAACAAATAAACTAAGCTTCAAAGAGCTCAGCTGATTTCCTCAAAGCCACCCAAGGACGTCTGTAGAGATGTGGTCTAATCACCAGATCGCACACCTCGCTTTTATAACACGCCATTAAACTCAAAGCCATCAACAGTGCCGTAGTTCAGCAAACTCGCACAGCCTTACTTCTTGCATCAGTGTGTACCAAGTTTCATAAAATAACTCTGGTGCTGCAAACTAGTGCTACGTTTGCATCTTAAAACTCAGCTATTGCAGAAGAAGCATAGGAGATACTGAAATAAGCAAAAGCATTTCTGGGGAAAAAGTCACAGCATCCACTGGAAAAAGATTAATTGATTCTTATTTCAAATCCTTTACCTTCTTTAGTGACTTAAATTAGTGTGGTGCATAAAATTGATGTAGCTAAACAGGTCAGAGAGAGGACACTAAACTTCACTGAAGCATCAAGGCATAACCTCAGGAAAATGCATGGTTCCCTTTAAAAAATGTTGGAGATCTTAATGTAAACTAAAGCATAGCCTGGGAAAACATGAACGTTAATCATGGATATGGGGCCTGCAGCCATATCTCATCTGCCCATTTTCATTCAGCTTGCTCATAGCTATATGCTGGGAACAGTGCTGACCTTCCACGAAAGCGAGCCTGTTTCAGAGCATACCTGCATGTATTGAGCGCCAAAAAACAGTGAGCGTGCCAGGAACTGGTCAACAGGGAAAACAAGTTATTGACATGCAGAGCCTACAGCAGTTGGTGTGAGAAGCCAAGAGATGTGGGAGAGGTAAGAGGAAATCCCTAAGCAGAGACTGGACAACAGTTACCTTGCACCAAATAACTGGAATTTGAGCAAAAATAAATTTGGGTAATCTGCAACAGTAGCTTATGGCAATGGAGCAGAATGTGAATACAACAGGAAATCCAAAATATTAGAAGTTAAAAACCCAGGAAGGTGGAATACATTTAAATCGAGGATAAGCACAAAGAAAAAGACTTAGTGCATAATTTTTATGTGCATTAAGTGTTCCCAAGGGTTTTGGAGATATCCCTTGAATCAGACAACAGAGTTCTCCAATATCTTCATTTAAGCATCTGAAATGTAACAGCAGTGCAGTTTGACTCAGCAATCTATAAAGTCACAAAGGATAGGACACTGCAAAGCATTAAATGAAGTTACAAGAGAGGGAGGTGTAATTGAGTTACATACATTATTGTAGCAAAGCTATTGTAAAATGATAGAAGTAAATCTAAATCCTTCCTGCTGGAAAATAAGGCCCAGGATACTTAACAAGTTATAGCACAATTGTTCTTCTTAATAAAAGCGTTGGCATCTTGCCAGGTGGACGAACACTGAGCTTTCATTATTTTTTCATTTTTGCTAATATGGCTGCTATTAAACCTGAATGAATTAGGCAATCAAAAGAGTGGAGTTGTCCTTATCGTCATGTTATTGTGTGATTTTATGCAAAATCCTAGGCTCTCTATTAAGTTAACCAGTATTATCCACACATGGTGTAGGGCTCCATTTGACTAATATTTGTAATATGTTCTGCTATGCTTCAGGCATTTTATGCTTGAATGAAGGAAGTAGAGATTTACTATGTGTCTGAAGAAATCTTCTTCTGTTTTATCAATGCCTTCATTTCAATTACACTTTACTTGTAATTTTAACATATCACCTAAAAAAAGCAATAATAAAATCCTGCCATGCAAGATTTTACAGTGTTTTTAACTGTTTGCTGTAAACGTACCTGAAATAACTGAGTTGCTAAATTATACAGTAACACAAAGCAGGCTGAACTAGGGTGGCTGGTAAGAGGAAAAAAATCTCGTTTTATCACTGCTTACAAGATTTTAGGCACTGCTTAGATGTTTTTCAAATGAACTATGCAGTTTTCACTTCTAATTGTCACTGAGTGGATGAAAGGAATGTTTTGCTGTACTGAAATGTATTTGGAATGGATTTTTGTCTGGATATCTCTTACATAATACTACTGGTCTTAGTTTTCCTTTGCTTCCCTTATAGGGGATTGAAAATAAGTGAGAATAGTTCTAGTGGCATTATCCTGAGGTCATCGTATTCTTAGAGGAAATACCAAGTTTACTGACTTCGTTGCTTCCAAGACCAATTAAAATCACTAAAGATTTTTTACAGTGCCATTGGCAATAACAGCTTTTAAGCTCCTGTAAACTTTATTTTGTTTCCAATAAACCAGTTGAATCGCAAATACCGGCAAATTATTTAGGCAGGACATATTGTACAATTTTCCCTGTGTACCTCTGGATCATCTAAGTTTCAAAGCACTTGACTTTCTATCCAGGACTATGAGAGTTTACCTAAAAATACTAGTAAGGAGATAGTACAGCTGTGAGAACACAGTGGTCATAAAGAAGTTGAACATACCAAGAATTATTATTTTTTTTTAAACAAACACCACTTTTTTTTCTTTTTTTTAAGTGAACCCTACTCTGTTTCATAATGTCAGTTTAGAGGATTGAACAGAATTTTTGACTGTGCAGGACCTAAAGATTAAACAGTCACATTCCAGTCAGCTTACATAGTATAGTTATAACTGAACACAAATTAATGCAAAGGCTCCACGAAATCTTTCAAAGAGCACAAATCTCGCCTAGTAGTACAGAACATATAGTCCAAGCACACCTTTATGGCATGCTGTAGGTCATCAGTTACTAAAAGAAATACCACACAGAACGAATTACTCTAGAAAAATTGTGTACAACTATTTTAAAAAGTAAAAAGAGACTAAGACTGTCACAAGAACATTAACTATATATTTCTACAAATAAAAAAGCATGTTATTATTATTACTGACCTAAAACATTTATTAGCCAACTCTCCATAGCCTTTGAAATAAGTAACATCAGAAGAAAATAAGGCTCTGCTACATTATAATTTCTCTCGCCAAAACTTAAACATTTTACAGAATATGAAGATTTTGATAAGAAGATTAGTGCATGATATTTCCCAAAATCAATAAAAAGTTTCTCTTTAGAAAAGCAGTAGAATGCTCTCAAAACAGAAGATATACAGATTACCACGAAGGTGCACTAGAAATGAACTTTGTTTTCCCATATTTCAGATGAGTACTACAACATCTAGTTGCTATTATTATTGAGTTTCTTTTCCTGTCTAGCCTTTTTCTTTTACTTTATTTATTTATTGTTTTAATATAATAGCTTTCCAGAAGAGCATAATTTTTGATCTGCTTTCAACAGAAGAGTGTTGTTTTTTTTTTTTTTTTTTTTTTTTTT
>VXAV01008701.1:447734-462980 GCA_013399715.1 Alectura lathami | reverse complement strand
TTTTTCCCAAGAGGAAAAGCTATCTTCTACCTATGTGGACTCTGTCAGGGACTATGTGAAAGCTACAGCTGTGGTACAGAGCCATGAAGACCAACAGTTTTCCCCCCAGTTCTTAACTGCCCACATAACCACCTACAAACAGATAATTGTGCATGCATAAGTGAACTCTCGCATGTGAACACCTATGCAGAATCACTTCTATCGAATAATGAAACATGCAAAGTTCAAAACAAAGGCGAAAGAAACGTCTCTTCCATTGCCTATGTTACTGTAACAGCTTCATTTTTTGTGCATTCTGTTTTCCTGGGAAACTTGCTACTGTCCTCTTGAGACACCTAGACAGCACATTCACTCTGTTTTGGTAGTCTAGGAGATTATTCTCATAAAAGTTACGCTACTTAAAAGGAAATAATGGAAATAATTGTTGCTCTTACAGTCATTTCACTGCCATTTACAAATCCAGAGTAATCTAAATTCAGCAAATTTTGATCATGCATTACAGAAAGACATCATTTGTAAGTTTTGTGGTTTTTTTTTTCGGTAGAAGTATAGGTCTCTAGTATGGCCTACCTATATCACACATTTCACTTCTCCTATAAAGTTCTTCTTTGAGAAAAATGATTCTGCAGCATAAATCATCCGTATTTTCAAAGCATGTGATGTGGTGCAATGTTTAACATTTATTTTCTACTGAACTTGGCACTTATTGAGGCTTTTAGTACAAATCCTATTGGTAACATGAAATGTTTCAGACCACACTTCTACACTGCGATGAGCTTTCTAAGCCTGATGTGAGGAGCAACAAAACCACTTAACTCATGAAGTAATTTTGACTTTAGCAATAGTCCTTGTATTATTCTGTATTCTGAAATTCCTCTGTATATCCATAAGCACTGAGACAAAAGGCTAGGCATGGAGCAGCAATCAATCTTCATACGTTTTCCATCTGATTCAGAGAGCTTTCTGTTCATTTTATTTTTGTGATTAATTAGTAAAGTCATAATAAAGACTTGCTCAACCAAAAAAAAGACCTGCACCCTGGACTATAAGGCTCCATGTCTTATCCTCCAGTTGCTCAACAGTGTAAACAGTTTTACTTGGATTAGTCAGAGAGATTAGAGATTTTTATATATGTATATATATTTAACTCAGGATGGCACTTACTTGAAGTGCTGTAATATAAAGTGAAGTCTTGTAATCTCATTTGGAAAATAACACTGAAAAGTACTACATAACAAGTATTTGCAACAGTTAACTGTTGAAGCTGTAATTGTTGACAGATAATAGCTACAGATTGCTTTGAAGTGGGGACTTAGTCTCTGCATGTAGACCTTGCTCAGGTCACTTTTACACCCTTCTTCCCAGATAGATTTACATCTTCTAACAGTAATGACAAAGACCAACATTTACACCTATTCTCAAAGGCAGCAAGCATAGGATTCAGCAAGACATCATGCCAGCAAGCCATCACCACGAGCAGCTGGCGGGGATTTCTTTATTGTTGTCCATCCCATCATCAACCATCTCTGGCTGCTTTGTATATGTACATTGAGCCGAATCCAAAATCCACTGAGCAGTTTGAATTCACTTGGGCACCACTTGTAGGGGAACATACTTGCATCTCAACTTCCCCAATGCTGCCACTAGCTCATGGGAATGCTCCAGTGCAGCAAGGGACTGGGGACTGCCCCCGTCCAGGGAGCACTGAGCAGCATGGGGACAGCCACTGGGCCAAGGCCTCACACATTTACAGCTCCAGAAGAGCCCAGTTTGGTGAGCTTAGTTTTTAAGCATGCGGCTAAAGAAGAGCTCCCTTCAGAAAATTCTCTCTGTGTTTCGTATACTGTGAAGGGAAGCAGATAATTTTATTGAGAAAATTTCTAAACTGTTTAAAGTCTACAGATCTTAGGTTTAAAAGGTTAACTTGCGGTTTACATAATGCATAAACTGTTAATTGTTTTCAGTTCTTCCCTTCAAGAACTAAACACGGAATAGATTCAGTTTATTTTAAAGGCAGAGATGGCAGTTTATCAACTGTTGACAGGCCTGGGCTTTTGAAATATGACATCTATCAAGCTAAGCTCAGTTACACCCGAGCAAGAAATCCTCAGTTATCTAATTCTGGCACCAAGGTCAGGAAGAAATCCAGAAGGAGCTGGTTCCACTCTTTGTTCCTTTAGGCTACCCTCACACTGACCCCAGAGACCTGAAAACAGCCACAAGCCGCTGGGATCTGGTCAAGGTCTCTGGGGTAAGGAATAAAGGCAGAGCAGCAGGGAAGTATTGGATGAATCCTACAATGGCTGAGGGGACATCTAGGTGGTTTGGAGAACTCTGCCCGTTCTTCTTTTGGCCACTTTCATGTTCCTGAAGTAATACAAAAAGCAAAAGCTGTAAGAACAGCCTCAAGTGGTCAACAGAAATAAGAGTCTTCAACCTTAAGTCCCCTGGTTGTGAATTCCTCTTTCTAAAAGAGGACACATACAGAAACTAGAGGCAAATCCCAACAGATCATTCTATGTGCAGAAAACACAGAAGTTAAAGACGTAGGTTGAAAAGAATACTCTAGCTGCCTTGCATCTTGCTGGAAGAGAAACCAACTTAAGCTTGTGCTATTTAGAAATATTGAAAAATCTTTTCTGGCACCCAAAATATTTCCAAAGAAAAGCTAGTTTTCAATAAAGAAAAATCAGTCCTGCACTGTAGAAAAAGTTTTCAAATACCTTTCAAAATTTTGGAGAAGTCCTTTGTAGTACTTCATGAGACTAACTGGTATGAAATATAACTGATTTGCAGGGAGGTTCAAAGGTAGTTGTGAAATTCATTTTGCTGAAGAAGATTGCTGCTACAGAAACAATAAGTTTACATTCCACATACATAGAATATTATGCTGCAGACTGTAGAAAAATCATATGAAAATGATTTAAAAATGTAACAAAGGCTAGTTTTAAAATTGAAACTTGTCCTGACCTATAAAACTGTGAGGTTTCTTGATGTATAGACATCTAAAATACCATGCTTGTCACTGGTAGGGTATTTGAAAGACAAAAGATAGCATAAAAGATAAAAGATAGTTTTTGAAAATCAATTTACACAGCCCAGGAAACCAATTAATGCAACACGGGGAAAAAAGTTTTATGCCAAATCAGTCCAAATAAATTGAATACTACTTTGAAGGTGTGAAAAAGTTTGAATTTATACACGTAGTCTGTTTGTTTGATAAAGTAACTGCACTAATTTTGTCCAAACTTCCTTGCAGTGTGTGATCAAAATAAGATGGCTGATGTTTAGGAGAACCAAGGAAAAAAATTCCCCTGTATAATGAACATGTTAACTTACAACATGTAGCTCCTTTATTTTATAGATAAATTATGGCCATTAAAATATAGAAAGAAGTTTGACAAGGAGCGACTCAGGAAGGCTAAGGCTTATGAAATCTAGATGAATTTTGAGGAGGATGATCTGAGATTTGCCAACTGGAGACCCAATGCAGGTGTATATAAGCAATTTCACAGATTTTGTGCTTTCATCTTGTTGAGGAATTTTATCAAAAGAGTAAGACTTGTATGGAATCAGTGTGTGCTCATTGTGAAATTACGATGAAAGTTGTGATTTAAAGTAAGAAATAAACTGAGGGTAAGACAGCTATGAAAATTATTTACACAGATAATTTCTATACAAGAGATGCCTGTAACTATTTAGGCTATCTATACTATAAAGTAATTACATAATTACAAAACAAACAGCTATATCTTAAATTGCGGAAATAAGTTTAACTCAAGTTATTCAGATGCCTAAAGATGAGCACAAGGGGAATAATAAAAACAACTAAATTTTCAATTCCTAGGACATGTAAATGCAAACCAGTGCATTTACATTTTTACCCTTGAAGAGATTCCACTTCTAGGTTAAACAAGGAAGTCCTCCAGTTTATGGAGTTTAGCACTATAACATGTCTTTAACAAAGACTGGGATAGCAGTTGGAAAACTAAATCAAATTTCATCTGAAAGTAAGATGAAATGAACAAGAGCTTTAATTAAAACCCTCTGGCATCCCATGGTGAAACAGAAATGTATTAACACAAGCATTAGATTTGAAATTTTACAAAGAGAAAGGCTAACCTTATCCAGAAGGTACAGAACCATCCCTAAACCAGGCTTTTACTACAACACAAACATTATTACTCAGTAAGAAGTGGAGCTCAGCCGTTAAACTACCCTGACTGTTGAAGAACTTGGCTTACAAAGAAGAGGCCAGGGAGGAGGAGGGAGCTGATCCCCCCAGAAAAAATCCCAGCTTCTGGGAGAACAGGTCTGGCATGAGAAGTACTATTTCACGATCTGTTTCTCCAGCATCTTGTTGCTTTGCCATAAATGCTGCAAACAATATGTCTCATATGAAAAATATCTGGTTATGTATACAAACAAGCAACAAACAAAAACCCATACACAAAACCCCTACCCCCTCCTCATACTAGTAGGTAGTACACAATGACTGTTAGCACAAAAAATGAAACATTGAAAGCCCAGTTAGCTGTATTTTGAAGTGCAAATCCCAGTTGTTTAAAGCACCTTCTCTATTCTCTCTAGACTAGGAATTCAGCAAGGAAGTAACACTTGTCAATGACAAGTCTTCTGCGTGGCTTCCACATGTCAAGTGTCTGAAGCCATGTCTCTCCAAGCAAATAAAACAATTGTGGGCACCAGCATGTGACAGTCTTTGCTATTATCCTGTTACTAATGTGGACCTTAGGAAGTTATTTAGAACAGCCTCTGGCATGCTGAGTGGCTGCCATGATGCTGCCAAGGAATTTACTTGCACAATTAAGAAGTTAATGTAGGTCACTAATTATTAATTACAATGTGATCATGCCACTGGCGTACTCCCAGGTTGGTCCCTCAGGACTATTCCGGGAGATGCTTTACCCCACACAAACTCCATGTACTCCAGTCACGGCCAAACACATTCTTGGTAGCATCATGAACTCCACTCCTGAAAGCCATTGAGAAGTTCCTCCGGTTTCAGGGCAGCAGCAGTGATTGTGGAAGACGAATGCAGAAAAACATTGGACAGAACAGGCACATAGGAAGGGAGGTGGGTCTACTTTGATGCTTACGGCCAGTGCAGCTAAAAGTCTTGGCACTGCAAATACGTCCACTTACTGGACGTAAGAAATGTGTGGAATTAAAAGCAAGAAGTTTCAATTCTCAAACCCTGTGACCAGTACCTGCCCAGGCTGCTGGCCTGACACGGCCTTGGGACAGGGGATGCTGGAGGTTCAGGACCCAGCCTCAGAAGCATTGTGCAGACCGTTGACACGTCTGTTCAGTCTTTGCCATGCCAAAAGCTGACTCACCGAGATGCTGCTGTAAGGTCATTGTCATCAAAACCCAACCTCCCAGAGTTGGAGCAAGTGCCAGCAGCTGCACCACTAGCAGTAACCAGGTAATAAGCTGCATGTGCCTGAAGGAAGCATCTTCCTCTATGGTGTTGCTGTGAACATACGGGTTCAATGCATCTAACCTCACCATACCAAATATTTTCATCTAATAGACAAATACAGTCAGATTTTTTCTGGTGATCTGCAGGACTGCATCATGTTGAGGGAACAGGGACCACTAATGCACCGCCTTTTACAAAAATCTATAGTATTTCTGACTGAGGATGTCAGTTTCATTTCTCACTGTTAGACTCTGCTTGGCTCCAGCATTGTGTAGCTGGCTAGTCCATACATGGCCTGCTGGAAAATGCTGCGTTTGTGCTACAGATAAGCTGAGTATGCAACTCACTGTCCAACGACTGGAAGGAAGCAAAAAGCTGAGCTTATGTTTCTTGTAACAACACTTTTTTATATTAAAAAAAATGAACAAATGGTACTGCAAACACAAAAAGAAATACAGGCAAAGCATATTTTACCCAGTACTTATTGAAGTGTATTGTCATATTTCAATGTCCAAACCTTTTTTCATATTAGTTAAGAAAAAGTGGGAGTTGGAAAGGTTATTGATAGAGAAATACATGAGATGAGTAGAAATTAGCCATGGAGATATGTCTGCATTGATCACTTTTATGTTTTAAAGAAGGATCTCTGCTGTGAACAGAGGATGAACACCTTACAAGAACCATATTTACACAGCCATTTCTAGTAAAGTAAATCAGAGAGGACTTCCACTATAAATATATATATTTCATTAACTAAATGACACAATGCTGATTTATTTGCAGTGATTGATTCCAGAGTCTACAAGCCATTGACAAATAACAGGCTCCTTTCTTTGCTGACACTGTGGGTTCATGTTTTCAGTATTGAAGTTATCCTTCCATCACCAGTAGCTTTCTCACCATGTTCTGGCTTTTGTACTAAGCAGTTCACATCAAGCTACCAAGATCAGCTGGAGGAAACTTTGATCAAAGTGATGTTTTTGAAAACACAGAGAGAATATCTGTAACTCATCTATTGAGCAACAATAAGAGTACCATTTTCTTGTTAAGAAAATACTAGAAACCCTATAATCTCAATGTTAGTCGTTTCTGCATTTACATAAATTACATTAGCGGAAATGGTGCAAAAAAAAAAAAAAAAAAAAAACAACTGTTTTCTTGTGCCATCCCAAATGTTACATGTGTGTTTGATTTTAGGAAGAAAAATTATGCCAAATGACACGCAGTTAAAAAAACAATTTGTCATTCATCAATGCCTACAGATACAAGAAGCAAATCTTCAAGACAAAGGAATTTCAGCATTTCAAATGGTGACTCAGGAGTGCAAAGGGAGTGCAATCGCATTCTTGCTGTTACATATGCAAAAAAAAGTAACTAATACAGAATTTATTGGTGGCCTAAAAACAGTATCAAAAGGGCAAATGGAAAAGGACGAAAAGTGAACAAGGAAGTGAAAACTTAAGGTCCAGTTGTTTCCTTGACTAAGCATACACAATGCCTCTCAATATTTCTGGAAGCTCTCCTATTTGGAGGCTGTGACAAACATGGTGATAATTATTCATTTGACAAAAGAAAAATACACAGATTTCAAATATAAGTTTGTAACAAGTGTAGGTACCACAATAGTAGAAGATAAATAACATGATAATTACATTGGCAATTCCCGTTTCATGAGTTCTATAGAAAGACCATAAAGACAGTTAGCAAAACTGCTGTTTACAGAGAGTCGCTTCTACTAATGACTTCCATGTAATGTGAGATTGTAGGAATAACAATACTTTCAGAGCAGCCTTGCCTTGATTCTGTGCATTGTGTAAAAGGAAAGTTGTGTCATGCAAAGCCCGAGTCATTTCGGAGTATGACTGCAGAAGCAACAAGTCAACCTGCTTTCAGCTATTTTCAGTTGAGCCACCCCCTTAGCAAGCTGTCTGCTTCTACACATTGCACCCTGTTCTGCAGCCTTTGTCAAATGTGAAGTTATACAAGAGTCTTCTTTGTAACACAAATCATGTAAATAACTACTCAACCTGTCAAACCAGACATGTAGAAAAAGGCTGGTAAAGTCATTACAACATTGCATTGTCTTAAAGGGTGTTTTGCAAATATTTGTTACTTGGCTAGGCTAGAATT
Organism: Alectura lathami; assembly: GCA_013399715.1. Taxonomy (NCBI): domain Eukaryota; kingdom Metazoa; phylum Chordata; class Aves; order Galliformes; family Megapodiidae; genus Alectura; species Alectura lathami. The sequence goes on along the minus strand of VXAV01008701.1, from coordinate 455,407 downwards.
GCAAAGGCATTTAAAGTAATAAATGTTGTCAAGAACCACAGAGATTCAATTAGCATACACTGCTGGTGTCCCCCTTGCGAATGGTAACTTCTAACCAGTTGTCTTCCTTGAAAACCTATAAATAATTTTTCTTAGAATTTTTTAAACATTGTTATAAAAAATGGTTTAGTCAGGAAACATCAATATTCTGTCATTAGAAACGGTGATTTTTATGGCTTGATTTCACAGAATGAAACATTCATGAGAAGTGGTCAAACTTCTGATGGATAAATTTACAAGTCATTCTGCTACACCTTGTGACGACACTTAACGACACACATCAGAATGCTGACATCAGCTTTTTAGCATAAGCATGCACTGCAAGAGCATGGCCAAGTTATACTTCACCATCAGATCTTCTTGCTGACTTAATCTGTTATTTAAAGACTAAGCTTTGATAGCTATTTATTGTGCAGCTCTGTATAAGATTTGACTGTCTTGGGTGTTTTTTTTTTTTTTTGGAATCAAAGTTTCAGGAAGGAATAACTAAAGGAGCTTCAATTTCAATATGTAATGTATTTGCAGCGTTCTGATGCAGTGAAACTATTATAGCTGCTGGAGACTTTTAAGCATTATCAGACATTCAAATTAATACAATTGCAATTTCAACTTACATCGTATCCTTATGTTGTGCTGAAACAACCCGAGGCCGACACTGCTGAAAGCAGGCTCTCTCAAACAAGCGGCCTCAGAGCCAGTGCTGGTTTGTGCCAGTGCAGAGGCGGAAACAAAGAGCTCGTGCAGCCAGGCTGCTCAATAACCCTTTCATTTGGTATTTTAGATACATGACAGTGCAAAAGAGAAGTGTGACAGCTTTGGACAGGGCTGGGTGCTATGCTGTGTGGTAAGCAAAGTACTACCAGAACGTGCTCATACACCAGGAGTTTAAGGAGATGCAAATAAGTTGATATTGACATCAATATCAACACTGCCTAATACAGCATCAGTTCGCTAAGCGTATCAGTAAACCATGCCTGTTAGATGGCCTTCACTTCAGCTTTTTTTTAAATATATTTATGCTGACAGATCTTTGGTCCTCTGGGTAACTTTGTAAGTTTATAAAAAGAGTAAAAAAAATTCATATGGTAAAGCTGAGAGGAAAGTAATGAGACAATAGGAGAATTCCACTTTGGGAACAAAATTATCAGCTTGACTCTAAACATTGAAATCCTTGATTTGATATAAACAGCTCTTCCAAAATGCAGTTGGATATCATAACGTAGCTCTGTGCCATAGCTTTTGTTCACATCTGATCATGTGCCAGGAATGAAAGCACATTTGGAGTTTATTTGGACACTGAGATATTTGCTAGAGGATGGTGGAAAGGAATTAGCTTGTTGTAGTTGCTTATTATGGAAAATATGCTACTATATTGGATGGAAAATCTTACCAAACTTTGCAGCCTTTTATCAGACTTATGACAGTTATTTCAGGCTTTTAAACACTATCGGATCATATGTCCTTTTCTCTCCTCTATTTTCTCTTTTCTTCCTTATCTGCTCTATTATAAAAAAATCCCAATGCTTTACTAAGGAAAACATGTTTCAAAACAAGCCTACAGAAGCTTTGCTAATTAACTATCAAGCTGGTGTGTTCTTTCAGGTGTTCAAGCAAAATTTTAGGTCTTTTTCCTCCTACTTTAGAAAAACGGCTGGATAAGAAAACTTCTGCCCTGCAGCAGTAGAAAAGAGGAGTCCTCTGGCATCACTGAACTTGTGGCATTATCATCAGAACTATTTTGCTAAGACAGCCTGAATAAAGCTTACAAGCCAACTTGGAATGTGTGGTCACTTTGCATTTGTAACGTTCCTCTGGTTTTTATATGCATTATTTTTAAATATCTTTTCAAATGGTGAGAGGGAACATTCGAGCCTCGAATGCAGCCACACCTGTGTTTCACACACACATTGCATGCCCTGCGAGGAACAAAGGAATGCTGACAGTGCCAAGTGATTGCCTTCCCAATCTGTTCTGAAAGTCAACATATGGATATACACACTGTGAGTTGTTCCAGGTTTTAACGACATCTCAAATCACCACATAAAATGCTTCCAAAAGCACACTGTCACAAGCTTGGCACGTTCAAGAGATTCCTCGGTTCTTTCCCTCAGCTTTTCAGGAGAACAGGCTAAACCATTTTTTCACTCTAGGCTGATAGTTACAAATTCACTTCTGCAAAGCTATCTGCAACTATTCCTCCCTCCAAACACAGCAATTTGCATTTCTACTAAAAAAGGAAATCTCTTTCTGAAACTCAATTCATCACTTCCTTTACAAATAGCTGAAGTTACTACACGATATGCTTAACAGAAAGATTAGAGCTTGAAGTATAGGAGTATCAGTAAATGACTACATAATTACGCACAAGTTTTCCCTTATGAAGGTGAAACTGTTGAATTTTCTTTGCTCCCCTTACACAAGTGTTTCAGCTCTACTATTCAGACCATTTTCGTGCTCACACTTGAACTTCACCATGATAATATTCTATGGGATTAAAAATTCTACGTTTGCTTTATAACCAGTGTAAATCCCCTCATCTGAAGCAAACAGGTGTAATTCTGTGAACTATGGCTGTAACTCAGCTTTATACCAGCGGAAAACCTTCTTCCTTATGTGCCTACTTCTGGATGCGAAGATAAGGAATAACACATTTATTACTTTGAAATCAAACTGACATTCAAACTCCAGTACTGGTCTTCTCTTTGGAACTATCAGAGTATATCCTGATTCCACGTGTATTTTTTTCCATTATGGAAAGGGGGCACTGATACCTTAAAAATATCTTTGCTGTCTGGAAGTAGAAAGTACTGTTATACAGACTTTATTCTTGCTCAAAAACATCCAGTAAGCTATATAAAACAAACCAAATTGAAAATCTAGTTGCAGAACTGCTGAAAATACAGTCATACATGTGTGTATATGTATAAAATTAAAACACACCAGCAGCTGTATAGTATTTATGGCTCATGAGCTACTTCACGGTCTTGGGTAAATGAGTCAGGACCTATTTTTCTAGAAATGCTAAGCACTCCAATTTCAGTGCAAAATCAGAGGTTAAATGGTGGAATTATTATTACTATTATTATTATTTAATTGAGGATACTTAATCTTTTCACATCTCAATTATCCAAAAATTGCCTAACAGAAAATTCATAATTACTGAAGGCATTTAAAGTAACCTAGATGACATATATCACATCAGAACTTTTATGGTTGAATAATATATTTTTGTAGACTTTTAAAATGTTTGCTTACACAAAAGGAAAGCATAAAAGACATGGAAATAATTAACTACAGTAAGATCATGCCATTGGCACCAGTAGAGAAAGTCAAAGTAAAGTTAATGAGAAATAAGTCAACGTATTAAAAGAGTGGTTATAAAGTAAGGTACAGCTAAACAACCGATTTCAAGAAAGGAACTGAATATGGATGTTTTAAACATGTGATATGCTTGGAAAAGCTGTCATTCCAAAAGTGAGAAGTATAAAGGAATGAGTGAGAAAACAGATACTAAAAAAAAAAAACCAGACATGCAATGTGCAAAGTCTCAAGTGAGGTGAAAGCAAACAAAAAATGTTCATGGATAGCTGAATAAAGTTACCTTTATGCAAAGGTAAAGAAAAAAGTCAAGAAGAAGGAATTTCAGCAGAGAGGAGGATTGCTTCAATTGCTATATATTGATATATTGAATAGATCAGAATGGAGATGAGAATATACCATGAAGAAGAATGAGTGAGAAATAGAGAAACAGATGAACTGAAACTAAAAAATGAGGGAAAATATGAAGGGAGTCAAATTTTCCCAGAAGTTAAGAAGTTTTTCAGCGAAAATCAAAGGGTGATGGTTTTCAGAGGTTGTTAGTTTTTTTGTTCCAAAAAAAAAAAAAAAATCCTTTCAGCACACTTTACCCCAGCTTTGAACTAGCTAAAAGCAGTGATTTGGGACCTCTGGTCCAGCTGGCTAAACTCTACATTGGCAAAGCTGACAATTTGTGCTATTTATTTCCTCAAGCTGGGTGCCATATCTCCTGCAGGACTTCAGTACTGCTTATTCTGATCAAGTGGTAGGAAATCCTTGAGGAGGGACTGGAGGCATGGCCAACAGGACACTTTCCTGTTCTCCTTTCCTCAGGAACAGCAGATGCTGATCACTGCCAGAAACAGGATACCAAGCGTGGTAAACTTTTGACGTAGGTAGGGGAATTCCTTTAAGTCCTATCAAGGACAGAAAAGCATAACAGTTCCCCCCAGAGTTCCCAGCAAAGAAAATCAGAAGGAAAGCATGTGGAGCTCAAGATTACGAAACCAGATCTCCTAAAAATAATAGTACTTATTAAGTTTATGTCCGCTCTATCTGATAATAAGAGACAGAAGAACAGGGGAAAAAAATAAGTTGTATTAAAGATTTGAGGATCATAAAACATCTATTAATGGGACACCTATCTGTACACCTTCAAATGCCACTTTTTTCATCGCAAAGTTACTGAACAAGCCAGTAGCACATCCTGTGTGAAAAGTGTGTGCTCATGACAGAACTGCGTTCTTCCAGAAATAAACAAAAACAACATAGAAAGCATTTGCTACACAGTTCAGTTAAATTTAGAGAACAAGGCCAAATCACTCTCAAGAGGAGTAAGATGTCAACAATTGGAATAAACTTCATTCAACTTAGTATTGAGGATCCTTGACTTTTCAAGATTTATATTCTTCTTGGGTTTTTATAAACAAATAAAAAGGGCACAAATTGTACACAAACACACAGAAAGTTCCTTAATCCCGAATGGCTCAATCTTTTGTATCTCTTTTTGTCAGAAAGAATGAAAGAAAATATCAGTGCTACCCAGAATACACTTGCTATTTTTACTACTGTTTATTTCTGATAGTTATAAAGTAAGTGAGGAACAACCATCAGCACCTCGTACCATACATTCCACGGAGCCACACTAAAGAGCCAACACAAATGTTATAGCAAAAGGACACTCTCTCAGTAATTACTTTGTTCTCTCTGACACAGCTTCCAGAGCCTGTGCATTTTTTCCAAATCATTTCAAAAAAAACAAAACAGAAAGAAAACATAGATGAATATAATTATACTCTTGATTGACATACACCAGAAATCGCTTTTCCAAGTAAACTGGCAGCAATCCAGTGTCAAAATGCCATTGAATAAGAAGAGCCTTTTTGGCTTGGCAAGGCCTATAAGGCCAAGGGCTTCTATTCATTAATTTTTGTCTCTCTAAAGCTGTAGAGCTAAGAGAGCTTGCCTTAGCAGGGATCCTGGTAGAGAAACCATGCAGGCCTCAAATATCTCATCCCTTCGCAAAATAGAATCTGACAACAGGAATTTTGAGCATAAATCTGACGTAGCAACAGGGGATTTTGAAGGTTGTTCACTTAAACAAGTCATCAGATTCCTTGTTCAAGCTCAGCAGCGTGATGTTGGAGTGAAGGAGAAATTCAGGAAACAAATGACCCCTGACAGAACATACTTCTTGAGTATTCTTCAGAATTGAAAACTTCTGAATGGAGGGAGATGGGAGCAACTTTGGAATGTCAACATCAAAACATCCAGAACATAAAAGGTAAAGATGTACAAAGATGAAGTGAGGAAAAGGCTTGCAGAATAGACTCTAGGTTACTTTAGTGACTTCAGAGAATTCTGGTATGCAGACATTTATCAGTGCCTAGGTCGGGAAAGCAGAAATTTGTTTTTAACCTCTTATTCACAGTCCCAATGCTGTACTCAGTATGAGACCTGCAAGAAATCTTTGTACCCATAATGACTGAAAAATTATTTGAGCTGTTATTCCTTATCCTACAAGGAAAAGAGTGGGAGGGAAAAAAAATTAAAAAAAAGGATGAGGAAAGAAGTATTTAAAACAGCTACCAGAAAACAAACAAACAAAAAAATTCAAAAAACTTGCTGATAAATGAGAATTTCCTTTCTAAAAAGTCTGAGAAAATTCTCTAATTACGCAAGAAGGTGGTACTGTAGAAACCAGCTTTCTCTGTGAGGCTCAGGTAAGGCTGATCAAGTTCATTGTCAATGCACATCCCTCTGTTCTCTAGAACCACATTACCTAAACATTATTTTACTGCCTTTCTTGTTAATATCTTTCTGAAATATATCTTAGCAGCTGGCTACAATGAGTTTTCATAAAGTATACTGCATCACAGAGTAAAATAAAGGTACAACAAAGAAATAAGGAAGACTATTACTTGAAAGATTTATGATGCATGTTCTAATTTAGGGTGCTGTTTTGAAGTACAATCTGTTCAATTTTGATGTTGAGCAGAAAGTATTTTAGAAATTGTCACCTTAAAAATTCACTCAAAACATTAAAACAAACCTGAGGCTAATTATCTTTACAGAATATACACAGCTGAAGAGATTTGGCATAATTGTACTGACTCAAGAGATGCATGTATTTAGATTTAAGTGACACTCCTGTGTTGCTCCCTCAAAAATGGAAGCATAAATGTGGTAGAAAACAAAATAATTACTAATACTTCTGCATATACAAACACAATTCCTAAAGATACCATCTCAATTTAGCATTTTACCAGCAAAACCTCACATTTTAGAATTGAGACTAATAGGCAGCCAAATCCTTTCTCACCATGTACTCTCGGAAAAACACACTTCTCTCTTCCAGCACCACTCAAAACCCTTTCTATTTATGACATTCTGCTGCCTGCACAGATAACTGCGTACAGCTCTCTCCCATGATGTCCCTTCTGAATATTACTAAATGTTTTCATGAAATTTATTTTTTTAAACGAGATTATCTGAGAACAGATTAAAATACTGTGTGTAAAGAAATATAAAGAAGTCCCAGTGAAATTTCTCTGTGCTTGTGATGGCATGTCAGAAACCCAGATGTGGGTTGTTTTAAGACAGAGTGAGAAATGGAAACCAATTCTCAACAATAGCTTACAGACTATGTAGGGACATCTTTTGTTTCCTCATTGCACACTGCCTAGACATAGCTGTCATTTTATATTAAGTTTTGTTCAAATACTGAATGGAAGTGCATTCTGCATTGCCAGAGGAGTACCCTTTTTATGTACCAAAGTTATTGATACGTCCACTCATAACATTCACAAGCTTCAGATTTATTCTTTTAAAAATTGTTGCCACAATAAGACATTTTGTGGCTGGATTAGCAGAGAGACATATTCTTAGACTTCAGTTTAAGAAACCTCAATTATCTCAGTGACTTCCCCATCCATGTTGAGTCATCTTGCCTCCTTGTCCTGCTGGACATCTGCTCATCAATAAGATTGTAATTTAAAGAGGAAAGAATTAAGCATACAGCCTCACTTCTGCTAATGAGACAAACGCTTCATTCCTGTAGTCAGGTTTTGCAGATGTGACTTAGTGTGCTACAGGAAGACTGTTCAGAGGTGATTCTTGCTCCCGTTTTTTTGACATTTATCATCAAGTTTGGACTGATNAAGGAATTTGAGTAATAAGCCACGTGATTATAAATCATTAAAGTATCTTTACTCAGGGCTTGTTAACCTACCCCGCCCTCAAAATGAAAATAAATCTCTCATTAGAGGAAGGAAGAGCACAGAAGACAAATGATGCCTCTGGGAAAAATTAAGTTTCTATATCCAGTTTAGTTTCCA
>VXAV01008701.1:377147-397775 GCA_013399715.1 Alectura lathami | reverse complement strand
AAAAAAAAAAAAAAAAAAAAAAAAAATTACTACAAAATTTCCTGGAACAAGCAAAGCTCACATATGAATAGTGAGGAGATGTGGAGCAAGATGTCAGGGAAACATAGCACAGAGGACACATAAAGCCAGTACTTGGATACTATGGAGAACAAGTCAAGCTCAGCTTTGCCAAGTGAGCAGAGACAAACTGGACATAACTAACAGAAAGCAGCAAAAAACACTCAGGAAAGAGGAAGACCAGCTTCTCTTTGAAGCCAAGAGCATACATCATGGTCTTACAACAGCATGAACACTTGCAAAAACTCCACCACCATCATCACTACCAGGCTTAGCTTGGTTTACCTGTTTGCAGATGAGTAGTCAAGCAGAGCCCCTGCAGGAGCACACTCCTCTTCAGCCCAGTACAAGAAAATTTCCAAAAAACTGAGCTTCATAAGCACTCTTTCCAAAGACAAAGACAAAACATGCCCTCTCAAAGCTCAAACATCTCCTACTCCCCAGCCAAACTGAAGTTTTCAGGGGCAGAGGGCAGCACAGGTAGCACTTAGCACCAGGGCAGGAGCCATCGGTGCTATTGCTCCCACTTGGGCAGCTGCAGTGCCAGGTTACAATCAGGATGTGCTCACTGGGCTTTTGTACTGCTCAAAAGATGGAAATATAGAAATATAAGAATTTAGAAATGCTCCATGAATTCTAAATTTCTAATCTCATTTTTCTGACACTGCTGGCACTGTATTCTTCCACAGAGGGCAAACAACTACAGAAGTGTGTTACAGAGTCTGCACTTGCTTTCATTTGTTTTAAACCAATACAATCAGGGCTTTCAGTGCTGTGTGATTGCGTCAATATCAGTGCCACATTCACCATCTCCCTTGCCATCAGGGTTTAGGCACCGTCCTAGACCTAGCCTTCCCTTTACCTTACCAGGGATTGCAGCTGTTCCATTCTTTTGGTCACTTGATTATTCCTTTTGTGGCTCTGTCAGGACCTTCCTGAAGTGTGAAAACCAGAGGTGCACACTGTTCACGTCATGAGTACTCCAGGGCTTCACAGAGGAGCAAAATGTTTCTTTCTCTCTTGTTCTTCACACCCTTCCTGCTGTGTCCAACATCTTGATGAGGCAAATATTGAATCCAAATATTGTCTTCTGGACACAGAACATTTAATATACTTCTCTTTTTTGGCTGAAAAGGTTCACATGTCATTCTGCTCCACTCCTCCACATGCAGTGTGATCGACTGTTGTGTTTAGAGCCATGCAGCACAGAAGTATTCAGGTGCTGGTTTTATTTTTGTTTATAACGATGCATTTCCTTCTTTGCAAGTGATTAGAAAAGAAAATATTTTTCCCGACATGCTGACTCATTGGCATCAATGGTGCTATTTTTTGAAGTTCCAACTTTCATAAGATTATGCATGACAGAATCTTCCAACCACTAGAAAAGCAAACTTGAGGCTGCATCTGGTGAGGCAGTCAGGCCTGGTCAGGCCCTGACTGGGGAGATACAGGCCTTGAGGCGCTGCTTGGCCCTGGCCAAAAGGGGAACCCAAATCCAGATCCCCCTGTCTTCGTAGAGCTCCCCTATCTTTGGGCCTCAACGCAAAAATTTCTGTGCCTCTAGTCAGAGAGCAGACAGAAATAATAAGTAAAGAGACAATAAATATTTGCACAGCAAGCCTGCTTATGTCGTATTTCCACCACAGCCAGGCTGGAGCAGTAGGACATCAGTGCCTGACGGTTTCAGAAAAATTCCTGTTTGTGACGAGGAACATGTTTCCTGGGAGTGGCTGCAGTGAGGACAGTGCTGCCACACGAGGGCTACCAGGCCTGCCTGGCCTGTGGGCACTGGGGACAGAAAGCCACCTCAGAGTGTGTGATGATGGTGATGGCCGTTGCCCGGCATGTGGTGGCGGCCGTGCTGCAGTGCAAGGTGGTGTGGCCCTGGCAGGGAGCAGCATCCTGTCAGCCTGTCCCACACTGTGCTCCCCTGCCAGGCCCTGTATGGGGCTAGCGGTCTGCTCCGAGACTGCTTTTTGACTCCTCTTCCTCCTTTGGTATCATCTGTAATGTCTTTTATCTGTGTCTATATATTCGCCTCACCAATTGCAGTGCTCGTGTCAGTGCTGATTTGTAACACCCAGGGCCCAGCAAGCGATGCCGTGCGTGTGTCCCCGGGCATTGAAGGCCCTGAGGGCAATGCTGTGATTCCTGCGTTCACCCAGGTGTGGCCAACTCAGGAGCAGCACGGTGCCGTGCTGCAGTCCTGGTAAAACCCTGACAGCAGGACGCAGAAGGGTTTTGCCAGCAGGCAACTGTGTGTGCTGTTCCCTTGTGAAGAATCGCACAAGAAAGTGTTGATTTAAATTCCTGCATGGTTCACAGGTGCATGCCCTCACAGAATGCCTGTTCCCAGGCTGTGTGCCAGAGCACACAAGCCAAACAGAAATTTTGCTCCCTTGTGATCACAAACAAACAAAAAATCCTGGCCCCAGTGCACAACATGCTCTGTGATGCATTTAAGCCATGTATTAATTTGCTTGGTGCACTGCCAGAAAATCTTCTCTTTCTCACCTGTCATGTAAGACCATAACACAGCGTAATTAAAAATAATCAGAACAGGTGGCTCNTTTTTTTTTTTTTTTTTTTTTTTTTTTTTTTTTTTTCCTGGTAAGAACTTTGGTTTCCACTTGTATCTTTAATCTTCAATACTTTTCTTCACTTCAGTAAGTCCAGCAGGTATAAGATTTTGAATCTGGTGTTTGCAGGAAAAAGCATTAGAAAGACATAGAAAGTCAATTTTCATGAGATATGTACGACATACATGAACCTGTATGATGCCATGTCTAAGGATGAAGACCTCAGATGAATATTTATCAGATTATTGCATTGGGAGATAACAGCATATACTGTTTTTAAACATACTGAGACTAAAAAAAAGCCAGTATGGTTTAGATTTCCTGGCAGTCTTTCAGGATGTCAGTCTTATAGCTTTCTGTGAGCTGAAAATCTCACAGTCCAAACGTCAAGTCATTACATGGCTCCTTGAGATTGTCCCAGAACTTGTACTTCACAGTCGGTGGGAACTGTGATTCCTCATTTCGTGATAGCATGTATTTTCAGAACAATCTGTTGCATTTAATCTTAGCTATATCTGAACTTCCTACACTCAAAAAGAGTTTTCACATCTTGAAGTTACTATGAAATCATTTTATGAATAAAGTACATGGACTATCTTGAGTCTTCTAAATAATAGTGATAACTCTGGAAAACTGATAAGAATTTTGTTACTTTTTCATGACTTCCTGGTCTGCCAAAAGCTATGCTGTGTTTTATTTCTTTCATCCTTTCTTAAGAATTTATTTTAATTCACCAAGAGGTAAATCCAATTAAAATGTATTTGCAGCAAGATTTAGAGAGTATTATGATGATTTTTTCATGATGGAACCTAACTTGGCCCCTGATGTCTTTTCAGCTGCTTTTAACTCAAAATAGAAAAGTGCAGTTCAGATTCCTTTGTCTGTTAAAATTCCATTGATTTTAAAATTATGTTATTATCAGCCATGAAAGGTTGGAATCAGCATTGCTGGGGTCTGATGAGACAGGTTTTGAATAAAACTGCTAATGAAATTGCAATTAAGTTTAATTATAGATTTTGTAAAATTGTACATTAAACCAGCTTAGCTTTTTCATTGAAAAGGTTTTTTATCAAATATTGTGAAATAAAGTCAAAAAAATTATATATATCCTGCTCTTCCTGTTGAGAGCAGGCTTCTCATTCTGATAAACATTTTTTTTAGGACGTCTTTGTTCTATGTCTCTCTTAATCAAGAGTTTATGACATAGAAATACCCACAAATAAATAAAATAAAATGTAATTGATTCCCTTGACAATTTAATGGTGTAAACAAAAAGTGAAAGGGTAATAAAACACACTTTCAGTAATAATTGTCCTTTCTGGGACAGGCACAATGGTGTGGAACCAGAGCAGTGCTCTGCTCTAAATGGAGAAGGTAGTCCTTGAAGTCAACTGGGAAATCTATATATCTGTAATTGTCAAAAAATGAACTAATAACACTTCCGCTCTAATCTCACATGACACTAAGACAAGTATTTTCTGTTCTAAATGTTTTATACGTATATAATTTCTTTGCCAAAGATATTCCTGAAAGGATATATGATCTTGTGCAATGGGTGTACACAAAGTCCTGTAGTTTCACAATAGAATCATAGAATCACAGAATCACAGAATCGTCTGAGTTGGAAGGGACCTTCAAAGGCCATCTAGTCCAAATCCCCTGCAGTGCACAGGGACACCTACAGCTGGATCTAACTAAGCCACTATTAATTCTGGGGATTTTTTTTTGTTTTGTTTTAAATCTGAATTGGAAATTCAGATTCTGTAAAAATAAGATAGTTTCCAAGAAGAAAATAGTGAATAAACTATCATGCTTATAGAAGAGGTTGATTGTGAAAACATCATTATATGTATTCGGCAGAAATGAGTAGGTTTTGACAGTACTACGTGATTCACCACTAAAGTAAATTTTAAAAAGTTGCCCCTGGGTTCAGATGTCACTCATTAAAAGGACATATTCATAAATCAACAGATTATTATGCTCTTCTGCCTTGTGGTCTGCTTTTAGGATGCTTCAAATCTACAGTTTGGGAGAAAAATATTATGATGAGATAGTCCTTTGCAAAGAAAAAGATACTGCTTGTCAAAACTCTTGCTTTATCCAAAAAAGTATGAGATGTTTTTAAAGAGTGAGTGAAAAATATATGTATACAACATCCTCTTGTATTTTTGAAATCAACCATTTCAGGACAAAAAGTCTATGAAAAGCAAAATAAAACCTCAACCTTAACACTCTCATTGTTTAAGCATTCTTGTTTTGGAATTATACAGTTTACAAGACACATAAATCATCGAAATGGATGTTACATTGTTAAATGAGACTATAAATATGGTGAGGCATATATATTAAATCATCATAAACTCTCAGACAGATTTGTTGGTGTTTATTAGGTTACTAAAATAACCAGATGGATTTACAGTTTTTCTCTTTAATAGATTTCCATCCTCTGTTATTGTGGGCATTTTCTATCTTATGTTAAATTACATCTCACTTCTAACTCCTTTTGTTAATTAGTTTCTTAAATTTAATTTTGCTCTTCTTTCTGAATTACATTTTCATATTTTTATGTTAACTGAGTATGGTTCTATGATGATATATGCTATTTTAAATACCATTAGTTGTTTTTAATTTAGCATACATTCCTCGAGATCTTTATGGGGCACATGTCAGTAAGCAGCTTAGAAGCAGCTGCAACCATTTGTACACATATCAAGCCTGGCTTGTGTGGCACAGCTACGGTATCTAAGTCATGTGGACAATTAAGATACAAAGAATCTCAAAACAATATGTCTTGTTTTGCTTTACTCCATAATAAAATTTATTCCATAAATGGATAATAAGGTGCTTTCTTCTTCAGAAGTAATTTATTTTGTGAAGTAATTTATTCAGACTTGTAAATACAATCAACCTTAGGGACTAAATGAAAGAAAAATACAATACTCACACTGCAAGGTGAAAGAAAGAACCATCAATGCAATTTCTGTTAACTAATACTAAAATAATGCTCCACAGTAGTGTATGTGGGTTCTCATTAGAGCTATAAAACTTGCCTGTAGAATCTAAATTCATAGGTACATCTCTAACTTAGCCTTAACTGTAAATCTGGCTGCCCCTTACCACTGGCTGTAACCTCCTTCCAGCTGTTCCCTCTCACAGAATGGTTTTATTTTCCCATAAAAATGAAGGACTCTTCGCTTCTTCACTCCTTTTTCTTCACCCCTAGCGCCCATCTGGAGCGCAGGCAGGTTATAGGAGCTGCGGCGGCTGCATCGGAGCAGCAGCAAGGAGCAGCTTCCCTCACCAGGGCCCACAGGTACTGACTGAGTAGGCAGGTTAAGTCCATCCCAAGAGCATCCACCGCTTCTTCTGTGTCCATTGCCATCTCCATACTTTTCTTCCATAGCAACAAAACTACTCACACCGATGCCTGGCTAACCATGAAAAGAACTTTTAAGAGAAATAAAACATCAACAAACTTATTGTAGCCACAGAATATACTTTGGCCTACAAACTCTATCCAAATTTAATTTTATATATATACATGGCACAGCAGAATCTGAAGTGGAGAAGTCACTGCAAAAAGTCTTTCAGAAGCCAGACCACTAGATCTGGAAATCAAGAAATATTCGTGATCTTGAGGAGGTTTAAGACGTAGAAAGCAAACTGCAGTACACAGCAAAAAAATATTTATTCCCTGAGTGAATTTAAACTCAGTCAGCCAATGGCATTGTCAACCAGTAGGGAAAGAACAAAAATCCGTGTTGTTCTAGCCATGCCAACCAAATACAAGAGCTCGATAGTTTTAATTTTTGTTCTAATCTGAAATCAATCAGAAGTCCATGTAAAATATTGTCACTGTACAACGGGAAGAAGTTATTTGAAATTCTCTTATGATGTGATGCTCTGGAAAAATGCAAAGTGCTGTCTATTGCACATTATAAAGTGAGGCAATGGTTGGAAGCTGCAGGAAGGGATGTTCCACTTAGCATAGAAAAAAAACCTCTTAATAGCGACAAGAATTCCTCAAAGAGTAAGACAGTTTTCCTCTGGAGGAATTTTTCTCTCCACTTCAGAAACTCAGAATTCAAGTGGACAATACCTTCAACAACTAGAACAGCTTTCAGACCAGCCCAGCATTGCACACTGGGAAGGACCAGGTGATCTGCAAAGGGCCCTTCAAGCCTAAATTCACCAGGGCTCCTAGAAAATATGCTGGGCTACTGATCATTTATATCTAAAAACTAAGCTCACCCTTACCTGCACATGTGATTCTTTGAATTCTTAAAAAAAAAAAAAAATAGCTGTGAGTATTGGATCCAGCATGAATGGCCAAAGAAAATAATGCAGATAATTAAAAGCTATGTTTTTGATCTTAAACTACATCCACAGCTGCTTGCAATTTGATTATTGCAGATGAGTTTTATGGCTCATACCAAAGCTGTTGCATTCATAGTGCTGCCTTGCAATGTCAATAAATAAAAATAAAAAAACCTATATATTCTCAAGTAGATGTACTTTGAGGCTTCAAGGCAAAATTAACGAGAAATATATGCATTTATTTTGTTATGAATAACTTAATCAGCCTATCAAATCACTTTAAAAGTTATTTATGTGTCAGAAGCAAAATTGCTTCCCATCTCCTGTTGACTGCAGTCTTAATTGGGACTCGAGATGGAGAAGAAGTATTTTATTAAAGATCCCATCATATAGAAAATTGCAGTTTAGCATTGTATTTGATGTATAAAGCCCTGGCTGATGTGCCTTGTTTAAGCACTAGTCAATTATAAACACATTGAATACTGCAGCTGGTATTACTTCTTCATTTAAAGAACCACTGATGTAAACATTTTGTTCTCAGCTTGTTTTTTTTTTTTCTGAATTCTGTTGGCACTTGCTGAGCCAATGCCAATAACAAGTACAAGAAGCCAACACTACTCCATACTTCCCAGGGAAAAAAAATCTTCACATTTTATTACTTAATTTAATAAATGAACCACTATGCTTTCTTGCTGGCTTGGTTACTTTTCTGTGCATTTCGCCCCTTCCCTGCCCGCTTAGTGATGGATACCAGAGGAAAACCCCTGCAGACCAAAATCTCATGTTTATACACAGAGAAGTTAGAACCTAATCCATCTCTTTTATATCTTTGTTTTTACTATGTCCAAGAGAAATAGAAAGCCAGAGGAGGGAGGAAATGCTGTAAGTGCTTTTGTTCTGTACAACATCAGGGAACAAGGTACAGTCACAATCTTCCCTGCACAACGAGAGGGTTAGGCTCATATTTCTCACAGGAGATGTCCTGCTGTATGGAGTTGGGAATATCATTCTCTCCATGTAAAATAAGGGGATTCTCACTAGATTTCTGCCTAATTTCTGTTTGCTTTATCAGCATGTACCAGTGTAGAGATGTCAGACTGTTGTGTTGTGCGTCAAGTCTTCGCTGTTTTGGATATTTAAGACAAACACTCATCTTGGATATTTTGGTAACTAGACTTCCAGTTTATTCTGCTTTGAGATGTGATTTTTGGAGGTCTCTGCCAGACAAATTTCTGAGAGGAGGTAGGTTTATGCTCCAGGATCCACCTGAAGCCAGAGCTGTGCCTGGCCGAATGTAGGAGGGCACCTATGGGAGGAGCATGATGCTGTGCCCTAGTTTTCCCTATGCATCCACTCTTCCTGTCCCCTCAGCATTCAAAGCCCAGATTCGCTGGAAAATGTCACTTTTCAGGCCAGAGATTTTGTTTATAAGACATCAAACCCCAGGGTTGTCCTTTGTGAGTGTGTGTTGATGGGGCATCACACCTGTGTGTGCTGATGAGGAAATGCAGGGAAAAGCAAGAGAAATAGGGAAAACTTCTCAGGGGCAGAGCTTAGCAAGGAAAGCCCATTTCCTAGGACAACAATTTTATGAAGGAAGAAATGATATTTTTCTCCAATGTTACTCAAGGGTAAGAGGATTCGTTTTACAGGAGCATATTTTCCATGGCTAGCATAAAAACTTCTTTTTAATCCCCACATTGAAGCACAAATGATTTGCCTCTGATTCATATCAAGTCCTGATGAGGAATCCCCTACTGCTGACAACGTGAGTCCCTGTGTTAGTATCCTGGCACCTTCCTTACTCCTAATCAGGTCACTTAGGATCCAAACAGTGATTTATGGGCTGGGTGGCTCAAATAATAAACAAATGCATATCTGACGTAAACTCTAAACCAATTAAAAACTAGACCAATCTACAGCATCCACATTTCAAAGGCACTGAACCCAATATTAAGTTCAAACATCAATTTCCAAATACAACGAAAACCTCTACTGCAGACAAGTGTTTGCCAAAGAACCACAGTGTTGACAGCTGAAGGAGGTCACACTTCACCACCCCTCCGCCGGTCTGCGTACCTTGCTGTGAAACCCATCTCTGGCCTTTCTCTTATTGACTGTTTTCATTATCTTGATTAAACCTAAGCTTTCTGGGTCAGGAGGATGGGGCCTGATTCCAAGCTTATAAATGTCACTGTGGCAGCAGGTGCGCCATAGTATGACAAGCACCAGTAGCAGGGGAAGAAATTACAGGAAGAAACATTTTCCTCTCCAAGGGTGTTCATTCCTTGATTCCGTGTCCCCAGACACCATTCTGTTGCCACTTTTATATACTTAACACCACATACTGAAAATCTGCCTAGGGTCGCTGTGGATTTTTTTCATTTTTTTTTCTATGTGTAACTTTCAGGGTAGGATTTGTGAGGCTCAGACATGTACACACAGTGACTGTCAGGCCTGAAGCTGGCTCACATGTGGCATCCCAGAGAGTTTTGCTTAAATCAGCCAAGCATCCTGCAGTCACGATTCTCACACCCACCCTGGCAAAAGCTGGCACTTAGGTGGGAGAGCATCAGTCAGAATGTGCACAGTGCCAAGTTACACACAGCCAGAGAGAAACAGAAAACATCAATGATGCTAAAATAAAGACAGAAAGAGTTGCTTTAACATTTTTGGGATGACTCTGAGGCAATCATGTCTCTGCAGGCAGCTTCTCCTACTGTTATTTGACTTCTGCACGCAGCCATTCTCACCGGGGCAAAAACTGCTCTATCGTGTCACAGGCATGGCAAATTATTTATACTGATGCACAGGGTGAGACTGCGTCAAGAGAATGAGTGTTATGTTTGTTTCCACTGAAAAACACTTCTATTGGTGTTGGTACCATCAGAGACACAGGGTGAGGTACACGATGAGTACGGTTGTCAATAACTGGCGTCATCACCACACTTTCCGTGTCTAATCCCAAGCCGACTAAAATCTCTAAGAGGATTTCAGTGGATATAAATCAAGAAAAGTGAGATGAGAATGTATATATATACGTACACACAGACAGCAATAGATGTTTTGGAGATTTAAATTAACCATGCAAAACTCTTACACTGATAGGTTTATGTATTTGACCATACATATAACTAAATATAAAGCAATATGCAACAACTCCTTGAATAAACATAATATTTTTATTTTAAGCCTTAAACATCTTTTTAATCATTAATTAGATGTCAGAACACAAAAGTTAGATAAAAAAAATTACATTCTTCTGTTTCACACTAATAAATTGTTTTTTTTTTTTAATCAGTCATCTCTTTAATGATAATATTGGCTAATATTGCATAAATGTGCTGCAAAAACAGCTGGGGTTTGGACAATATGTTACCTTGGATTTTTTTTTTTTATCACCACTGACACAAGAGATTAAAAAAAAAGAAAAGAAAAGAAAAAAAAGAGAAACTGTTAGTGAGGACAATGTGACACTTCTTTATCATGTTTATAGACTTTCTCTCTGATGGATTCACAGTCCCCATTGTGATTAAAGTAATTGATATTGGGTGTACACTGCAGAATAAAGAACAGGGACTCATAAAAGCAACCTGACAATGAAGCACAATTCTCTCACATTTTTCCCCTCTGTTTTATACTTGGCAGTTTCTACTCTGAAGGAAAAAATGTGTAGTAGTGATATATAAACATTAATACCTAAGCAACTGCTGAAGACATTGCAAAAACAATTCTGAAAAGCAGAAAAATCAGCACTGATCACAAAATCTTTCATAAGAAGTTCCTTTCTGCAATTCAGACAACAACTGCCCATTTACACAGAGGATGAATTGCCATCTGTTATCCATGTACTTTTGACAGCAGTGAAACATAAAGATCAGATCATACACTCCGGTTTTCAATGATATCTTGGATTAATTTGTGAGAGAGCAGACAAAAAGCATACATGGACAAAAAATTACTGGGGAGACTTAAAAATAACTTGGGTGTATTGAGACCCAGAGGGCTGCTGAGCCCCCCTGTAGATACAACGTCCTTCCTAGACCTACATCCACCACTGCCCACAACGGCAGCAGCATCAGTCAAGCTTTGCTAAGTGATGATGGAGGAGAAAGAGAAAACAAAACTGAATGGTTATACTGAACACAGTGAACAATAGGCTTTAGTTTGATGTCTGTCTCCCTTCAACACAAAACCACCGAGAAATATCAGAAAGCCCTTTCTAAATTGTTTTTTTTTTTTTTCCCCTCTTGTATTTGCAGGTACTTGCAACAGTCAAAAGTCCATCTTTGTCAAGGAAAAGACTTCTGCTTTCATCTGCTGCCTTCAGAAATAGCTTGCTGCAGTATGAATAAATGATGTGCTTTCCAGGAGCTGAAACACTTGTGGTCTGTTTAGCGCATGATGCTCCATTGTGGACTTTATGTTGAGACAACTCTTGTCTGTCTGACCCATCCCTGAATGGAGGCCGTTCTTTCTGCATGCTACCAGCTGTTAGGTGCAAAAGTAAGATCCTTACACCAGATGTTAGGATGATTAAAGTCATCTTCAGGAAAAGTGATAGATAAAAGTGTCGTACAAATGTTGAACATCATTTAGAGAGAAAAATAATAGCCATGGTATTGGGAAAAGGTCAGGAAGCAGTTTAGGTTTACGGTTTAATGAAAACCCACTCATGTTCCACAAAAGGCTATAAGCTGTATTATTTCCTGGAACTCAAAGGTAATATCAGTTGGTTACCTTTTTGCAAATCAGGGGTTATAAAGTACTATATAAGCCAGCTGAGACCTCCTTTTAAATGTCATACTGAAATCAGGATGTGAACAGCATGGTAGGAGCAAGATTAAGAGTACAGTAGGTGAAATTAGATGCTTTGTCTTGTTAACAGCTGTTTGCATAATGCTCTGCTGATTTAAAGGCATCTGTTCTTCTGCAGCCCATCTTCTACCACTAACACTCAGTGTATTAGAAATCAAGCCTCCTTTGTACACACAGTTTTGTCCCCCATTTCTGCTGCTTGTTTCAGTGTTGCTGTCTGAACTACTGGAGAAAACATGCTGGAATTCTGGACACGTCTGCTGAAACAACATGAAGCAACCACCGTTTTTCACTTCACAATCACCGGAGTCTAATGTGTCTTCGCATCTAAATAAACTATTTGCATGATAAGCAGACATCTGTATGAAATTGTTAGCATTCAGTTGGCTAATATCCTCCTGTGATATTTCAAATGCTGAATCTTCTATTGCATTTTAGAAATACCAAACTGGTTCAGTAGATCTATTAAAAACAGGTTGTTAAGAATATTCACCCTATTTGGGCTAATAAAAGAAAAAAATTGAAAGGGAAAGCTCTTTGTTTTCAAAAGATTACTCAAATGTTCTTAGACCGTAGTGCATATTTTTGTCCTACTTTCAGTTCCCTTTTCGTTGCTGTATATCTTAGAATTGTTAAACAGCTTAGCGGTACTCTTTTGTTCGATCGTGCAGCCCTAGCTGACAGCTTCTGGTTAATTTATGTGGCTCCAGCTTAAGAGCTGGGCCCCAGCTCACAGTGTGTGTGTCCTGAGTCCTTCAGGTCTTATTCTGATGGATAAAACCACCTGGACAAAGATGTAAATAATCAGGAAACTGAACAGAGCTGCAGAGAGTGACTAGAATGTAGCATGTCTGCATTTCAAACCTTTGCCTTCAAAACTTTTATTAACCTTGACAGGAGTTTAATGCTGGGATCTCTACATGCTGAGATTAGAACATAAAAATGGCAGTTTCTCCAGTTTTCTGGAGTGACCAAACACCATAGGCCTTGCTTTTCTAGTAAGCATCCCCTGAAAGCAGTGACAACACACACTGCAAACTGCATATGCTGCCAACTTATTTTTCTGTAATTTCATCTTCGAGATAACTGACATTAAAGTAGGGACATATTGCAGAGGAAAAAAATGTGCAATAGCTGTTAGCAATAATGAAAGAGCTTTTCTGCATGTTACTCAGAAGGAGAGACACTGAAATGAACAGAAATTTTTGCCACTGGGGAGACCGTCAAAGAGAACAAACATGAGCTATAAAGTTGTCTTTTTCTCATCAGCTGTATTGTTGCTGAAGTGTTAGGATGTTCCCCATTGATTTTTGAAGGCTGCCCATCAGTGGGCATGTGATGGGTAGGTGAGAGGAAAGCAGCAAGCTGCCCTGCTCCTGAGAGTCTCCATGCTCCACAACAGTGCACTAAATAGTGCATTTTGAGAAAGAGGAGTTCACTAAAACCAGCACAAGCATCATTTTTTTCCTTGCATGAAGCACTTTGCAATCCATTCTCTAACAGATTCTATACTATACATCCAATTTCCACGTTCACTCCCTGTGATCTAATGCCCTTCCTATTTTCCCAGATTTTGATCTCAGTGCTACACTATGTTCTCCAGTTTAAGTCCATCTGCTGTCCATACACCTTGGAGTGACCTTGGAGATCATGGCCAGAGCCTGATGCTGGTTTCCCTTTTCTAGGACAGGACGATTCAACACAAAGAAGGGTGACAAGGTCTTGCTGTTCACCTGAAGGCTGATCGTGTCCTTCTCCTTGTATGCTACTCTCCTAAAACATAAAAACAATTTATTTCTTTGTAAGTAGGTAAAGCAAGTATCCAAAACACTTGAAGTTTTCTTCAGGACAGAATCAAGTTTTGTGTTGCAGATTTTGCCTCCTTCTGGATCTACGGTTCTGCAAATATTAGAAAGCAATTTTCTTTCATTCATAAATTGAGAGTTGTTTTATTCTACATAAGTAAGAGTCCAGCAGCTTGTGAGAAAGGATAATTCCATTCTCCTGTTTAGCACACGCTAATCTGCAATGTCCATTTCTTCCAATACTCCAGGAAAAATTGACCAGAAAATTGTATTTTTATATGTAAAAAAATTTGTAATGCAAAATTTTCAGCTAAAAATTTAGACAGTGCTTTGCTGAATTTGGATACCTCAGTCTACCCGTAGTCCCCAAGAAGGGCAAACAGTTGTTCAGAGCCACAACAGCAACGAGACATGTTTTTCCCCATAAACCATCTCTTTTTTACATCCTTTAAGCTCTGAATTAGTATCACATCAGCTTCAAAAATAAAAAGAAATTCATAAACCTTCTAGTTGCCCACCTTAGCACTTTTGGTCATACTTATGAACAATTTGTCCTACACAGGTGTGTAAATCAATATTTATAAAATGGGTTCTTGTAATTAAAATGTGAAAGACTGATATGTGAACTTATATCACGGGAAAAAACTGCTCCTCTCGTGTGGCTTAAACCAAGTCAATATGGAAAAAGTTTATTGATTAATAAACTTAATTAACCAGGAATCAGGGAACTAAACATTCGCAATCCATATCAGCAATACTGGGCTATTATAAAATGAGAACGCACCTGGCAGCTTCTCAGTGCCCCTCAGCACCTCGTGGGAGCTATGCTGGCCCTCACACCCCAGCACGTGGAGTGACCAGCGAACCTCCCAGCACTGGCTGCAGATGGGGCATGCATGTATGTGTGTGCATACACCTGCACCCACACTTCTCCTTCGTTGTAAATCCAGCAAACAACAGCTCCCTCATGACAACTGCCTTTGTCTTGCTAAAAAGATGACTTTGGGGCAAGTGCTTTCTCACAGTACCCTCTTAATGCAGCTGGGACCCAGAAGATCCACCTGTGGGTTTAGCAGGTAGATTTTATAATTTATTTTTTTTTTTTTTAACCTAGTTTTCCAATTCCCTTAACATTTGAGTTAAAATCTCGTTTACCTTCCAAACTATGCTAAGTAGAGACTGTAGCCCGGATTCTAGTGCAGGAAGATTGAATTTATTTGACTAAATAAATTCACGAATTGTTCCACCAGCTGCCCTTAGAAGAAAGACTACATGAGCAAAAAGCACCGGACAGTGCTGCCAAGCAGAGTACGACATGCAAGGTGAAGTACCGGCTCAACTGCTGTTAGTGCATCTTCCAGAATCAGAGCCAGCGACCAGACAATTTACAACAAACCATGTACGAAAGTGACTCCATGTAAGAACTGTTTTTAAGTATTCTCTGTTCTAACAAGACCTGATAAAAGTCTGTGCTCTGGGTTAGGCACCAAAATGGCCAGCACTGGGGCGCTTCTTCTCTTTCTCTGTGTTTCAAGGAATGGGCCTACCCAGATCTGCATAAATCTGCTTTCAAGGCATGTCTTTACTGCCTTGTTCTGGTCACCTTTGAGTATTTTGTTCACGATACATTCTTTGCAAAAAGGACACTTTTCTCCTCCTTTCCTTTGTTCTGTATGTTCTGCTTATACATATTTAGTGAGACAGAGAAAGGCAGTGGAACTCCCCTTTATGTCGTTAGTTTGTGCACCCCTGGCAAGTGTTTGAGGATCTACAAATGAAATTTTATTTATTTATTTTGTGCATTCATGGGAAAAGCCAGAGGATGCCGATGAGATAATCAGTCTAGATGTACACGGTGCCTCTGAATTAGAGTGGAAGTTTTCTTCCCATGGGTCTGGCATGTGCTGAGGGAACAGCACACAGCAGTCAGTGCAAATCGTTAGACACTTAAATAAGGGAATGAGAAGTCTCCTCACTGCTTTCATAAACATATTCTGAGTATTCTTTTGCTTCAGTTCTCTTTTATGCTTCTTCCAAATACACATTTTTTTCCCCCCAATGTCTTCTTATATACAATTTTTCTGCCTTTTCTCAAGCTCCTTTGTGCACCTTTCTGTTTTCCCACTCCCCCCTGGCCCAATATTATCTCACCGTACTGCTCTGCCTTTGAGATCAGCAGCTCACATCTCTCAGTTCTTTAGACTAACTCAGCCTAATGTACTTCAAAAAAGTGCTGGGAAATAAAACAGTCAATGAATTGTAAGGGGTCAAAAAGACACTATTCCAAATCTTCATCTGATTCTAGCAACATAAGGCATTTCTGATGTCTTGCAAAAAGCTCATCTCACCCATTTTCTTTCTAAAATGAACACACATGGAAAATGTCAACAGGGAACCCACATGCTTCTTGGGTCCATAAGTCCAAAATTTTTCTATCACATGGATTATTTATGATTTTCCACTGGGAATTAAAAAAAAAAAAAAAGGCAAAACAAACAACCACTTTCTATTCAGTTTTGTTTGAAAATTAAATAAACATTATGCACTGACATTTTCAGAAATACAAAACACTGGAATAAACCTACATTTCACCCAGCCCTTTCTACCATTGTGTGTTTCTGAATTCCTGATGTGGCTGTGTTATGCTGCAGAGGCTTTTTGTTTCTGTTTACATAGCACAGGTACCAGCAGTAATCCAGAAAGACCGGTACTTGGTGAAGTCCAGCAAGAAGTGGGGATTTTCACTCTTTGAGGACATCAGGCTGCTGTCACCCAGATGACTGAGAAAAATAATGCATCCACTCTGTGCCTGTAACAGTGCTAAAGCCTTGACTTACCTGCATGTTAGAGCAGCGATATGAGGTGGTTTGTCTTCCTCTGAAATCCTCCCCGCCAACCCCACTCTTAGGCAAACCACTGAGCGTGGCAATTCTGCTGCTCTTGAGGGTTGCTAACATTTACAGAGAGAATTAGGAAACCTGCCTATAGCAAGTGCCCTAACAAATTTAAGCCAGTTAATTTACTTTAAGATGGATTTTAAGATGAACTATATGTAAGTATTATAAAAAGAAATAGAGTGTAAAACAGGTATTTGTGAAGCCAAGTTCAGAGAAGCCTCATGACTGCATGTGTTTTATGAGCACACTTTCCTGTCATTAGTTTTGGATATCATCATACCGTCTACACAAACATTTTGAAAGCACTCATGTTTTCCAATTTGATTTCAATGCATTCTTGCGAGATTTAACTCTAGATGAAAAGTCCACTAAAAACTAGTTGTTGTTAAGTTTGTTCCAGATTCTTCTTAATACTCTAACAAGCATAGTACACTTTTCATATTAATTTACAGTCCTAAATTAGTTTATAATTTGCACTGTGTAATTATATTCAATGTGTGACTGAAGAAACATTTTGTTCAAGATTCCCTGCAATTTGTATGAAGTTCTGCCAACTCCTACCTGCATAAAGATAGTCCCATTGAAATCAGCTTCTGTCTTACACCAGTAAATTGTATAAATTACACTTAAATCACTGGCAATGGATGGGAATGTAGTTAATATAAAAATGATACGTTTTTCTACACGTGGAGAATATGAGAAATACCTGTGCTGTTTTTAAAGGAAAAGCAGATTGCTTAACACAGGTGGTCTGTTTGTACTAATAGCATTCCAGAGATTTATGTCCTAGGGGGGAATTAGGACATTTAACGTAGGTTACTTGGGCTTCCTGGCTTCGTTTCTAGGACAAATTCCATCAAAAGTTGTTTATATTTGTAGTCGCAGATTGGTTTGTGAATGCATACTGGGGGAAAAAAAAAAAAACACAACAACAACAACAACAACAACAAAAACAAACATCAGGCAATTATCTTTAGGGTTGCAAAGCATTCAAAACCTGAGTTGAAACGAGAGATAGGAATGGGGAAGTAAGAGCTGCTGATGCTGATCTGATGGAGTCACTTGCCACTACGTCGTAACTCAATGATGTAGTGCAAACTCGAAAACAAACATTGGTTTGCTCATTGCTGAAGGAATTCCATCTTGGTTTGCACGTATGCAATGCTGCTAAGAAAGGGTCAACAATTTACACAGCAATAAGCAAGCCCTGTATAGTAAGTAGAACTCTCTCTCCATGCTGTTGACTCTTTTATACGGTCTATAATGTGTGCCCACCACAGGCTGGTCTGCCTTGGTGAAGAAACTGCTCTGAAATCCCTTGATTCTCTTTACTTAGCAGATATTTTTAAGTTTACATGACTTTGGCAACAATTTCAAATCCATTACAGTGTTCTGCAGATCACACAGCAGATGTGATAATCTTTACTCATCTGCTGGCATGCCTTGCACTGAGACTGCACAAATCACTTGAGCTCCTGGTTCACTCCCTGCTCTCCTCCCTCTCATTACTTGGCTGTGAGAGGGACTCCTGTGGCTACCCAGCCCTGGAATGAAATGCACATGATTTCCAAAGACTGCGTAGAGGCTGGATGTGAGCTTCCTTCAGAGGTGTCTGTGAAAGCATGCAGAATATACCCGGTATGCTCTGTGGAATAATTTAATTCCATAAGGTTATGACTGATCATAGTCCCTCATATCAAAGGAGGTCCATTGCGTTTTGAGTCAGTTTTTCTCATCTGTGATATTTTCTGCTTCTCTGAACCATTTTCAATTGTCATTCTCACACACTCTCAAGAGTGGGCATATAATTTATTATAAAGGAACTTGTCCACTAGTTTCGCTATGTGAATCTGAAGTTAAAATACCAGTCCTGACTTACCGACATCTTTACTTTGTATGTTACTCTGCAGCAGCAGAAGGTAGGTTATTAATTTCAGATTTACCTTGAAACAGCTGGAGCTGTTTCAGTGGAAATCTCTATTGAATAAGACTTGAGTTTAGATTACTTCTGTATTAGTCAAGTTAGACTACTTGTTCTGCACCATTATTCATTAGATCAAAAGACCTATCCGTGCTGTTTTGAAGGCAGTGTTCCATCCTAAATCTTACAGTCAAACTGTATTTACTTTTTAAAAAGTACATGTTAAAAGGAAATAGTTCCATAATACCAATTTTTTGATCACCTTTGCTAAAGCCTTCATAATATGACAGTGGAAGTAGTTTAGATGTCTTAAACTACATGTTCATTGAAAATAACCTAATGATATAGCAGGTCTATAACCTGTTTGTTTTTGTTTGTTTTTTAGATTACAAAATAATTTTCACTAAGCATATTTGGCAAATTAAGGTTCTTCCAGAAGGCTCCAAGGGACAGAGCTCTCCCAGCAATTTTGATACAGAGTAAACCTTCAAGTAACTTACTGGATGAAGAATTTGCAGAATATGAAAATGTACAGAGTATTAAAAAGAAAGCTGTTATGCAATACAGACACAAGCTATGCATGCAGCCTGTAAATTTTTCACAATGGTTTTCACACAACACAAACTCCCTACTTACATTATTCTTCAACACAGCTTTCAAATCAAAGATTGTTTTTGTTTCAGACCAGCTCATTCCATTTCAAAATAAGAAATGTAATTCTGTGTTTCTTTAAAGCTCCAAAGCAAGTTATTATAATGTTGATGAGAAGCTAAATTTGATGGGATTGAACACACACATAAACTAGTTTTATTGGCTGGCAGAGATGAGCTGGAGACATAAATATGCTTCTTTTTAATCACTGCAAATATTGCTTAATTGCAGATGCAAATCTTAAAAACATAGCCTGCATCCAGCAGATAGAACCTTGTCAGCTTAACTTTCTCATTAAAAAAAAGTTGTACTTCATTGGATGGAGGAAGGATTCTTTGCTTGTAAACTCCCACAGAATTGTCGAAGCTCTGACTTAGCTTCCACCATTTATGTTTCCATCCTCCGAAGAACACAGTAAGCCTCCTACTGCTGGAGCCAACTGATGTGTAGGCTGCATCATCATTTTAGTCCAGATGAGGTTATACTTTTGAGGTAAATCTCCAAATCTCCTGCCCCTTCGCTGCTTAGTTTACAAGTAGGTGTAGATTCCCAACACAACAGCTGGATTAATTTTGGATGAAACTGATTTATGATATCTCTCCAAAGGAGGAATCCAACTGCCAATGGAAATTCACTCCATAGATTCAGACTAAAGATAACCCAAAACACAGTCCCTGAAATGTTTCAAAAGCGAAGTCATGCCAATGTTGGCAAAGTCATCTGTACTCTCACCTTTAACAGGTGCTTGTAACAAAGCTTCAGTTGGCGCATAAGCAATTTCACACTAGACATCAGGAAGGAATCACCTAAGGTCTGTTGGAGATACGGACCTGCCTGTGGCGGCAACGCTCGTTGTTGATAACACCTATACCCAAGTGCACTGCACCTGTAAAGGGTGCAGTTTTGTGCATTTTTTCTGGTGTTAGTGTACTACCCAATTACAGGTGAAATAGGCAACATTTTTGCATGAAAAAACAAAGAAAATTTTTTTACAAAGTATTACCTACCCTCTAATTCAAGCGAAGTACCCATAGCAGTTCATGGTTACAGAGGATGTGCATGATCCGTGTGTTTCCTAGCTGGATTAACCGCAGCCTGTTACACCAGAATTGATTTTGGCAGATATACAAGTTCAAAGCAAAGAATTTGGTTTTGTGATGTCGACCAAGATGCTCAGAAAGTACAGCAGAGCTTGCAAAATTGGAAGAATTTACTAGGTTATGTAAACTTTCATTATTTTCCTTTGGTTAAATTCATGTATATCTGACTGACTACTCAAGCACCGGCATAAATGTGAAAAATATAGCAAAGTATTTTCACGAGTACTGACTCCTTAATAGAGCATACTAATTTGATAATATGTCCTTAAATGTGGGATTAATAACTTTTTCTTTTCCTCACTGATGACTATAAGTTTGCTTAGACATGAAAAATGTGATATAGTGAATAAAAACTTGTAATAATATAGTACCTGACAAGTAAATGTACATCATATGGTTTTAAAAGGCGATTTCATTAAAAAAAAAAAAAAAAAAAAAAAAAAAAAAAAAATTTTTCTGGGGAAAAAAAATTTTACTTGATAG
>VXAV01008701.1:366327-377135 GCA_013399715.1 Alectura lathami | reverse complement strand
TAAAAAAAAAAAAAAAAGAAAGAAAAAAAAACTATATTGCTTGGAGACATGAATTGTCACTTGAACTGCACTATTAACATTTAACACGTAATTGATTTGACAGTATAGTGATAGACTTTTTTCTGAAATCCTTTCCTTAGAACTCTCTGACAGGTACAAATTTTGATCTGCAGAATCCAGCAAACCGTTTAATGTTTGTGTTTGCATTGACAGATAAAAGACTATGGGAAAGGTGAGAGAATGACTACCGTCAAGATAGTAAGAATGGCAGCAAGAAAGGTGAGGGATTTGAACTAAAACTTCTGACTTTCCTGGCCACTGAGGTAAAAAAGAACCCATGATGCAACTGATCTCCAACTCTCACCTTCTTTGCTCTTTCTAGAAAGGTGAAATGGAAACAACATTGCCTATTTCTAAGTTAATTTCACTTTGGAAAAAGAAACTCCAGATTTTAATTCAGGTGAAATCCAAACTGACAAAAACAAATGTTCAAATAAATTACGGAAATGTCTTCTGAATATTCCATGGGATTTGGCTCCAATGGGTGCATCCAAATAACAGGCATCGTTCTGAAATACAGGACAAACATTTTCTCCCACTGTGTAAGAAATCACTTTTCACAGAAAGATTTGGAATTTTGCTGTTTGGGTTTGTACTATCAAATGAAAATATTTCTGCTTCTTATGTTTATATTTTTTAACTTCCGCATGCCTTCTCCTCCTTAATGCAAACGCTTAATGAAACAGAAGTATAAAAAAATTAAATAAGTAAATAAAGGTGAGGTAAAAAGTTTAGTGGAATTCAACCAGAATGTACTCTGACATTTACAAACATATTCTTCTTTTGGATTCGATTAAACTGCCAAGTATAATACTTACAAGTATTTTGTTTAGAAAATTCTCTTCATCCTCAAGATGAAATTTTGATTTACCTCAGATTAAATTTCCTATTGATACTAAGCAACAAGGATGATTTGATAGAGTATAAACTCTTATTTCCAGTTTCAAGCGTATCTTTGACAACTGGCATAGGAGTTTTATCTAAAAATGAAGAAATTTCCACAGAGTAATACTATATAAAAATCTGTTACTCCGTTCTTTGACATGTCTGATTGCAACCTTTTGTGAGAAACAGTTTGTGAAAATAAAGGATGCTGGAAGGACCATTGGTAATAGCTCTCTGGTTCCTTCAA
This sequence comes from Alectura lathami, assembly GCA_013399715.1. Taxonomy (NCBI): domain Eukaryota; kingdom Metazoa; phylum Chordata; class Aves; order Galliformes; family Megapodiidae; genus Alectura; species Alectura lathami. The sequence continues at coordinate 375,943 of VXAV01008701.1, read as the reverse complement.
ATTTCATTTTCCTTCCTGCAGTGGGTCAGCTAAATGTAACCTTGACAAATTCAGAGGTCTCTTTACGGAATTGCTTTGCCCTGCCAGTGCTGCTGGCCCAGCCAGTCTGGCAGAGAAATTAAGCATTGCAAAATGTCTGCTATGTGCATTTGGAAATTGTATAGACTATTTCCACAGCTGTGCATGTTCTTTCTGATAATGTGCTATAGTCCTTTTGTTAACAACTGTGCTATAGAAATGCAGCTGCTTTTATGCATGGAGCTCAGAGGAAGACAGTGATAAATAACAGATGTAACACTTGTTTCCCAATATGTAATCAAGATGGGTTGTTGCTATAATTGTCACAGATTCTCTTCCAAAATATTTCACATTCAGTCCCAAGCACGACAGACTCTATGGAGTGATGACAGTTTAAAACTTCATTATTAACATTGCATAAATGCTATATAGACCAAGACAAGCTTTATCCTCCTGACGAGCCATTTTGACAGGTAGAAATAACAAGTTTCAGGTCCTTTACCTGCCACAAAACATAAAAGTTGTTATATCAGAAAGAGGAGACTGCACGAATTACCACTCAGCCTGTACACACTCTAACAGCAGATTTCCTCTTAACTGATATGTGTGATGCATGGCAATTTCCCATTCTTTCCCCATTCCTCTGCTTAATTACCGTGAAAAAGATACTCCTTTCCATTATTTAAGAATATTCCTTGCTTTATAGATGAGACTGTAACTAACAGATGAGACTGCAAGAAAGGAGAAAAACAAGAAATATGAATCCTAAATTAATGAGGTATTACAGATATTATGCATTAGAGCTGTTCAACCTTGCCAACTAGAACAATAGCAGTCAGACAATGTCTGCTTTCTCTTGCTTTCATTAAAAACATTTTTAATTAAATGACACCGACTGAGTGGAGAGAAATGGTTCGCTTTTATTTTCTCCCCAGAAACCTGCAGTTTCTGTTTTTCCTCTCCCTGCTCAGGATGACACTAAGAATGTTTGTCTAGCAGTTGGAAGCGACAATAGAAAGCACCCAGAATTCCCTGCTTTGACATTTCAATACATTTGAGTGTGACATCAGCCCCCAGCTCTGCTGTCCCTACACCCCGATGTGTGGCCGATCTCGCTGATGTTCTCCCCTCAACCCCATGAGAGCAGCATCCTGCCAGCTGAGCCATCCTTTCATCTGGAGGGAAACGTGCTGGAATAGCAACAAGTTTAAAATGCCTCTTTCTGACTTCAAAATACGAGAAGGATAAAGAGATAAGCGGGGTGTGCCTAAAACCCCCTTGAAAAGTGATACCAGAACTGCCACTGATGTACATAAGCACTGTGAAATGACAGCACAAATGACCCACCTTGCAGCTCTCCTGTAGATTAAGAAACATGGAAAAAAAAGAGTAAAATGGATTCTTCATCTATGCAGAATGAATACAAAGAGAGATATTTCTCATCCTTTGAAACCTGATTTTAACATCTCATTGAACAATAACAATGAGTATCAGACTAGAGAACCAGGGCATTCATTTTACCATGCAGAGATGGATTTTTTGTTTTTGCTATTTTTCTTGTCTTCTTTATGTTCTTCACTTCTGCAGCGTTCTCATCGAGACCTCTCTTTCTCCTGCATAACTTCCAACCTGCCTACTGCTATGGCAGGTCACACCCACTGACTTCCTGGCGCAACCTGGTCAAGGCATTTCGTGATGCCTCCAGCACTGCAGCTGCGGACAGTGAAATTCCTAAGAAATAAATGAACAAACAAACAAAGCAACAACAACAACAAAACACCACACACAAGATGGCTTCTCTCTCAAACCCACCATACAGCTTGTTTTTTCTTCTCTAAATATTTAGCTAAAGAAGTAAAGAATCAGAAATAAAACCCAACACGTTCTCCCTCCTTTTCATTTGGGCCTCACAGGACTGTGCAGAGGTCTCGTTCTGCTTACAGACATCCTTAATGACACACGCAACAAACGTCACTTTACAAAAAGTACTTCACCGAATGTCTTGGGGAATGCTGTTTATATTTTGTTTTGGTACTACTGCAGCAAAATAAATCTCTGGTATATGAGTAAGGCTTCTGGGTCCTACAGTGTGAAATAAGAAATATTGTCAGGAAATTAGATTGTCTGTCAATGAGCATATCACTATTCATATACACTTAGCAACATGCTCCTATCTAAGATAAGAAGCATTTTGTGTATTTTTACATTTGACTCTCTTGATTTTAGCTGAGCTTTCAGAAAAAGGAGGCTGAGTAGGAGTGTACACACCATGTAAATATTGATGCACTTGAGCTTTACCTTTTGAAGGAAGAAAACAATTTCAAAGTGAAACTACATCTCCTACATATAGGGCACAAAACCAGCCTAAAAGATGCAAGTCTGCAAACCAGAAAGGCCAGAATAATTCTGCTGATTGCCAGAGCATAGCATAGTGATGTTCTCACAGATTAAGAGGTTGAGCACAAACATTTCACAGTAAAAGAACCTGAGAATGGGCACAATAGTGCCAGTAGCAAATTTCTAATAGAGAAAAGCCTTCCAATGCTGCTTTAATAGCTGTTCATCAAATTTGCAGCCTGCTTCCTACTTTGGTATCTGGTTGGTTTCCTCTGAGAGCACTAAGATTTGTCTACCATATAAATATTTCTGATCCAATTTTACAAACCGATGTTTGAAAGTTAATGACCTTATCGCTTGGCCTATGGCTGACTCTCCATGTCAGTGTTATTACTCTACTTACATACTGCTGTATGAACTGTGGAAGGGTTGGTGGGTGCGTGTATGCACACCGCTTTGAACAAATATATTTATGAATTAAAAATAGATGGCAAAGTGTACAAGATTACTCTTATGTATCCACACTTATCTTACTGGTATATATCTACATCTTTGAAAGTTCTTTTCTATATTCCTTCTAGCTTTGTGGAGCATGGGAAATAGATGAATACTGAAAGGTGTAACACACCAAACCTCTCGCTTCCGCACCATGAATTAATCTGTCCTTACAGGCATATAATTATAGGAGTAGTTGAATCTTTCATGCTTTTTCTGTATCCAAGGTGAATGAATTGATTTATAAACTGGAAAGAAAATGTTAAGAACTGCATATGCTGAAAAAGGAGTTGGACTGCCGAAGACACTGCTACTAACTGCTATGCAAAGAGCAATACACACTTTTTTCCTCATTGAAATGGTGTAGAGTTACCTGGCAGAACACTGGAATGACTAGGGCTACATCATCTGACAAAACAAAATACTTCTTCCCAGAAGTCACTGTCTAAATTAACTTTGTTGCTTTAAGTTCTGAAAATCAAGGGTAAGGCGATGAACTCAAAGCCATTACATTTCAGCTGGTAAAACAATAACAGGACCACCGAGTCAATGACTACATCTTCTCTCTTTGTGCTTCATTTAGCAATTAAAAGTTGCATCTATGAAAGCTTTGTAAACCCAAGGAAATAAAAGATTCTCAGATATGTTTGATTTTGATTTTGCAAGCTTTTTTGAGGCAGTTATTTATTTTTCTCCATGGGGTCATTCAAACCAGTATTTTTCCCTGATGATGACCATTTCTTTTTTGAGTACATTTTTTTTCTAGTTAAAGTGATGTCTTAAAGAAGGGGAAGGAAATGAGGAAAGGCAAGAGACAGCTGTATTAATCACTCAACAGATTTAAGGAGCAAAGATTGTATTATGTCCAACAAATATATTACATCCTGATTCAAGAACAATAAGAAATGAGATTTCACATACTGGGCATGAAATAAAACCAGCATCATCCTCTTTGACAGCCCGGGTTCATCAGGAGACGAGAAGGGTGGAAAGTTATAAGAAAGCACCTACAGAGTACTGCAGGATGCTAATGCAGAGCAATATATGGACTAAAAAATCAGCCTTATTTCAACAGACTTTATAATATAGGGTTGTCATCTGTGCACCAAGGACTAGCAATAAAAAACTCATTACTGATGCAGTACCTTTTACCCCATCAAAGACAGTTCTGTGATATTAAGGTTATTATACCCTGAGAACAAGACCCAGCTGGCACCTCTAAATTTAGCTGCATATTAGGACGTGTGGGAATGTCTTACAGATGGCAGCCATCTCATCTGCGTTGGGAAAGGTAAAAGCAATATAATTTCATTACTCACAGAGAGCTTTTGCCTGTCACATCTGTGGAACGATGACACCAGAAGATTTTTTAGTGTTAGATTTCACCTGACAACCAGAAATATATGATGGCTTCACTCTGCTTGTGAATAACCTAAGAAATGGGTTGGTTGGTCAGCAGCTAGAGCACGTATATTTGAGTATGGTAGCTTTGTAGAAGTAACAGATGTCTCATTGTTAGCATTCATAAATGCTATCAGAGCTGTAAAGCCATTATTTAGCTTACATCTCTTTATTGATCAAGCAGCATTTTTAATTAAAACTACTTATATACTGGTCTTGTTCATTAGCTGCAGAATGCAATTAAGATGAAAAAGGGTCAATTCAGGGTTTATTTTATGAGCATTAATTAGTTCTATTAATCAACATTACTTAAAAAATTCTGTTTTAAAGATTATTGTTAATAGATTACTAAAGCCAAAGTAGGAAATTCATATGTGTTTGGTTTTAAATTAAAGAACCTAAATTAGAAACTGCCTCATTTCCACAGAGGATGGAAACCCCACAGCTCTAATGGAGCAGAAACAGGCAGAGCATCTTGGCTACATGCCTTCACGTTGCACACACACGGCTTTCAAAGGCAAGCAGATAGCTACAAGGAATCCCTTAATGTGAACAGCTGCATCTGTAGCACAGGCTTCACGAGTCAGAACCCAAAAGCAGAGTTTACTGCAGCAAATATAGTGTTATCCTGTTATCTCCGAGATTGTATTCATATATTTGGTAGTCATCACCTGAATAACAGGAGGTTAATTCTGTCTAACAAATTCACAGTACATTTTCAAGGTAGTTGGCATCCAGCATTTCAATTCTGATGCTTGTGTTAGGAAAGCACAGCAAAATGCCTAGCCAAGAATTCCAATCCTAAATCTTGGATGATGGAGAAAAAAAAAAACAGAAATGAGCAAGGACTCCAAGTACATGCAGATCTCCAAACTGAAAACCCTGTCTTACTCAGGGATATAAAATCTAAGATGTAAACTTTTTTTTTTTTTTTTCTTTTTTAATGTTATGGATACAGTGTGTAAACATTTAAAGTAGTTTAAATTCATGTAACTCATTTTTTTTTCACTTTTGCCAACATTAAATAACTTACTGTAATTATTATTATTATTTAGAAACTCACCAAGTTTAATTAGATGACACATTTCAGCAACATTACCCATCATATCATCTTATGCTGTTCAAAATATGACAATTTTGACATTTTGCTGAATTTTCCTTAAAATTTCTTATGCATAATTATTTTCAGAATTCATTCTAATATTAAATTTATATAACAGTTTGCATTCCTATACTCATCACATGTTCATTAGTGTTGGATATTTTTTTTTCTTTGCTAGTGTTTTAGCATTACTAAAATACAGTATTTTACTATTTCAAAATTTTAAGTGTGTAGATTTTCCGCTAAAAATAGATATTTTTATCAAGAATCACAGTACATTCCAAGGTTGGAAATTTACAAGAAGAACAGAAATCCTAAGCTTCTATCCAATAGAATTCTAATATTTCAATAAGAATATTTATACACTAATTCTAACAGTTTTACTTCCTCTCAGTTCATCATAGAAGGTTTTTTACAAGAAGCTTCTCAAGAAATCATATAATTAAAAAATAATTTCGCTAGAGATCCTAAAAGAAATTAGAATTTTAAAACCTGCTTCATATGGGTCCTATTTCAATCAGCAATATTCCCTTGACATCAATGTGTCTAGGGTTCTTTTTTTGTTTTGTTTTGATGTTGCTTTGTTAAGTTTTGGTCTGTTTTTTAATTTTTTTATACGTTTAGGTTATATCTTCCATGTAATTATTAAAAAATTCAGCATAGTGAAGCTTTGCTGCATTATGAATCTAACCAAGAGGAAGACAATAATACTATTTAAAGAGCACATTTTCACATCACAGCAAAGATGTAAATAGATTTTCCTTGTATAATAGGCACTAAGGATCATGTTAAAAAGATTTTGTTAACTCTGCCCAGGTTTACAATTCCGAAACGGCGAATTATGCTTGATGTCACTGTAAAGGCATCCATAAAAAAGAGCAGCATGGAAACTACTGCCTATTGTATCTAAATCTGTTTAACATCATCTTTAATTACAGAACGAGTGCCATCACAGTATCTCCTCTGAAGTATGCTGGACTGAGTTAACGCTGGAGTTCAACAGTAATTGTTTCTGACGCAGTCCCTCAGCCAGGATGCCAGATGTTCATCCAGTGAGGTCTGTGCCAAATCAGCTGTCCAAGGACCGTGACCCGAGGGATACGGCTCAATGTTTGTGCAGAACATGTCTTTTGTCAATGGAACGTGACACTGGATTGTATCAGCACCTACTGCAGCAGGATTTAATAGGAACATCATCCTTGAAGCTGACACCCCAGCTGACAGGCTGACAGCAGAAAAGACAGAAAGATGGGAGGAAGAAAGCAAGAGGAATTATCTGATGCATATGAAATGAAATCCCTCTGAATGTGACAACATTTTATACTGCAGGTCAACATTTGATGAAGACAGACGATTAACCACACACTTCTTGATATGCCAAAATATTATTTGCTTGTCATAGTGTTAATCAAAAGCGTTCCTAAGATGTTATGGCTAGAAATGGAGACATATACATGCCAAACATCCAGGTTTCCATGCATTGGCTACATTTCATTACTGTTATTGTTTTGCAATTTCAATCAAATACTCATTGATTCAGTGTTGCGTATAGCAGGGCGGTATGTTTGCCACACGTGTGTGTATACTCGTACATGCACCACTACATCTAGAACCTTGCTCATCTCTTTGCAAGCACACCTATGGGCTGCCAGGACTGTGGGAATGCAAACAGTGGATGTGACAGTGTCTGTACTAGCTTCCCCTCCAGTCCTCAGGATGATCCAGCATCTCCATTTATAAGGCTTTGTTTTTAAGAGTTTACAGCTTTAGCTGTTTGCATTGTTATCTCCATTTTGGACAGCTGCCCCAGCTGTAACTTTTCCTTCAATTTCAGCCAGAACTCTTTAACTCATGTCCAACATAAGCTCAGGGAAAAGTATTTGGTTCATTTTATTTTGTGTGTGTGCAGTTTTCTTTTTTTTTTTTTTTTTTTTTTTTGGGTGGGGGGGGGCATATAGGGTAAGACTGGAAAATTTATACTCATGGGATTGAAGTCCACTACAGTGCACTTTGCCTGCATTCATCATTTATGATGGCACTGAAGATTACGCAGAGCTAGAACACTTCCCACTTTTTCCAAGAGAAGAATGGAGCTTGGCAGACCTTCAGCTGCGGCAGCTGGGGAAGGAAGAGTGAGCTGGTAGCTTCTCAGGAGGGCAGCCAGGAGCAGAACCCATGGGGAACACGGAGAGGGGGCTGCTGCCTGGCTCCTCCTGGCAGAGGGCTGAATGGAGCGGGCAGCAGAACACTCTTTAGATTTCCATGTTGCCCCCATGGCTTGAGGGCAACCCATATGATGGGTTGAAGGCAGGGGCAAAGCAAAAGATATGGGAGCAGAGAACAGATTTAGTTTCAAACTCTTTGTCATTGTGTCTTATTCAGGGAATTTGACTCTATTTTAGAAGCTCTTGTTCTTGACCACTTGTAACAAAACCTAGATATCTGGATGTACTTCACTGGGGAAAAGGTGCAGGCAGATACATCTCAAGATCCTTTCAGAGCTGAGCTGCTTTAAGGCATTGCATTTAGGAGATGCTGGCACCCCTGTTTATGTAGGTACCTAGACATTCAGCATGAAGTTCTGGTTCTGCTAATTTGGCCTTTGGCTTCTTCTAAATGTCTGTGGTGTGTCCCATACCTATACATAACTGGAGAGCATTTTTCTTTTCTTCCCCCTCCTCTCCCCCCCAACAGCTACACACATTTCTGACAATTATTACAAATGAATTGTCACCTCTGTTTTACTTTCATTTAGTTCAGCCTATCTTGGTCACTAGGCACCAGTAAATAATTCTAATCTCTTATGTTAATTACAGTCTCTGAATCTGTAACATTGAACTATTAATCATGATAAAGTACAAAGAGATCATTGCAACATTGTTGTTGTACAAAGTTGGATGTACTGTGGAAAAATAAAACTCTCCTTGCTTGCCTTACCTTTTGAAGCACTGCATAAACCATTGTGGGACGCTGTCGTCCTATGGTGGAAACAAGGTTGAAAGCACAGAAGTAAATCTCTACTACCACTGCACTTGAAAATAACCTACAGAAATTTAATGAAAAACATTTTCAGTTGGAGAACATATAGTTAGTCACCATAGGATAGTTTTGTCAGACTGGTAATTTACATATGTGATTTACTCCAAATAACTGGAGTTATTTGATGATGAATTAAAGTAAAAATTATATAATACTTATGTTAAGTAAAAGACATAAAAATATTACAGTAGAATCAAGTTACAGAGTTTTATAGATGATTAATGATATAGATGATTGTACAATATTGATTGACAGTACCATTAAGAATTATTACTGAAGAACAATTGCATCATCTCTAGCTATGGCTAATATTCATTTATTTTTAACTATTAATATAAACAAACGAATAACTGAGATAAAATGCAAAATGGACTTTTGTTTTTTTTTAAATAGATGTCAATAGATATAGAAAAAATAATTCTCAGAGTACATAGAATGGAAGAAAGACAAACTCAGTATGCATTTCTATCTTCTACTAACTTGCTTCATGAATTTTCCAGAAATCTGGAAAATCAATTCTGGATCTTTCCAATAAGAAATGTGGTTATTTATTAAACAAGCAAGCAATGAAACAGTGCTAATATTTCATATCTTTATATCCTTCATAGCCTCATCTTTTAATCTGAGAATCATAATTTAACTTAAAGCAGGAAAGTAAAAATCTTAATCCCACAGTGACACACTCACATTAGAGTGAATAGTGTATTGCAACATTCTTACTGAAGTACTTACAGAAGTGAGACTGCTTTCCCTGAAGCCACAAGGTCAGACAAAGACACAGAACTCGACGCATCTTAAGTTTAATTCTCTAAGACTCAGTGAGAGCCTCTTCCCATTTCTATTCAAAGAAATTCTTGTTTAAATAGAACAGTCAGGTTTTCTGAGCACATCGTTACACACGCATCTGAAGTGGACTCCCGTTGTAATTTCTGGCTTTTCATAGCCCATTATTACTGAAAAAAATTATAGACTTCATAGGCTATTGGATAACTGAATAAAAATGCCCTCTAAATATAACATTCAATATGAAAGGTCAACAATAGTCTACAATATCTTATTTCCTAAGCACTAAGACTTTTTCTCACACTTCATGAAGTCTAAAATGGAGTCTCATGAAATATGTATGCTCACTATAGCAAAATGATATACCACGTTTAAATGCAGAAAATGATCCTAAGCTGAAACATTTTTAAAGTTTTTTTTTTTTTTTTAACAAGAACATTA
>VXAV01008701.1:346263-364034 GCA_013399715.1 Alectura lathami | reverse complement strand
CTCTTCTCTGCTGGAGTGACAAAAATGCTAAATACTATGGTCAAAATGTGTTTTCACCAGTTAAAGTATATTTACATTGCTGAGGTCAGCACCACTATAAGGGATGGAATAGAAATTCCAAGATGGGTATCCAAGCTAAGAAACTTGAACTCAGTTCCACTTACAAAAATTTTTCCTTCAACCCTAAAAACAACAGCTTCCCATCTCCGTCCTTTAACTATGCACTTCTGCCAACAGTTCAGTGCTCAGAATAGGACTAGTTGTGACAGCAGTTAGAAAAAAACAACCAAACATATTTTATTAAGTAAGCAGATTTGAAATGGTATTACTCAAAGTTAAGGATACATGGAGCCCTATTGTTCCGTTTTTACATTTGTTCTTATGAGTTTCATTGTAGTTCAGCTAGGTTTACACAGATCTGTAACTTTTTTTTTTCCACATTAACTGCCCTTTAATTCTTGATCTAAAGCCTAACCTGCCATAAAGGTACATAAAATAGAACTGACAAAATACTTGAGAATGACAATTTTTTGACAAAGAAACTAATTCATAGTATGTAAATACCAGTCAGGTAGAATAATAGTTCGAAAACTAGACTGTGTTACAAAGCTTTTCTTCAAACATCCATTTTGGATTATTGCTGAAAGGTACTAATTGGTCTATTCTAGACTAGTTTACAAACATTCATGAAAGAGTGAGAAATGCATGCTTTAGAAACCTGGTACTATTCATGCCTCTGGAGTAAAAAGAATATGAAGATGGAAGCAAGTGATGAACATTTTAGAATGTATATTAGGAGTGTTAGAGCTTCTTTTCCTTTGTACTAACAGAATCTTCAAGCTTTTTCTCATATCTTTCAGGTGATTTTTTGTCTTCAGGTTTAGGCCATGGAGGGCTGTGCAACATCTGCTGAAGGGAGAAAAAGCATCAGCGCTAGCACTGCACACATGGTATATACATACTCAAGCACATAAAACAGTGTGTTTAAAATCCATGGCAATTTTGCACACAGCTGTGTTTCTGTTAAATTGATACATCAAACTACTATAACGGATTATGATATTCTCTGACTGTATCTAGAAAAGTATTCTAATCGCTTCTAAAGAAAAAATACTTAACCTTTAACAGTGGAAAAACCATGCAATTCTGGTGTTTTGTTTTGATCTACCAAATGAGGAGCACAGCTGTACAACTCAATTAATGCTTTTCCATTGTTAAGATTGCCGAGTACATCTTGACACATTTGTAGATGTATCACTGATTTGATAATCTCTCACTCCTTCAATAAAGCAGACATCGCATTACCAAATTAAGTCAGTTGACTATTAGGCTACTCCAGTTCAAGTATTAAACAGCTTCAAAAATTGCTAATAACCAGGAGCCATTTTGAACAGATGAACCGAAATCTGGTAAATATCCTTCAAGTAACTGCATGCTTTCCAGCAACATTTCATAAGCCTGCAAATTTCTTGGAAACAGAATACCTGAACGCTTGCCTCTGTTTCTGCTGCCTTCAAACGAGATGTTGAATTATTGCGATTCCCCAAACATGTCTTGCCAACCTGTCAATACAGATATCACACATAATTACTTTGGATTTTTTCTAAAACGCTCATGGTTTTCTTGAAACTTTCAGTTGTTGGTGACACATCTCTGTATAGTCTGATGTAGCTGTAGAAGTTAAGGAATTTATTACTTTGCTATATTGTTTTCCTCACGTTTAAATCTCATAATAAGCAGTGAAGTTTATTCCTACAGTGGTTTCATGGAATAGGTTAGTAATTACAATCTTCTGTTGTGAGTGAGGAAAAAGTAACAAACGGCTGAAAACTAACATTAGACTTGAGGACTCCTTTATTAGAGTTTTTTTTTTTTTTTTTCCCTTGTCTAAACTTCTAGATCTCTTATGTATAATAATCACTGAGCTTATTGAATGGGGAAGTCGGGGAACTCTCAAGATATGGAAACACCTGTTAGATTCATCATTGTCGTTTTATTCCAGCAAGAATGTCATTTTCTTTGCAAGTGTTCTTATTAACATGAGGGAAAACAGAGCTGAACAGTATAAACAAAATGCAGAAAGAATTATACATTAGCTTGTGAACCAAAGGCCTTGCATTACAAGTCTTAAGGCTTAAACTAGCACAGAAATTTCTGCTGAAATAAAATTAACAGTCCATTCAGGACTACCATTAATAACACCAGAGCTGAGGAAAATAAAATGTGAAAAATAGTAAAATATTTGGTCTTTTGGCCATAGCTTTAAAATATGTTCACACTGGAAATTTTATACTTGTTTTGTTGTTAAATATCAATACATGCAAAACGAGTGAAAATTAAAATATTTAAACGTTGTTATAAAGACTCTTTCCATCATAACGGATTTTAGTTATTCTAAATTTTAACATATATCTTCCACTGAAATGGTTCTTTTTTAGCATCAGTCCCTGGAAAATTTTTGAAGCTAAGTCACATTAGAGTATTTTTACACATCAGACATAATCAGATGTATTGGTAAAAAAAAATAAAAACGCATAAAATTCATTAACATATAAATGTGGGCTTTGCTCACAGCAATATGAAGGCAAGCATACATTCAGTAAGAAACCAATAATATCCACTACAAAGTTTGCTTTCATTTTTCTGAAACTTCCTTTATGTACAAATATATATATATATTTGAAATTATGGTGATAATGATGTTCTAGGATAGAATACTCTGTCTACGCAGGAGAGGAATGGAAACAAACTGAAATGAAAATAAAATGCCTAAATGGTATGTTGTGAGGCGTTCTTCCTGGACATTTTTTCTTCAGAAAAAAAAAAAATTAAGTTTGAATTCACCTTACAGCAGCTTAAACCACAGTAGGATAAAAATTGCCTCACACAGCAGATAGCACTGAAAATAATCACTATCGTTCAAATTGCATATTAAGACATTGTATAAATTTCCTCCCAGTACAAATGACATTAGATTGAAGTTAATTAAAAAGTAAGAGATTGACAAGGGGGAGGAAAATTCATTATGTTTTTGCACTGGAGAAATTCTGACAGTCCCTCACCTGTAACAAAGTTGATCTATGAACAGGTGTGAATATGAAAATGGAATGTTATTAAGAAAACTACTTGGAGAGGAAGTGGCTGCCTCCCTCCAGAAACTTTCTAGAGAGACTGTGGCATTGCCAAGGATTTTTCAGTTCTTCAGGGAGTCTCTAGTCAGGTTTAAGCTACTAAAGTGAGCCTCTGAGATGATGAAATCGAAGCGATTTATGCTGGGGACTTCTTTTCATATTTCTCCCGCTACATGCAATAGCTTATAACAGTGGGATGAATATGACAGAATAGGAAATAATCAGTGTAGTGTTGACAGAAGTAACACTACTGAAATACAGTGTCATTTAGAAATACAAATAATTGATTCTAACTCTATACACTAAAATTATTCAGGTAACCTATCTCACCAAGACAATACATAGGATACACAGAAATATTGCTGAAATTAACAAAGATAGGTGAGGTTAACTGCTGAAGAAATATAGGAAAAAAGATTGCCTTAGAGAGAATAAAAGCTGTTAATGAAAACAATGCTGTATGATAGATTAATCTTTCATAATATTTCCACAGATGAGGTAACAAGGGCTGTGTTGGTAGTAAAACAGAAGTGAAGGTTCATGTGTTTCTAATTTTTCCACTTACAGGTGTTTTCCTTTTTAGTAACACATCATATGGTACATTCTTCTAAACAAACAAACTCCTGTGTCTTTACACTGATAAAGCTTAAAGCACTAACTGCCAATTCCTTGTCAGTGTGGAAACATTTATATTAACGAATACATTTCAGACTGAGCATCAGTGATGCCCTGCAACATGTCATGAGCCAACAGAAATACAACAGAAATACAAGTAAGCGGTCACTGTGGGTGAGGTGAGGACGCTCATTGCCTCTCAGTTTTAAGTCAGTGTAGTTCCTGAAGTAGAGATGGACAGGTATAACCACATCTCCTACCATTACCATAAACCAGGCTAAAACCAGCCTAACCTAAATCCCATGTATTCACACACACGCCGTGTTTATCTACACACAGACATACATACGTCTGTGTATATGCATATATAATCACATCAACACAGGCACACACACTCTTTAATGCAGACAAAGAACACATCAAATAAATTAAAAAACATAAAATCAATGCACTAGACACCTTTCACAGCCATAAGTGACATAGAGATTAAAACAAACAGACGCACCCACAGATATTACATTTTTGGCTAGTTCTTTCTAGGCCAAGTGCTGGGAAGAATTCTGTTTGCACCCATGAGAGTAATTCTAATTACAAATATATGCAACAATATCTTGATGTGGTGGAAACTAGCACAAAGAAAAGAAAAAACAAAAACAAAAACAAAAAACCTGCTTTTAGAAAGCAAAGGCTTTGATTGTTGTTAGTGTGGTTTTCTATCTTATAAAAATGAGATTTCAGAAGTGTCTCCTGGAAGCGATACTGAGATTTTGCCATGCTTAGTGTCAAGATTTCAGCACATCAGCTGTGCATACATCAGACTGGAAGGAGCTTTCAGACCATTTTATTATTTTCCTCACCCAGTTAAATTATTAAAGCTTTAAGTGTGACTGTCACATTTACAGGTTTATCAGAGTTTAAGAGGATTCTGCTATACGTATTTTCTTCAGTGTCTGAACACTTCTCAGTCAAGGACATTTCACCCTAGTTTCATTAGCATCTGCCCACAGAAGCAACTCCCTCTTTCCAGATACAGGAAGAAATCTTTCATTTCTTATAAACATAGCCAGTATTTATACAAGTATGGAGTTAGTAAGTAAATTATGACTAATCCCTGAAATAGTTTTACGAATCAAACAGCAATGAAGCGAGACAGAAATACATGTTCCTTTGAAGCTTACTGAGAGCTGTTTTCTCTTTTTCCTCCCTTCCCTAAATATTACCTCACTGTAATAAGAATGATAACAATTTAACCTGCCACCATTAGCGTCACATCTCACAATTTCACTCACAAATTGACTATTTTTATACAGCAATCTCTATATTTTATGCATGGAATGATTTTTTGCCTTCACGTTAAGTTGCTGCCACTGATTTTTCAAGGATGTCTGCCAAATTATTTATAATCATGGGCTTATTTTTAAGAGAAATATTTCACTCATTATGTTAGACATGCTGTATTTTTACAATAAGACATCACGAAGTATCTAATGTTTGAACACTTAATTTTAAAAGCTCTCTCTCACACACACAGCTGTGAGAATTCTGAACAGCAATAACTACAAACGTATTATTAATGTTGCCTTAAGCAATGCATTTTGTGTGTGCAGCAGGAAAAAAAATCTGCAACAGTAAAATGAGGAATTTAACAAGATATCTTAATTGAGGTGGGGCACGTGCCTGGAAATATTGTTCCATCTTGATTAGTTTAGTGTGCAATTTTATTAGCTAAGTATATTTTCATGAATTTCTGGTTGTAAAATATATAGCTTGATCAGTAAAGTATGCAAAATTTCACAAGTTACGGTGTTCAGTTCAGCTAGTGAATTATGCAGCAGAGTGGGAGAGTTTCGCAGCTGGATGTATAAATTATAAAGGTGGATCAGGCAAGTGTGCATCTTAATTTTAAAAGAATTTTCACAAAGCCAGTTAAAATTCAGCATGTCCCTGGGCTATTAAACTATGCAACTTCATCAGCAAACTGCTGAGCAATGTAACTACAAGGATATCTACACAGCGACTAAGAACTGCTTTTGTTACTCAAGTAATCATGTCACTTACCACAAGTGGACAGGAAATCAAGAATATTTTCCTGCCACTGCTAAGTCTGACTTACAGACTGAGCAGAACGAACCCTGCAGCTTCAGCACTCCTGACATCACCACACACCCCTTCTGGCTTCAGCAGGCGATAGAGCAGAAATGCAGGATGTGTTTGAAGAGGAGGAGAGAGGAGAAAGCACCCAGCTAGCTCTGGAGAATCTAATGCAGACACAGGAGCAAAGGAGGCACGGCTGGCAGGTCAGCTGCTTTATTGTGCCTCCCATCACTAGCCAGCGCCCGCCGCTCTGCCAAGTGCTAGCTGTGGTACGGGCAGAAGGAGTATGAGGGTTTGTCCACTTACGATACTACCGAAAAGCTGGAACCAGCATAATTTACACGGAGGAAAACAAGCTAAGACCATTGAATTTTTGAATGAGATGTATTTTTGAAACTTGATTCAGATAAATTCATATTTCCAAATATTTCTGTTTCTTTTTTATTATTGGTTCAAATGACCTGAACCCCTTAAAGGACAAACTTATTTAAAATTACCTAAAACATTCCCATCAAAGCATTATAAGTATTCAAAAAACTGTATTTTCTCATACAATACAAATTCTATCGAAAGTTGCAATTAATTTGGTGTTTGATTTGTTATTAATCCATACCCTGTCAATAACAATATCTACCTGTTGGTCGGCCATACATGCAGCAGGCCTCTTAGCGTTAAAAGGGCTATGTTCTACTTGTTCATGTAAGCTATTTTTGCTAGGTACCTCAAAGTGAATTTTTTTCACATCACAAGATTTCAGCTCACTACTATATAAAGTATATACTTCTCTGACACATTTATTTCTTCCTACACTGAATGAATATTTTGATTTCTTATATTTCACTTTTCTCATACAACTTCTCCAGTTTCTGAAGTTGAACACTGACCTTTTGTGTATATACAAAATAGATGAAATATTAAAAAGCCATTCCACTGTGAAATAAGGTTACATTTTATCCAGAGACATTTTATCAGATCTGTTCATGAATTTATAGCAGATCTGTATTCCAGTCTCCTTAGATCCTCACTGTTTAGAAGACATGGCGCATGATGTATGGAAAATGTGCACATACGTGTTCATAAGGCACTTCTGCAGCTTTTCATATCCCTCTCCTATTTTAGCGCACTATGGTTAAACCAGATTGATGCAACTTCTCATGACCTGCATAGTGCTCATTTAGGGGACGGTACTGCTGAATTCACTTTAAGAATTTTATCAGGATTTTTATCATTGGGATTTTCTTACAATAATGATTTCTTTTGCTCTCTCATTACCTCATTGGGAAAACGATGGCAGAGAACAATGAGATCAAAGCTCTGCAATTGAAGCTGACAGAGAAAAATGAAGGCAAATTCTGTGGTTACTTAGAAACATGGATAAGTTTTGGTCCAATACTCAGTGTCCTTTGTCACTGAATGATTAATGAACACGCAGTGTTTGTTTACTGCAGGAAATTAAGGCAGTAAATAAAAGCACTATCACTTTTATTTATCAGAGGAGACTCTGCAAGGACATAAAGCAAGAAATCTAAGATGAGAACAGAGAATAAAGAAACACTTCACAAATTGTTGGGTTTTAACATTCTAAGTGGATGGTTTTAAATGACATGCATAAGTAATATTTGATATGAAAAAGAGACAGTACATTTTTGTGTAAAAGAAGTTGTGCTTCAGGACTCAAAAAAGTCTCCAAGGAGCGTCTGTAGTATTGACAAGACTACTCCAATAAAATGATAATAATTGAAGTAACAGGAAGGGTTTTTTTTTTTTTTTTTTTTTTTTGGTTTACAATAAAATTGAAGTTAAAATTTTATGGTCTTAGACAAACTTCAGGTGATTTGAAATAATCAAGATGTACTATGGGATATCCTACCTCCTTCTGGTTATGACAAATTTCATGTCAAAGTTCATGACTGCAAAAGTGGCAGCAGTGTCTAAATTAAAAATGAGCTAATTTCATTTGGTCTGTCCCATTGGTAGACAACATTTCATTTGTATTCCCTCCAGTATATACTATATTAATTAGAATGGACATGCATACAGCCATAAAGAAAAATTGCTGTAAGTTTACAAATTCAAGACAGCTAAAGGAATGTTTAGCCATACAGACAAGAAAATATTGGTTGAAACCACCAACTTGTTGTTTATCCTTTGTCATAGAAATTGAAATATTGCATGTTCTTCTCTAGTCAGTCTTTACTACAGTAATTCTTCCAAGACTTAAATCACCTTTTGTTTATCAGAGAGATTATTAGAGCAACTCTGCAAAGCTCTGAGAAAGTGCTGTTGACACATAAGTTTTTTAAGTAATATTTGAATTTTAAACATATTCTTTTAAAGTCCTAGTCTTCATCTTGGCCTATCTGCTGATATTAGATATGAAAATAATGATAAAAGATTGCTATCCCAAAGTTATCATCACGCTTTTACTATTTCCCGTGCAGTTTTCATCCAAATGGCCAAGGTATATCCTGAGAATTGTAAAATAGTTGCAAATGTGAGAAATTTATTTTAATGAGTTCTCTCTGAAAATCTTCCTCTAGGTTCTTTAATTAACATTTATGTTTATGTGAAAAAAAAATGATGTTCATACTTAAGGTTTGTCTGGTACAAAATCAAAAGATCAAGCGTGGGATCCTGGGAGACAAAATGGATTTGTCATAAGTCTTCCATGGGATGCCAGCACAGAAACAGGAAAAAATCTCTGGGAAAGGAATTATTTAATGCCCTTTGGCAGGAAAAGCCAGTACTTACATTGCAGATATATTCTGAAAACGTTCATAACACTGTGGATTTTGTTATGTATGGAGATGTACTTTTTCACTTTAAGGACCAGACTATTTCAGTTCGTCATGCCTCCCAGAGGCCATGCTTCTTCACGAATTTATTACACTCAAAATTAGCCCCGACTGTGTACAGCTTTGCAACTGTCTGCAAGAACTCTTGGAATTCTCTTGAATCATTCAAATCTATTGGTCTTGTGAGAAAACAACAAAGAAACAAACAACAACCACAACACCTGGAAAGCCATTTCTTCAAAACATTCCTTCATATATTTGTGCTTTTTTCAACGACACTGCGGGTTCTGTTCTACTAAACATCACATTTCGTATCTTCCCTGCTTGGAGGTATGGCTGTCCTAACACTCTATTTTGTAACTCACCTCTCAAGGCCATTCCTTCAACAGAAACTACAAGCACAGCATAGTGAAATTTCACAAATGTTTTTTTACATATTAGTGTGAATCCTGCTTTTTATGTGAACAGACTGAAACCATGGAGATTACATAATATATCAATTTTTCAGATGGAAAATGAATTTATAGCAACACAATTAAAAGCAAGATAAGACTGAAAAAAAAAAAACCTATTACCTCCTTAATTTTCCAATGAGGAACATAATCCAGCAAGGCACAGTGGATTTATACTCCCCTATGGTACGCTTTCTCTGATTGTAATACTTCTTCTCCATAGGGGAGGTTTTGTCAAATATGGTTTTGACACACCTTAAAGATTTTAAATTTAATGGAAATGTGAGTGCCATAGAAAACAGAGTTGGTTTTAAAATATGATAATTATTGAGAGATTAAATGGTATAAGTCTTAATCCTATGAATCAAGCTTAGATGTACAGCCTCATTTCTTTATCTGTGAATTATAATGCACTTAGAAGGAGGAAGGGAACAGGGTTCAGGTTTAATTTATCTTCAGTTATGACAAATGCTTCAACTCAAGAATTCTAACTCCAGTTGGAGACTTCCTCTACTTTCTCAGACAAACTTTTCATAACTATTTGAGCCATGTTGAGTAAATGGATAAGAATACAAATTGGTGGTAGGATAAAAGAACACCCTCTTCTCCAAGTCAAAATAAACACCTGCTTTTATGGAAAAATGTATTTTTTTCCATGTCTTTCACTGAATAATTACATACAGAATGAGTGTTTACTCATTCTTTTGAGTTGAGAAATGTTTTAATTTCTCTATTTTTTCTCTCTGCTTTAATGCCTTCATTGCAGTAAAAACTTTGAATCGCTTTCCACAAAAGTTCAGCAAAGCTCTACCTAAATTAACCTATATTCCTTTAAACATTTTGTAAGTTTCCTAAGCTGTAAGCAACCTCCAGTCATAATTTAAATAGAGGTAGCTCCAGCTTCAGAATTTAAAATTTATTCTTTCTTCTTCTTCGTGAGATATTATTAATAAGATGTTATCTTTTTTTTTTCATCTTTAGACATAAAAAATCTACAATAGCAAATTATGCACTGTCTTGGATACACGATTTCTCTTTGTCTCTGCCTTCTCTAGAGGATGTGGCAGAGAAGTAGTCAATTATAATTGAATAAACTATTAAGGTTTGCAACTAGTGTGTACCATACATAGCTTATTTCTTGGGTACTCAGCCACGTAGATCTGTGTCCCAGACTTTTCTTCTTGCTGCTCTGCATTGCAATGATCACTACCAGCAAGCCACACGGTCACCTCCATAGGAGATTGTTGTGTTTGGATGAAGGTGATGTTCTCAGTACTTCATTCAAGAACCATTATGATCATCTTATATTTTCAACATTACCTTCTATATTTCACCTAGAAAATTAGTCCAAACAATACTATTTTTTTTGACCATTTAGCTGAAAATATTTTCTGATAAAAAGCCCACATTGTCTCCCTCATTCCTTCTATTTGTTTTTCCTGTTTTGTTTTATTTGTATTATTTTAATTGCAGCCATAATGAATGCAAACAGGGTTTATGTTTCCAGCTCCCTCCATGCTGCCTGGATGGGAGTTTTGACTCAATAAAAGCAGCAGACTTACCTCTCTGTCAGACGTGTCACAAGAACAAAGCTCGCAGCTTGCCTAGACTGGCAGTGGACAGGATTACCTACTTTCACTATCACAATGTCACCTCTCAGTGTTCAAGCCAATCATCCATCTGAATTTTTTTTGTTTGTTTGTTTCTGTTTTGTTATTTACCAAATGAGGCATCTGTGACAGCTGTGCCTGATTATAGGTGGAAATGCTGTGTAAACAACGTTCTGCATTTCCCCTCTCTGCAGCAGCTCATTAAACAAGCTGCTGCCTGAACAAGCTGATTCTTGAAATGGTTAAACGTCAGATCACATCTTTCTCCACTGCTTTTCTTCCCACAAAATCTCCATAAGTCCTGCTAAATAAACTTTAAAAGAAACTCAGGGAGTACACCTGCATAGTTTGCCCATGAGGAGCATTTGCTCCTCAGCACTGTAATGTAGAACATAGCTGACTTACGTATGTACAAGCTTGGTTAGGACAAATCTCATTGACAATCACCAAAGGTTTTAATGTTTTCATATGATCTAGATTAAAACTTGATTCCTAGGTGAGCTAAGCTTACATCTTGAGAATCGCACTCCTGGATGCTCTGATTTTCTTCCTTTCTTGAGGCCATGTGAAGATTCTCTTTCTCTGCTGAGGCATTTTGCTGGAAATAAAAAATAAATAAAAGGAAAATTTAACCAACAGTTAATACAGATAAAACTTCATAGACGTTCGATTAGAAAATCAGAAGAACCACGAAGATCAGATATTGCAAACTGTTAGCTACTCAATAGACTGCACTTCCAGTAAGCTTTATAAAAGGAATGTTCTAATATGCATTTTTATTAAATCATTCTCTTAGAAAGGATTACTTCTGTATAAGTAAGTAATTAAGACTTTCGTTCTGAAAACTGACCACACAAAAGTGACTTGGTGGTATTGTTATGTACGCTATTAAGCTAGATGAGTGCTTAATAATGCAGTAAAAGTTAAATTACATTTTCTCTTGTACAAACATCTGGACAACAAGTGGGGAGTAAAGGACGAAAAAAAAAGAATTTCCAAAACTCATATTTCTTTGCCTCCTGTGAACGCTAGACAGATTCAAGCCCCGAGTTTGAGCAGTTTATGAATTGTGTTAGCTTATTTCAGCTGCCTACCGTATCTGCCTGCTGGGATCTCATGTCACTGAGAGCTGGCAAAATGTACTCCATTTCATGCCTTTCATTTACTTCCTTACACTCCAGGTGGACTTCTGTATGGGGCAGGTACTCTACAATTTAGGCTGTTGTTTCAAATAAGCATTAAATTTCCTTCCACTGGAATTCAGTTCCATGTTTTCCTACACTTGCTGTAACTTCTAAGATTCAAAGGGATATGAACATGAAGAATATGTTCCACATTTTACACTGTGTTTTCACTAAATTTGTACTTCAGTGGTTCTTAATTTACCTTCAGAGCTACATAATCTTGTGGTCTTAAATACTACAGTATGAAATAACATGACAAGGAATTCTTTCAAAAAGTAATGGTGACCAAAAATGTGAAAAAAGTATCTGGAAGGTTAACTGGATGTTCTGATGGCACTGCTTTTAAATTCTACTGAAACAAAGCCTCTAGACTATCTGGATGCACCGTAATTTCACAAGGTGATTGATTGACTCTTATTTCTAGTTTGGGAGAGTTATTTGTTTGGAAAGTATTCGTTTTCCAGCGATAATGACAGTTTCCTTTGCAACACCTTTTTCTTTTGTTTTATCCATACTTAGAGGTCTAATTCAGAGTCCATGGAAATTCACAGATGGACAGACTTAACAGAGATTTAGAAGCTTTCCAAACATACATTTGCAAAACAAACAAATGAACAAATAAACAAAAACCCCACAACTTAATGAAAATTCTGCTAGTATATTTGCCAGGAAATAATCCAATTCTAAAACAAGCATTGATGGTCCTCTGTGTATTTTTTGTTACAAGTTTCAGATCATGAAATGTTTATAACTACCCTTAGGGCTTGAGCTCCCACTAAACTGTCTGTAAGTCATTTTGAAACTCTTCAGGGTGACCGGGACAGGGAACAAATCAAAATAATTTCTCTGTGAAAAGTCTGAACTTCAGAAATCATTCTGGAAGGCTGAGACACCCTTTTTCATGTCACTTAAACTGCATTGAATTACTAATAAATAAAAACTTTCAAAAATGTTGGAGAACAGGAGAGAAAGACACATTGCAGGTTACTGTTTGCAATATTATCTTTGTTTAACAGCACTTCAGCTCACAGAAGTGAAAAGTGATCAGGAGGTGAACAGATTAAAAAGATCAATACAAAAGTTTCTCTGTGAAATAATGAATGTCATTTCATACCTGATCTTTTATCTGTATTGAGTGATGTGCCTGTTTGCACTACAATAATGATAACACAATTCTGCAAACTTAAATTTCCTCCTATTGAATAAGACAGGCATATGAACATTGATTCGCAGTACATGTGGAACAGAGATCCACCTCATTTCTTAACCATCTGCACCAGTAAATCTACATAGGAGGCCAGGAAAAACAGTCAGCTTGAACCATTATTAACACAGGAAAATAAGTATCTCTGCATAGATACCAGATTTCTCAGCATGTTGTATTCATTTCCACAAAACAAGGGGAAGCCTGGTGTACTTAGGTGAAATTGCTATCAGGGGAGCACTTTCCCAATGTCTTGTTTTCAAGTACTACTTCTAGGAAAAAGAAAACAAGAAAAATTCCCATTCTCTTCTTCTTTGATATTCAAAATAACTGAGTGTAATATTTTATCCTAGAAATATCCCTTTTCCTCCCCCCAAACATAACATTTTTGGAGGTGTTTCAGTTTTCATTTAAATTGCCTTAACCAGTAGGATCAGACTCTGTAACCATCTGCACCGCTCACGACACTGGCCAAACCAGGGAACAGCAACAGGTCTGCCTCATTTGGTGTCTGACTTCTGCTTGACAGGCATCACATCTCCCCAGCTACTGCACAAACATCATCTCCAATCATTTCTCATATTGTTAACTGAAACTGGCATAGATCTGTATGTCTTAAGTTCCAGATGGAATGCTATGACATTTATTGCACAGGTCCCAGAAAGTTGCCAGAACCAGAAAGAGAGAGGACAGGAAGATGTCTTGCCAGACACTCTGTCCTTATGGTCAGAATGGCATGGGGTGCTCTTGCGTTTTGTGTAGGTACATTGAATCTGTAACATTTTGAAACTAAGACTGACTTCTTACATGAAACGAAGGGAAAAAAGTCAATATAAAAAAAATCAATATGTTTGAAGTCTTATCTGTCTGCTGATGATGTGGGAGGCTTTGAGGTAGACTTTGCAATCAAGATTCATTGTTATTAGAAGTAATCTCTCCTAATAAAATATGAATATTCCATTCTTTGCCTGAATGAAGCCTATTTACTAGATTGACAGCTTAACTAATGAAAATGCCACCAAGTACTCTGGAGCAAATTGGCTTGGAAAGAGTTTCTGAACTTCTCTTCATTTTGCCTAAAGCTATCTGAATCCTCCTCAAAGCTTTTCAATCCATGATTTTGCATATGAATATTTTTTTTTTTCAAGGTTCATCAAACCCTTAATCTTTTTTCTCTGAAATATTTTTTAAATTGCAGAATCTTCCTGGTGAAACCTTACAAGCCTAGCTAAAAACTGAGCTTTGAATTTCATATACAGTAAATACAATATTTTTACAATGCATTTAACGTGTATAATCACTGATGAAATGCATTGGTGTGGACTTTGCTTGTGGCAAAATAATTTAGAATACTTATGACAGAAATGTAAGCCAAACTCATTACTTCTTTCAGTTCTCTTCCAAACTCTGTACTGGAAGAAATGACAGGGCCCATCTTTGCTGCAAGCCTTTGAAATTTCTTTCACTTATACTTTATAATACGCTACATATTTTTCACTTCTAACATCTTACAGATTTTCTTCTGAAAGCATGCATATCTATTGTACTATTCTCACTTTACTGCTCAAGAAAACTAAGAAGTTAGATCAGTTGAATTCCACCTTTCGTAATCTTTTGACTTTGATATATTGTTCCTATAATAGGGAGGATAATATGCAATTTTCATCTTCTCTCATGGCTTTTTGGCAACACTGCACCACTCTTACTCACTCCAGTCAACATTTGGCGATGTGAGATGCCAGAGTGCCATTGACAGGCCTGCTTGCCAGATGATTTGCCCACACAAGGCAGCACATTTATTTCCCATCACTTAGATTAGGTTATTCTTTTCTACACTATGGGTTTCTGGAGATATTCAATTTCCATGCTAAAGAAGTACTTCAATTAAGAATCCTCATATAGATCTAATAAAAGGCTTGTACAGCATTTTGAATGTAAGCAAAGTAAGCAATTTATAGCAGAGTGGGCATTCATGATACCAGAAAATAATAAACAAATAAATCAGTTGCATGAGAACCAGGGTAATTTTTCTCCAATGACAGACATTGTCATGATATATGCATATCATAATGCATAGCCAGATTTGATAAACTTTAAGTCCAGAAATCATTGCAGTTTGCCCAGAAATATCTTTCCACTGGCCCAACCAATAAATATTCAAAACCACCCAAGGCAAAGTCTTGCTGCCCAGTTGGCGTGCCCACTCTGCCTGGCTGTACTGGGTGACATGGGGCTGTACTGGGTGACATGGGGCTGGCGTGTGGAGCAATGCTGGTGTCAGAGCCTCCTGAGCTGAGGCTGCTGGTATTCAGCTGCCTCCTGAGGGGCTGCTAACCAGGGGTTCTCAAACGGACTAACAAAAGGAAATAACCAACGCCAGAGCTGTCCCTGCTTTGCAGCACACTCAAGAGTTTGTCTTTTCTGAGAGATTATTCCTTTGGGATATAAATGATTTACTGTCATATCTAGGAAATCCAAAATCGCTTAGGGATTTGTAGTACTTACTGTGAAATACCAGAGCAGTTTTGTATGTAGCAAGCAGATGAAGTTGTCAGAGCTTTTCTGGACAAGGTGTGTAGTGCAAGAGCCAGAAATATCTCCTTTCCAGCATCAGTTCTGTTTGACTGCTCCTGGAAACCAGGGACTTTTTCTGCACAACACATGCACACACAGGGCAACTGCCACAAAATACCTCACATATTCATTTTGTTCACGAAAAAGGTGTTGATCCTATAATCTTTCCCTTCCCACCTTTTTCTTTAGTTGCACCATTTGCAATTGCAGAAGTACAGCTATTTTTTGGATTGTACAATAGACTTTCGATCTGCTCTCATAGCCCTATAAATTTCAGATTCTTTAAAGTGGTAATATGTTATAACTCTCCACAACAGAAATCACAGATAAATATGTATGAGTACCTGCAGAGAATATAGAGCAAGCCATTGTATCACATTTTTTAATATCCTGACTTTCAATTCTTTCATAGTCTAATTCACACACAGAAATACGTGAGAAGTCCAATTCTAATAACAATACATCACCCTATGCATTTCTATGATGGTGATGGCCATTGTATATGTATATACATACATTTGTGTGTATGTGTGTATATTCAGCAGAGGTAACCAGCTCTTCTTTACTGCACAGTCGATAATATTCACCAATAAGTGGGAAGAGACATAGCTTGCTTTTTATTTCTATTTAATTCACATCTAGAGTTGCATTTATACAGGGCAATTCATCTCAAAGGACCACAAATCCTACAGTGTACCAGATATTTAAATTTCCACATACTGCGTCTTAACCAAACAGAATTCTCTTGATGTTTTTTTATTTGCACTATATTCAAACATCTTTAAGGTAGAAAATAGCTGCTTTCTGCTAAGCATTATGCCAACACTAAGCATTGAGCACAACACTCAGAAGTTTTTCCAAGCATCTAAGAAAAACTCACTAGCACTAAACCTGAAAATTGTTAACACATCTTTAACATGGCTACTGAAAGAACACATTTTCTTTTCTTCACATCTCACATGTATTTGTGTTGGTTGTAATGAAATTTCTCTGAGATGAATGCTTGTGATAAGCTCACATGGCTGAACATCCATCAGAATAAGAGGATTTATTCTTTCAGATAGATCTTTAGGATGATAGATGTTATATTTAGATGCTAATTTCCTGAATCATCCTGTTCATAACATTACTGTGGGTGCCTAATTTTCCCTCAGACATGAACCTGCCTCCTAGTGTTATATTCTGTTAGACATAATATGGGCATTAAAGTTTTTACATTTTTCTTTATTAATTGTTCTGGGATTTGTCCTCTCTTAAAAACATGGGAAGCTATCCTGAAGATTTCTGGCACTGTTTGTAGTATTTCCTTTTATATCGTAGTTTTCCCTATTAGTCTCCTCAGGAAGAAAATAATACTAACCACCTCTAACCAGGGTAATAATCTCTAACTTAAACACACTTTCAGTCAAAGAGCCAGTATACAGTGCTCCTAGAACTCGAGAGAGCTAGAAGATGGTAGCCTACACTCAAAAACAGGAGCAAAGAATCCTCTCTAGGGGAGTTGAGCACTATGTGCACAAACTCTCAGATGTGGTTGTATTACAGACATGAAAGAGGCGCAGAAGATGAAAATAACAAGAATTTAGTTCCTCTGGAAGTATACAAAGCACAGTTGCATTTTCAGAATGGAGTAACATGCCGCTACCTATTCTCAAGCACCTAGTGTTTAAGCTGATGCCCAAATACCTCTCCAAGGCAGCCACTAGAGGCTGGTGAAGGAGACAAGATTTGCAGAGCAGCTACGTCCTTCTGCAGAAATAGCTGGAGAGCTACTCTAGGGCATCTAAAGAGGTGATGGCTGGATGTCTATTTAAAGCCATTCCCAAAATACCTACCTATGTGTGAAGAAAGAAGCCACATCTGTTATGTTATTGTGCTCTGAATTCTGCCTCAACATTTTTTTTTTCCTAGTACATCTTATTTTGACAGCACGGCATATTTTGCATGATTTAATCAAATGTTTTCTACTAGAACATTAAAATGGCATCTTCAGTTGCCTGATCTGTAACAATTGCATTTTCTTCTTTACGTTTCCGCGCAATTTGGGGAAAACAAACAAAGAAACAAACAAAAAACAAACCAACACAATCAGAAAACCAACCAACCTAACAA
>VXAV01008701.1:312822-325285 GCA_013399715.1 Alectura lathami | reverse complement strand
CTCCTGGGTAAAATAAGAAATCATCAGTTCCCTAAGGTGTGTTAGTATGAGCAGAATTGCTTACTTTCTCTATCTGTATTAAAGCAAACATTTAGAAACAGCAACCTTTTTTTTTTTTTTTTAATAAACAGAAGAAATTCTGGTTGCTTTATGTGGTTTTTACATGATAAAGTCACTACGCATTAGACTTCAAAATACCTAAGAAGTCATTACACTGTTCCTTTTCACCCCTGCATTTTATCCAATTTGATTATTGCAAATACTTATTAAATATTAANATGTTTTTGTTTATAATGCTCAGAATAATCAGTATTTCTCCATAGTATAAAGACTGATTTTGATCCAACAGCAAGATGACTTCCCTCATGTACTTACGTGCGCACATTTCGCTGTAGCGCTGTACAGTAAATAAGCCACTGGCCTTTCAATCGGGTAAGAATATGATTGTGCATATCCATTACTGTACTTTAAGCCAAGCTGAACCTTTTAATTGGTGAATAAACTGCTGTTCTCATAATTACATGACATGGCGTTTGTGACTTGAGCTAGAATTCTGCTTTTTCAGTCGTGGAAATACAGATCTCTGTAGTAATGAAAGCAGCAGTCTGTCACTGAATTAAGCTGAGGCAATTACTGCGCTGAGGAGCTCTCATTTTAAATCTTTGTTCTGTAAGTGGTAGTTACTTAGAGTCAAACATTAGTTACTGAGGTAACTTCATTATACATATTGCAGGGGGAGTTAAGGAGCATTTGGACTTAAAAAAATGTTGTTTTTATTCTTTGTACTGAAAATGGACCTATAAATACAGAACACATCCACATATTCTGGCCTCCGAAGATTTTTTTAAGGACACATAAATGTAGGATTGTGAGGTATACCAACAAAAGCTGATGGAAAATGTACGTATATGTAAAATGCAACATTCTACTTACGTCAAATGTTATGTATAAAAAGAAAAAATATTTGACAATCATATGAATTTGAACCTTAAGCAATGAGGTTTGGTATACAACACCTTGTTTTAGTTTATTTGCTAAACAACTATTTTTATATCCTGGTAAATATCCTATGTTTTATGTCAGATAATCTTCCATTCAAATTCAGCTAGGGAACGCATCTCACACCTGAAACAATCTGCAAGAGCCAGTAAACATTTAGCAGGGAACACTTCAATGGCAGAACCAAATACAACCACAGAAAGACTATTTGTATAGAGCTCAGTAAGGAAAATCAAAGAAACAGGGGATGGGAAAGAGTTCATTTTGTTTGCAAACAGACAAAACAGAGCATCTTTCCCTTGAGATGTGTGCAGTGAGGAGGAAAGTTAGATTATGAACCCTGAGTCAGAATGATGCATCTCTGACCTAATGGCAGTGCAGCGGGAGAGGATTACTTCATCCATCTGACTTGGGGATCTTTTAATTTTTAAGTGACAACAGAAGATCTTAGAATTCTTTTAGGTAATGCCTTTTCACCTTTTCAAGAAAAGACTGCGTGGAGAACAGAAGTAACCATTTGACATTGTCAAAACAAGCTAAACTGGCAGAGGTAGCAGGCTGTCTAATCTGGCTTGACAACATGGACTGTCATTACAGCACTACGTGACCTGATTGCTCCCGGCATACGTATGTCTTGGCTCACGATATCCCACCGTCAAACAGCAGCAAAGATGTGCAGGAAGATAAGCAGGGGCTTTTGTGAACAGTGCTGTTCTGGAATCTGAGGGAAAGGTAGCCTCTTGATCCCAGGAAGAAGTTAAGATAGGGGTGGTCCTCAGAAATTCCTCCCTTATAGAAATCCCTAGGGATAATTTCTTGTCTTCTCTCCTGCCCTTCAGTGCTTGCTCTGCCTTGGCTACAGTAAGCCATTTTGCCATGGCAAAGGTGAAAGCAGAATAGACTGTTTTGTTTTCATCCTGTGGGTAACAAAATTCAATTTAACTGCATGTTGACTTTGCTGATAAGAGATTTATAAATGGACAGCACGAGAGTACAATTTAGGGAAACAACACTGGAACCAAAGCTGTCATTTGACAAAGTTCTTAATAAGCTTGGATGTATCAGATTGTGGGTCAAAATAAGCTGTCTGCCTGTCAAAAATACTGTCAAGATATTATGCATGTTTTTATATTTCACAGATCTGTTTATAGCCTTGAAATGGAGTTGAACTCTATGTAGAATAGTTTGGGCTGTGGTAACGCAAAAAAAAAAAATGTCAGGCTTCCAAGGATCCCATCATGGGAGCTAGAAAAATACTGCAGTGTGAATACACTGATGAGAGACATCATGTCTGCACAAACAATATTTAAAGCAAATATTAAAAAGAGAAGTCTGATACCCTCCCAAAAGAAAAATACAATTTTATGCCTACTTATAGTCACAGTTTGAGATTCAATCACTTGATTATTCACTTCCATTACAGCTCATGCTCCAAAAAACCACGCTGCTCTCTACACCAATCCCATTGCTATTATATATGGAGGTAAATCCTGGGTCAAAAGGAGGATTTCAGTTACTGCAATACTGACAAAGAAAAATGTTTTGTGTAAGGGTAATACTTTTTTAGAAGTCTAATGGAACTTGAAAATAGTACAAAATTATTAAAAATAATACATAAAAAACATTTTTAAATGGATTTCAACTGTACATTAAAGAGTTTCCCTTTCTGATAAACTGCTTCCCTAGGTGTCCCCCACAGGCTACCTGTCCTAAGAGAGCAACTCTGTCTGCAGAAGAGTTCACTGTAACATTAGTCCCATCCTAACAAGTGATGGACATTTCCATACAGACTAAACCTCAGATAAAATTGTATCAGCTAACAGGCACATTTTCATTAGCACATTTTAGAGCATAAAGAATTGCAGATATCTGTGGGTCTTTGAGATCTTTCTAACTTGATTTTCCCCCTTTTAAATAATTTTACAGCTGTATTTAACTTCATGCATCATAATTAGTTCCACTGACTTCAGTAGAGTTACTCCCAGGTACGTGCCATTAAATATGCATCTAAACTTCTGCAAGAGTTTCATTTGTTTTTGTCAAATTACACTGAAACATTCACAGGTGATAAACTTGCTTACATCACGTTACACTTCTTACTTTGTCAAGGGCTGCCTTTTCCAATTCATCTTTTGCGACTGCTAGTTTCTGCTCCAGATCTGTTAGCTGTTGTGCCTGTGGGAACAAAGAGGAAAAAGCCGCTGTAATCTACAATGTAATTTTTTTTCCCATAATTTTTCATCCAGCGCCTGAGAGAGAGGGAAGGGCATAAACTTTACAAGTAATATATATGGATCGGGTCAGAAATGCTTGCCAAAAGACCAGACCTCAAGGGATACTATTTTCCCTGAAGAAAATATGTATTTTTATGTGGGAACTGGGCTCAAATCTGCACCATTTATGTGAATGCAAGTTTACACTTCAATTTCAATGTCAGTAGCAAAAGTAATTCCACACTATGAAGTATTCATAATTGTGCCACAGTATTGTTTTGGGGAATAAAATAAATTCTAACAATTTTCATTATTTTGTTCATTTATCGCACTTCTGTTTGTAATTTGACACATGGTTTTGCAGTTTTACACACCGAGATATTAACATCAACATAACTAGGCATAAACAGAGAGATTAAGATGCATCCAAACATTCCTGTATATCGATCCTTTCTGAGATGCTACTATCTCCTGGTATACAAGAGGTTAACTCCAGATTTGTTTCTTCATCTTCTTCCCTTGAGATACAAAAGGAAAATTCACAGGAACAGGAGTTATGCAACTACATAGTGAGAAAGCATTTGGGGATTTTGGCACGCGAAATCAGGGTCAGGCCCCCAGTCTGCACCCGAGTTGACCGTTACACGACACAATGTTATTTGTCTGCAGAGTCCTTCGGGAGGAGATCCAGCTTTTCCCCGTGTACATGCAATATATTGAGCGCAGGTTTCAGGAGATGCTTTAAATACTCAGGAAATAAAGACAAAGATTTTCTCTCCTCTTCCCTTCTCCAGGAACCAGATACACTTGAACAGGCTTTTCATTTTAGGGAAATTCATTCTTAGCAGGAATTTCCCACTTCGGGGAAGCAGAAGCTCCAGATTCCTACAGTTCTTAGCCTTGTTGTTACCGGCACATTACCATGTTAACAAAAGGAATAAATCCACAGCTTTCTTTTGCTGTTTTTGCAAAAAATAGCCTACTTCTTGCTTTCCCTGTTTATGGAGGGAAGAGCAGACAGACATTGGTCTAAATAGCTATCTTCTCTCCTCCTCTCTCTGGAATTCTGACTAGGTATGTATTTTGACTAGGCACTATTTGTGTGTACAGAATGATCAGATCATAGTGTTCACTCCCCAAAGAGTAACACATTTCAATTCAGACCAAACATTTTCAATTACCTTTTTTTTTTTTTTTTTTTTTTTAAACTGCCACCCTACACTCACTAGGTGTCTGAGGTCTACCCCCAGCCAGATGCTGCTTTCTTGCCAGGCTTTTCATGATCAGATGAACTCCACTGACTGTAGCACACCTTTATGTGTAGTCACCAAACAGAAATTCTGTTTAGTGCTAGCTCCACAAAGCATGGTCAACTTGGTCTCGGCTGGTGCAGACTATTTGCATCACATACTGTAGCTGATAAGTATAACTTCAGCAAGCCTGCCATCACCAGCAGATACCTCAGGAGATGTTGTTTATTAGCATTAGGCATAGGGTGAAATGGCTGATAAAATGACAAATCCTGACATTTTTATTTCCCTAATCACGTAAAGAACTACTTAGTCACATCTGAGAACAGGATTAGAATTTATCTGTGGATTTATCAGAGCAGCCACCATTTCATTAGTCAAGAACATGTACGATTAAGCAATCTTGCTTCAAAGCAAAAGACAACCTCTTGCTCAGGCACAGGGAAGGCTCTTGTGAATGCATTCCAGAATTTCCACTGCATCGCATTTCTTAGAGCTGATACTAGTCACTGTCACACAGTGTAAAGGTGAGGCAGGACCACTGGTTTGGCTCAGAGTGCAACAGAGCAGCTAATATAGAAAGAGACATGGATTTTACATTGTTTAACTGGACTTACCACAGTGGCTTATAAGAAGAAAAGAATTTTTAAAATATTAGAATTTTCCTAGAGTTCAGCAACATTTGTGGTTGTTACTAAATATAGTACCGACTAAAAGTAAAATTTGGCTTTGACACAGTTCTCATTAGATACTAGGACTAGGCCAAGTAATTTCTCACATTATTAACATTTTATTTCTTGTTACTTATTAAAATATTTTTGCACTACATTTATATAAATTAATACATTTTCAATGAATGAGAAACAACAGTTGAAAAGTGGTATATAAAACTAAATAATTTCAATTGCCGCAGGACATTGCCTGGTGGGATATTATTTGTTGTTCCCAGCAAAACTGCAGCCATATTAAAATAAATTTTGAGAAAAAGCACTTATTTTCTTTAATTGGTGCCTGCCTTCAGAAAGTATGAAGTAATCTTAGACAAAGTAATAACGCTGCTCACATCAAGTAAAACATGTTTGTGTTAAATGTGAAAAGGTGTTCTTAGTAAAGTATTCCTATGTGCATCATTTATCAAGTCTTATTTTTGGTACTATCGTAATATTTTGATGGACTTACTTTATCTGCATTTTTATGTATATTTATTTCACAAATTACTGAGCCAAATATGCCACTGAGTCAACTGACATCAAGCAACAAGAAAATTCTGGCATTAAAAGTATTTCTTTTTTGAAATGATGAACAGCTCACTTGAAAGTAGTGATGTTTATTTACAAATTAGTCCCCAAACCTCAGATTTATCAATTTTTTTTTTTTTTGGAAAATGTTTGTCTATCAAGCCTGAATTCTTATTGCAATAGTTTCACTGTTATTTTAATTTAAAGTATTTTTTAAGGGGCCTGTTCAATCAATGTGGCTTATAAAGAACGAGCGCAAAGTATCAGTAGGACTGCACAGGGCCAGTTTTGATAAAGAAGAAAAGATCTTGTAGAATCAGGTCTTACAGACAAAACTGAGATAAATCAATTCTTCATCCTTTGAAAGAATGCACTTAGCAATTCCTGTCCATGAAGTACACTTCCCTGAATCAAAGGAATGTACCTTTACTCACTGTGAGTTACATTAAACACAATGCCGGTATTTAAATTCTTCCAGGCTTAGTAAATATATATAAAAGGAAGGACAGAAGGAAGGATGGAAGGAAGAAAGGGCGGAAGAAAAAAAGAGAAAGAACTAGTATGATTTCAAGTAGAGAGAAATCCAAAGTGATACAGAATTTAGTTCTAGTAATTGAGATCAGAGCAAATTCCCATGTATGTATCAAAACTTATCAGAGGCAATGCCTGTATGCCTTTAGTATGATAACTTCAGATTTTCAAGAATTTATAATTATCATATCTATACAATGCAGCGTTTTGAGTTGTTGAAATTTCTCAAAGTCATTTGCACAAAAGCAATTAAAAACTCAATGTAAGCTGATAACAGAAGATGAATACAAGTCACGTCTGACTTCTGCAATAACAAGAGGTGCTCACAGTGGTTACCATCAGCACCCAGACACTGCTGATTACGGCAAACACTGTTGTGCTCCAGCTGTTTGCTGTGGCTGTCCTGCTGGCCGCACGGTGACGCTGGCGCTCACTGGATTATCGCCATCTTTTGCGTGAACGTCATACTGCACATTGCCATCGTAATTCAATTCAACTTCAAAAAGTAGCACATAGCTAACATCTCTCAAACTGTGTGCACTTTTTTTTTCCACCTCCAACAAGTTTTTTCAGTTTGTTTGTTTTTTAAATTTCTTTCCAAGAACCTTTATGCAGCACGTTCACATTCATTCAAAACTGTATAAACTGTAAATGGTGATGGATTTTTTTGGTTATTTTTAACTTGTAACTTCTTAGACTAGCCAAGGTGGGGAAAAATATTCTACATTCTGCTTTTTTCTGGATTTTCTTCAAGGGAATATGAATTGAGATTTTATTTGCAGGCTACTACAAAACTCTAGTTTTTTTTGCACACCAAAATTTCCTGCTTATCAAAGACAAAATTATCACACGTTCTGCTTAATCAGAAAACATCATTGACTACATGGTGCTTAATAACACATGAAATAGATGGGATATTTTGAAGTCCATTTTATTTTAAAATAGGCCTTAAAAAATGCTTAAAAATAAAATATTTAGTGTACAACTTTTTATTTTATAATTTATTATATTGTCTAAATGGGACAACTTTTTACTGGAAAACACTTAAATGGAAACAGGAACAATTTCTTAATTGAATATATTATCCATTAAACACAAGTTCTGGGTTTATTCTGTAAGTATTATCTGTATCTTAGAATTGTGTTTCTGAATTGTACTGTTTATTGCACAATCGTACTCTTTCCAGAAGATGTTAAATCTAACTGCGAACACTTGGCTGCAATTCCTTTTAATTAGATGTGGACATAAAGCCAGAAGTTTAACATCTGAGTTGTATTTCAAGCAATTGTAACAAAAATAAAAGTCAGTTAAAATATAATTTCTGTAAAATCTCACAGATTGTATGTTATCTTGATGCTCATCGCTGCCACAATACTTTTATCTGGCATTCTAAAAAAATACGACTGTTGTCAGTTTATACCTTCACCAGTCCTCACGCTTTTCCTTCACATAAAAACCAATTACAATGAAAGCAAAAGAGGAGTTTGCTGGGGTTTTTACCAAAGTACTCAAGATCTAACTAAAGGAAAATAGTTGTTTCCCTGCAGAAACAAACACCTTTCCCCCCCCCCCAGATTATTATTTCCCATTGCTAACCAATGATTACAACAACCTCCTTATCTTTCTTTTTCTAAGCCAGTCTTCTTTAAAGAATTATATCGGTAATTTTAACAGTACGATCAAAATCATTCAGGTGGCAAGCACTTTAAAACGCATTTGAGGCATACTGGTATTTTTTAGAACTCTGTCAGTGGTGTGTTGTGAACATCTACTTCTTTTTTCTTCTAAGAGGTGTAGCTCAAGTCTTGCTTTCAGCTTCTAAAACATGACTTCGTATTCAGCTGATGAATAAAGTAAAGCCCAAGCCATCCAGCACATAAAGTATTCATATTAACACCAGTGTATTCATTAATTATTATGGAGAGGCTCCAAATCAGTCAAAAAAATAGTAATTCAAATTCCAAAAATCCTCCTAAAATAGATATAAACTGTATTGTATTTATTTTGGGAACATGATACAGCAAATATTTGGGTAAGATGGGTTTGAATTTGCTGTCAGCAATAACCTAGGCAACAGAATCAAGCAAGGGTGAAATAAACGATGTAGTTCTACACTCCCAAATCGCTGTGAGAATTTTTTGTGATTTGGAATGTCTCAGCATTTGTTCCAAATGGGCTCTGAGAGGAAGCACGCCTCATCTGGGACATGTACATCAGGCACAGATTGTCCCACAGGTTCTGCAAGGAGCCCCAGGGCTGGCAGAGCTGCTGGCTCTGCATCTCACCCTGTGCCAGCCGCGCCGGGGACCCGGTACCCAAGGCAGAACTTTGGCTGCTCCTCCAGCTCTTCCCAGCTCCAAGAGAGGCTGACATGCCACGCGTCTCGGGGCCAGGCAGGAAGCTTGCAGGAGGGTGAGGGGAGCTTCTCCTCCATGTGAGCGCTGCAGCGGGCACCTGCTCCCTGTTCACCATTTGTTGTGCCTCTGCCGGACCATTCCCTCCCCTGCTGCATGGAGGAAGACAGCTTGTCTTGTCCCAGTGTTCTCAGCATAACAAGTCTTCACTTGTAATATTTCCGAAAAGTACAGTTTATTTTTTATTTTTTTTCCCCTCAGGAGTTTATACAGCATTTGTCATGGCAGAAGCTGAAATGGTGAAGAAAAATGATTGTGCCAAAACACTTGCTTTCAGAGTACGCCTGGCGTCAGCATTACTCATCCTAAATCTTGCCCCCTTTTGACATCTAAGACACCTGGATCCCCATGCACATTTCTCACTGGAAATATTCTCTCTTTCTCCTGATGCATGCTAATGTGAGGTGAGGCTTTAAGGCATCTTTAAGATTCCCCCACTGCCCAGTCTTATTTTTCCTTTGATCTTTGGGCACTTTGGTCTTTTTCAATGCTTAATGCAACAATGTTTTTAGATTTTTAAACTCCACTGAGCACACTCAAAATCATTATTGTACTATTTAGAAAATGTCAGTCAAACTCGCAATCCATTTCAATTTGCTATTGATAGCAAAACTCTCCTCGATTTTGGTGGGAGCAGAACCAGGTCTGTAAATTGATTGAATAGCTGAATGCTGCCAGTTAAATCTAAAGATGTTAGTGCTAGATTTAACTAACTTTGTCTCATGCTGACTGTTGAGTAGCCTTAGCTAATCAGTTACTGTGAGAGAGGTTTAATATCGCATCACTTGTAATGCAAATCCACCTCATTAAGGGTACAACCTAAGGGCCATACAGAAACATTTTTAATGGAATGTTTCAATTCGTTAAAAGTCACAGCAATTTTATTGCTTACAAGTACATTGCAAAAAAACTTACTAACAATATACTAATGCACCTGACTTACTAAGTACCAAAAAACATTCACACTTTATGATGTTTTGTGTTTCCAAGAAGGCATGAAGCTATTAAAAAAAAAGAATAGTAGAAAGTAATTTGGTTCAATAAAGACATCATTAAATTGTGTTACAAGTAAATAATCAAACATCCTTACCAGGAAATATATGGTGACATCCCTCCATTTTCTTGTGTGTCAATCTCATCATATTAAAGATTTTCTAGTGTCTGCAAATAACGTTGTAAATATTTTGCCACAACCAATTCTGCCCGCTACTGTGTTGCTTACATTAACACATTTTTAATGATTCCAACATGACAGAAAAATATACAAAAAACTAAAACACAACATTTAAAATGAAAAAAAATATATATTTAACAGCAAAACTACATTAAACAGTGAAGCAAGAACAACGATTTACCTAACTTTCTAAATACATTTTTCTGAGATTTGCAAATACACCATATCTCTACTCAGGAGAAAAAATGAAAAATAACTGACACAATAAAACTGGCTAATCAGTGTTTTTTGCCTTACTTCAAAAGAAATCAAGTTAAAGCAATACAAAAAATCTTGTGCTTCATGAAAAGAAGTACTTGCTTTGCAAGGATAGAAGACATCATAATGTCCCTGTGCTAGCTATACTATCTTAAGAAGACAGTTATCCAAAACCCATCCATCACTTACAAAAGGAACATCTCAGCCACAGATATTTATGCAATAGAGCTAATATATTTCACAAAAATCAACTTAGCAAATCTAAATTTCCTATCTCAAGGGATTAAACTACTGTGGAAAACAATTCAATAATATCCTCCCTTAAAGCCTTATCCAATAAGTAGCCAGATCCAATCACAAATAGTTGAAGAATAAATAAGCTGAAGAACAAAATTTTATATCCAATAGTGGGTAACATCCAACTACACATCTAAAACCATACAAAAGCACTGACTTCATAAAGAAAAAAACCCTGAAGTGAATAATCAACAGAAGCACTATAATGAAAATATAATAACCCTCATCACTTGGAAGTAAAAAATATCTACCCATTTCAAAGTCTGAAACCCCACACTCAGCAAGAGCTATAGGTATCCTAAACCACGTGGAATCAATCCATTATGTAGTCCAACTACTACGGAGCAGAAGTACTTCAAGGAAGACCCCACAGTCTTTCAACTCAAACTCTGTTTTCTCTCTCCACATTCTGTCCCACGAAACCCTCCACAGCCTAACCCATCAGCTATGCAACTCAGGATGCAGCCTGCCAGCTTGTTGGTAAAATAAAAAACAACCAGCTGGTCACAAAGTTTGTACTCAATCCTACTATTCACAAAGAACAAAAACTGAATTCTGTAAAATTACCACATACTAGAAATCAATACATAAGTCGACTAACCTTCATGTAAAAATAGCTTCAAGCATGAATAAAATGTATAATATACTTCCGTGCCCTCAGCCATCAATGCAATTGATGAGGAATAGGCTTACAATTTTCTTCCTGCCATTATGATGACTTTTGACACACAAGGATAGTCCTTGAAGAAAATGTGCCTCTTTTCTAGCAAGTCGTGAAAATAATAACTATACATTATCACATGTCAACATGAAAATTCAGGTCTGTCGAGCGACATGATCCTGGCTGTTATACATCACCAGACACAGCAACTTCTGTGGAAGAGCATTAATTACTGATTAAGCTATTAAACACTTAACTTTACTGATTGCGTAATTACCTTGTATTGCAAATGCTTTGAAAGAGGAATGTCATCAATCCTGCAATCTGGCTTTACATAAACCAGTGTATACAAATGGAACCAGAGCATGAAATGCAAACCACTCCATAAGTTCTGGGCTTGCAGAGAACCTGATCTGCATGTATAACAAGCAAATCACTCCATTACTCACAAATCCTTAGTAATGTTAACACAAAGACAGTCATTCCTGAGCTAAAGATGAAGAAGAGCATTTTCCAGCACTTGTATCCATGATGCTTTCCTTCTCCTACACTCAGAGACCTTCACTACAAGATAACAAATCATAGTTCAAAATAATTACTCAAAACACTACTACTGGGATCCTCTCTCAAGGTCTGCGACAGATTCCAAAGGATATCTTTGACGCTGTTATTTAAACTGTTCTCGGCTAATTCTTTTAACTTTTCTTCTATGTTTTTTCTTTTTCTTTTTTTTTTTTTTAATATAATTTTCACCCAGATTTAAATCTTATGGTACACAGTACCTGTAAATTTTTATGTGTGGTACTATAAATTTTTAGCCATTGTTTTAGACAAAATGTTGTTTTTCTAATACCACTCTGTGTAATTACAGACTGGTTGGTAAGACTTTTCCCTTGGTCGTTTTTTATTAGTCATCTTTGTGCATCATTGCTTATATTGCTTTAGAAAGGGTTGTCAGGCTTTCGGACCCTAGCTCCTCATTGGAGAGCAGATGAAGTACATGAAGACTAGAAAAGAAAACGTGATACCCATGTTGAAAGAGAAAAAGAAGAAAAGACCATAACTTAGAGATCTGTTAGCACAACATTCATTTTTTGAGAAATACTGAAAAGAATAATCAGGCTACCCCTCTGGAGGATAGAGTTTTATTTGCAATATATCATTCATGAACAGAGCAGTGAATTAAACATTTACTCATCAAATATTCTGGTGACATCAAACCAGAATTCTGTGTGACACAAAAGATGTTAGATGTTTTTTTTTTTTTCTAAATTTATCTTGACAAACTGGAGAAAATAGGATGACATTCCCTGAAGACAAGTTTAAGATACTAAATACAGACAGGAATAATCACTGAAACAAATACAGAATATAAAACAGCAGGGATGAATGACTCA
This sequence comes from Alectura lathami, assembly GCA_013399715.1. NCBI lineage: Eukaryota > Metazoa > Chordata > Aves > Galliformes > Megapodiidae > Alectura > Alectura lathami. The sequence goes on along the minus strand of VXAV01008701.1, from coordinate 312,853 downwards.
AGATGATATCACCACTGAATGTGCCATGTAT
>VXAV01008701.1:288905-300663 GCA_013399715.1 Alectura lathami | reverse complement strand
TCAGAAAACGATTAATGCATGATGCCAACATTCCTTCCTTTCCAAGCTGTTAGAGAATTTTACTACCTTGTATCTCAATAAAATTCAGGTCTCCTTACCTCTCCTCACTCATCAACTTCACCCTACAATAGCATAATATCTGAAAGGCATCATAGGATTTTTTAATACTATTGAATTTTTTTTTTTTTTTAATTTCCATCTTCCTAATAGAAGATTTAAGAGACTTAAAAAACAAAGCACAAACTAAGATGTTCGATGGAAGGAGTTCAACAGAAACACTTTAACAGTTGAAGTTTTAGTTCCCTCCTTTTCTACCAACTCATATTATTAAAACCATCATATAGCTGCATATTGTGTTTTTCACAACGTGCCCTCCTCATTCAACATAAACACCTCATGAAGCAAGCACTGATATTTACAGGCATTGAAACATGTGACAAACTATGCCTGCATCCATTGGGATTTAATACTTATCTGATACAAGTTATATGTAATTTACAGAAAGGTAAAATTACACCACCTATGGAAAATACACAGATTTTCAGATGTCTTTTCTTGAAATCAGGTTATCTTGACCTCTAGTCATGGAGGAGTGGTTTAGTATTCTGATGCTGATGTTTCATATTTTGCAACACCTCCATGACCCACTGAAACAGCATCAGGATGTGGATGAACAAGCTGTACAGCATCATCAATACAAAGCAAGTTTACTTTGCCTGCTAGCCTTTAGAAGCATGAGGACACAGACTATGCTCAAGCAAAAAAATCACTTTCTCTCAGAAAATTATTCCCAGCAATCAGCTTCACTTCAGACATTTTATCTGAGGTCTGACACCAGTAGTTTGTTGTATACGAGGTATATTTGGCTCTGTCTTCCTCTGATGAATAGCACAAATCAAACCATGGTAATCTCCTGCTCATCATTGCAATGTTCCTCTATTATAGACGTCCCCTGAAAATCAACAACAAAAGCAAAACCAGCAAAACCCAAGCACGACCAACACAATAAAAATACCTCAGAACAACAAAAACCCTGGCCTGTTCTCAGTGAGAGTGCCAGGGCCAATTGCCAAGATGAAAACTCTTTCTGTTCCTGTTCAACAAAAGCTGCTCGCTCAGCCCTTAGGAGGGAAAATCAGAAGGCAGCAATCGACCAAAATCAAATACTTGGACTTACCTGATATCACAATGTTCTGGTACCCATTTTGCTTTGGATATTAGCTTTATATATCAGGGTGATGAAAAAATGTTTTATATAGCATTAAACAGCATGAGAGCTTTAATCTCAGCAGGATTGACTCAACCCTTCATCTTCCCAAGACAGATATATTGAGTTTCCTGCACTCTGCTGTCTGAGGGTTTTCAGATAAGACCTTACAAACTGCAGTTCTACATTTTCTTAGTAGCAGTGAGGAGGTGTTTGTCTTGATGTTCTTCAGGATGTTTGGGTCTTTCTGTCCCTCAGTTTCTCAGCAGTCAGCGTGCCAACAGCGGAATGGCCTTCCTCCATCAGTGTATTTTAGTACTGATGAGGTAGATATGAACTGCTTGTTTTCCAGATCTACCTGGATCTAAAATCAGAAATCAGCACCACTGTCCTAGCTCTGAATTCCTGGAAAAAACCCACTTGCACCATGCCCTGGCTACAGCCTCTCAGTGCCCACAAATGTCCTCTGTCACCTCTGTCCACACAGTCCCTACGAGGCAAGTGCAGCACTCAGAAGCTGACAGCTGGACTGGGTAACCCCCACGTACAAGTCATGCTGCTCCTGCTTGCTCAGACTTGCAATATCCTGATTTTTTATTTTTTTATACCAGTAACCTATCCCCTGAAGACCTTGCACTCTTTACAAGGAAAGGCACGTAGCAGCAAGCTTCCCAAACACCCAGTACACATTTCTTTCCCTCTGTGCATCTTCCCTTTCCAACACTAGAGGCTGCTATATTTTTCCTCCAGAATATCACCTTCAGCTCAACTGAAGGACTTGGTAAGCAACACAAAAACTGCGCATCTGAGCTTTTAGCAAGAGGTTTTGTGCTGGGCAGAACAGGACTGAGTGCTTAGAAGCACACTGCATGAATCCCCAGGCATGCAGGAGAATCACAGACACCAACAGCCTTCTAGTGAAATGAGCAAAGACTTCTCTTGTGTAATCAAGAAGTGCTGCGTCCACAACTTTTTTCAAACAGTAATCTAGAGTAAATTGTGCTCCAGGGAAGCACAGGGAGAAAAGGAAACACAGGCTCAGCAAACAGAGAACAAAAATCCTGAGAAAAAGAACCAGATTTTGTTTACAGCCCTTCATCTTTGCTCTTGTACCACAGTTAGCATAGCGATGGCCTAACTTTGTACAAGAATGCCCTCTCAAACAAATAAATAATTCCACACACCTGTGGCGTGCTGTTTCCCGCACTTGTGCCCCATACCATACAATCCCATTTTGTAAAACTGAAATGCAACCCCACTATCTCCTATCTGTACATTATCAGCTATCTAACATTCACCAGATGACAACACCAATACCTTTAGGCAACTGTTTCTACATGCATCGCTGCTACTCAAGTTCTGCCTTTGCTGAGTTTTGTTTGTAGCCTCAGGTGTTACAGTGCATCACCTCCAAGTCTCTCCATTAATTTATTTAAGTTTGGTTTGCACTAATGAAGTAGCATGAAGTTTTTCCAAAGACGTCTCCTAGCCTACCATCATAGCTTTGCTGCATTGTAAAGCAGTTACTGTAGCAACGATAGTACAATATTGCATGAATCAGCACAAGGACTAGATACTGAAGGAGATACAGAAATAAAAATTATTAAAACAATCGTACAGCTTGAATACTCAGGAATTTTGCACTTTTTACCTCTCTCTCTAAACATATGTGTGAAGGTAAATATACAGGTGTGTATTCAAATTCATAAGCTAACAAAGAAATATCTTGGATTCACTGCAGACAGTAAACTTTTAGTCATAGTCTCACCTGATCAGGTAAAAAAAAACTTTGAAATATAACAGTCAGAAAAAAAATTGTAGCACACGCTGAAATTTGACTCCATCACAACAATGCAACAGCTCAGCGTATACGTGTGAGCCTGCTCACCGCTTACAAGCAAGTTAGAAGCTCTACTACAGCTAGCAAAATCATTTAATTTTTTGTGTAACAATGTTATTATATAATTGCAAAGCAACTCATCTTTGATCTAGCCTTCCCAGTATCTTTTCTTATATTTGAATGTTTTAATGTTTCCTCACAAAGTCTAAGCTCTGGCTACTCCAGAAAACCTCATTCCTACAAAGATTAATGGCTTACGTGACATTTATATCCGTAGAAAACATACCATCATTAGGTGGAAATGATGGCTCACTGACCTCGTAGAAAGGTTCACTTGCCATTGCTATCAGTACTACTATTTGCATCACTGAATTGCCTAGATAACTACTTGCAGACCAAACCCCAGTTATTCACTGGTATGCAGCTTTCTTATGTCAAACCTAATTCAGAACACAGGTAAGCACAGACTTGTGTGAGACTGTTCTACCCTGTTCTATACAAAGTTTTTAAGGCAGTTTACTTCAAGATGTCTGCTATTCCTATTCACTGGCAAACCATGAGCATTCTAAACAGGATTTGAGAATTGCCTCTGTGTTTTGAAACTAACACTTTAAAAAATGAGTTAAGATGTTGATTTTCCACAGCAGACTTTTATCCTAAAAATGTTCAGTGGAATCTATGGAATCAAGTCATTTTGAGGCTCAGTCGTTCATAAAATATTAAAAATTCTTGTGCTCTGAAGTTCACGGAGCTAAAATGTAATTCAAGTAATGATGCAATTCGTCAGTTGCCAAAGACAGCTTATCCAGCAGTCTCTGGGACTAGCTCTTTTTCAAATAAACAAAAGAAAAATCTTTACAAGTTCTTATCAAATACAGAAATTTTAGTAATAAATACTATACTTGACAATTTGTAGTACATTTAAATATATGGGATTGTTTCCTCATTCCTTTTAACCTTTATTTTCAATTGCGTGCCTCCAAATGCTCTCTATAGCTATCATCCAAGGTAAGACTTATTTCCTGCCCATGCTTAAAATCACTCAGACAATGACGCTAACCCAGAATTCCATGAGCACAGACATTTGGGAACTGTACTCATTCCTGCTGTTTGTCAGGTGGAGTTTATAGTATTCAATATGGCCTGTAAGCATCTCATCTCTCCCAGTTATCATTTCCATGTACACACACACAAAAATATGCATATTAAAAATATCTGGAAACAGATTTGAACTGTAAGTTTGTGGTACACAATTTCTCTAATGCTTAGAAACTTGCTTCATCCTTGTTTAATCAAAAGTTTTTCTTTTTATCTTAAATAACTAAAATTTGGTGTCTTTTTAGACTCACTAAAACACACCCAAATATTAATATTCTGACAGAGATTGCAAAATACGTACTTCTATAAATAAGACCACAACTCAACTGTTTTTCCAAAAAAAGTAAGTTTCTGAATGACCACTATTTATAAGGTTTTGATACAATGTCAAATAGTGTGTGTTTTAAATGCTTAAATGAAGAAAAAAATAAAAAGCCCTCTCAGTCAGTGAGAGTAAATTCTTCTGTTACAGCAACAAATCAGTGTACTGGACCAAGTATATTTTTTCTTCAGGGCATTTTTTTCTTTTGGATTTCAAGGAGTCAGGGTCAATTATTTTCATTATCTCTGAGAAAAGATGGCTCATGATGAGAAAATGATGCACAAAAATACGTATTAAGCTGATGTAATTTCCAATTACAACTTCCCAGTCATTTCAAGTAGACCTTACTACAGGAAAGCAAATGCTATTTCAAATTCTCTCCATGTCAGACGTTCTAATTTAAAACACAGCAGCACAATAAATACAGAAACCTATCTTACAGAATTTGTGACTGAAATGAGGGGTAACTGCCTATGCCATGAGGGATTATCTACAGCAGAAGCCTGACAACTCTCAGATCTTTCACTTTGGCAGAGGTGGCTGGGTGCCCCAGGGGCAGTTTGTGGGATCAGTAGAGCAGAGCACCTAGTTAGGTAGATCTTACACTGAAGCTCCTTCCTTTCATATGTTGGACATTTGTTAACAGAAGGGTGAAAAGAAACTGCAGGCTAGGAGGAAAAAAAGTTGCCCACCGACAGCTCTACTAAGGGAAAATGACAGAATTTAAAAGAAAACTCTGAACACAAAAATAAACTAAATGCATTCCTGACCTCCAAAGGACCATGCTACTCCATAACTACAAGTGTGAAGGGTCCTAGTGGTTACATTCAGCTCTACAACCTCATTTTTCCTGCTGTACCAGCAGGAGGTGAAATGCTGCATTAAGTGCATTTTAAATCCTTGCACGTTTGCATCCCAGAATTGTCAACATCTGTCTTAAAACGTAAATGACATAGTTATGAAAAGAGAAGGGCAGGAGATGACTAAGGAATACATTTATGCAGCTCTCTGTGGAGTCATATCGCTCAAGTTCACTTTAATATTAATTGGCTCTGTCTCAAGAATTCTCTCAGTAACAGTGTCCTGAGTCTCTGTTGTTACAGAACTTTTTTTGCCAATGTATTTATTTTTTAAAAGCAGTTCTGCAAGTGGAGTCTAAAAATATCTAAACCATACATCTGTTGTTTTGGAGACATTACTACAATATCTTTTGATCAGGAAATAGATATCCCTGAGGCAGTTCTACTAGATTGATTCACAAATTAAAAACGATCTCCATCATGCTGTGCCCACTCAATGAACTTGGAGATAAATGCCTGGATAATAGGCACTAGACAATAACTTCTTGCTCCTTTCCTGTTACGGTCTATCCTCATTTACAGAATACAAAGTAATTTTCAGAAGTACATTAAGGTGAGACGTTGTAGGGGCGGCGTGCGTACCAAGAGGCAATGCAATGCTGGGTCCGTCTTTTAAGAAGGTATAATAAAGCTTGGTTCACGTTCCCTTTTCCATTGCTATAAAAAGCAAGGTACTAATTTACCACAGCCTGTTATGTATAGCAAAAACATGAATAACATCCATGTACCTTCAGAATCTGTAAATCAGTAAACAGCTATAAGAAAGAAATCAAAGTTGAGGACAACATTTCATAGTACCTCTAAGAGAGCCTAATCAGTCAAGAGGACGTAGGGCATCCTTTCTCAGAGAACACTTGGAACAAGCATCGGCTTGTTCACCTCTGAATGAATGCATAGTTCTGACAGGAACATCTCCTCTTCATTATTTCTGCCTCAAATATGGGCTCGAGTGAGTATCTGAAAGCCAATGGAAGGTTTCAGCAGGATCTGGGGTTGTGCTCACAAGTGTTAACAATTTGTATTATAGAAAATAAACATTTTGTTAGTACAACAGGTATTTTTAGAAGTAGTCTTTTTGACACATAGGAAATGACAACATTTTTCATTTCAATCTTTGAAATTACTCCCGAAAAATGTATTCCTCTTTGTAGATAAACTCCTGCATTTTTTTCATGTTGATGACTTGATTCAGTATTGATGTCTAGCTGAGGTCAAAGGGAATTTGTTGATTGGTTACCTCAGACAATATGCAATGTAGCAATAGAGGCTGTACTGTGAAATTACACAGAGCAACACACTTCTGAATTACACTGAAAAGGACAATCCTCCCAAACATTTAAGTTATCAAAGCACACAATATGCCGGTTTATATTCAGTCTCTGTTCAATCGGCATTTGGAAAGATATACCTCCAAAATTTCACAAAGGGTTAACTGCGTTTCCTTTTTCAGCAAAATACATTATTAGTACTTTGCAATAGCTTTTGTATGCACTGAAAAGTAAGGCAGCATTCAAAAGAAATATTTTCCTGACAGTCTTTACCATTATCTCCTGGCACCCTGCTATTGCACACATTCCAAATGTCATGTATTGTTGGTAATGTTCTCTTAATAGCTGCACTGGTGTACAATCGGTAAAACTTAATTTGCCTCAGAAAGTATTGGGGCCACATACTGTATGTTTCAATGTCCCAGTAATACTCTACCATTCTTGATCAACTTCACATTTAGTTCCAAATCATTTTCGCAACAGAAGTTTCAGGCTGCTTGATAACAAAAACTCCACTAAATCTAATAACAGAGCTCAGAACACGCGTGTCACCTCTTGGCCACTGCCAGTACCTGCAGTACAGGACAAAGGAGATATTCCTCCTTCAGGCAGAAATGAAAAAACTTGCTTTGCAAATACTGCTTTCAAGGTCAGGCCTTTGAAAGTATTTCAGGCATCCTCTGAATAATCCTGAAAGGAACTGCAGGATTTTACATCTGTCCCTTAACAGCATCACAGTTTGGGATGGTTAGCACACAACGTTTACTTTGGTTAACAATGCGGGCAGCAAAACGTGCTGTGCTCTTACCTTCTGGATTAGAAGCCGTCCTGTCCATAAGTAGAGGGAAGTGGGTTTGCAGATAGCAACATTTTATATCTGCTTTTCCTTACTGTAATCTTTTCAGAAAAATCAGTATCAACTGTCAATAAACTATGACTCAAAATTTTATTCAACCCCATTGTTCGATAAAATGCATTCACAAAAAGATATTTGGCTTGTTTCCTGCAGCTTGAGGTAGTGCTTTCTATATACATTGGCAAGGTATTTTTAGGACTGGAAATGTGCTTTATGAGAAACAGTGATTTGGTATTTCCAAGATTTATGATGGTTGTTATTTTGCTGGATAGAATATAGATGTATTAATCATAATAGCAATTATTTTGATATTGATTCAACTAACACTTTCGTGCTAAAACAAAATCTGCACGGTAGCAAAGAGGTAGCTCCCCTCCTTCTCTTCCATCTCAACTTCAATATGACTAAGATGTCCAGAGGAATGTGAATGCGCTTTAGGAATGTTTACATTCTGTTCCTGCTGGAGATTACTGTGACCCAAACTGCTTTGCCAGATGTGATAACTGAAGTGTAGAATTACATCAGAATTTATGCATAGTTGCACTTACTCTCGATTCCTTTGTGATTTGGAGCTAAGAGGGAAAACTACATGCTGACTGAGTGGAGCAAATTGAGAAGAATTATACATTTGGGGCATTATCATGAATGCTTTAAAAACCTCATCTTCTTGGGACTGAAACATTGCACACCCCAAAGTAAAATGAAGACAAGTCTATCCTGAGGTACTAACTGGAAAATCAGAAGAGACCCTGCCAGATATTCTGTCCTTTCAGGAATCCATGAGTATATGTTGTGTCAGCCAGGAGTTGAGCATGTGGCCAGCCCCTCAGACACCAGTTAGCACTGCTGGCTAACCACATCAAATACACACCAACAGGGTATTTGATGAAAAGCTATGCATAACACAGAATTAAGCTAAAATCAAGAGGCATGCGGGAATAATTAGGCTGTCTAGTGCTTTAAGAACACTGTGTACCAGGTTCATCGTTCCTGTGTTGAGGCTTGAATTACCAAATACTGAAAATTTCATGCAGCTGCATGAAATTCATGACTCAGCCTGAGATTTCAACTCTGGGAGTTGGCAAATAGAGCTACAACCATGGAGAAAGAACATTGTTGCTTCCCCCCAATATCTATGACGTCAAAAGCCTAAATGGGCCTGCTTTCAGTAAAACACCTCGAAATATAAAGCAAAATAAATGACAAATGCACACTATTTATCCCTATAATGCATTAAAAAAAACCCCATGCATACACACACAGAAGTAACAGATGTGAATGATTCTTCCTCTACAAAGTCAGAGACATAGAGCATGTAGAACAGCCCAGTGTTGTTTACTGCTCACATTAGAGGAAAAGCTTAAAAGAAAAGCAAAAGGCCAAATGAGTCAACTATGTGCTCATCAGGAGCAGATTCCAAAGCAACATGAGCACTGTGCAATTATCCAGGAAGTGCTGAGAAAAACCTGAAGCAAAAAAACTGAAGAGACCATACTGTTTCTTGAATATGTATTGAAATAATCAGCTGCTACGAACTGTGGTAGTTTAACTGAAATTAGTTAAATGAACAACACTGATTTAATTTTGAGCTCCAGACAACAGGTCATATTCAGGTTTATATTTTTTATCTTTATATAAAATCCAATTTGCAAGCGCACACAAAAAGCTGTAACCACACAGACTAATAATTTAAATTCATAAATCTTATTTGTCTGGTCTCCCTTTGCTCCCTAGTCCTTCCATCCAAAGTGTTGAAATCTCATATGAGTAACCCCATGCTTCTCGGTCTAGTCAGTATTCAGCAGCTCACATCTGCCTCAGGCTGTGGATGTGAGAGCTGTTGCGTTGCCTTATCACTGAGGCCATGGAAGATCTAAGCTTGGCTCCTTTCTGGATGACCAGAGATCCAATATCCACACAGCCACCTTTTCAAAGGAGTGCTTTAATCCCTGAATATTTCATATTTTAGGGCTGTGGAAGGAAAAGTATTTCAACACCTATTCGGTTTTTCATTTTTATTCTGATTGAAACTAAGTGTTAAAAGGTATGAGCAAGAGAGCAAAATAGACAGTCAGCAGATTTCACATTAATACCCATCTTGAAGAAGATAGGATGTAAAAATGTAATTTGCCCAAACTGATGATATCAAATAGAATATTGGCCTGTCAGTCACAGGCAGGCAATCTAAGTGACATATCTGCCTTGTAAATTTAATAACTTTTATGCTCATATACTTTTCAGAAATATCTTAAAGATATGTCTCTGGACCATACAAGTTGTTGTTCTTACAAAGTCTTCTTAGAGCTACAGTTGAATATGCATACGAAATGTTTAGAAGCAGTCTGTTTTTACCTATAACATACATTTCAGTATTTCTTAACCCAGACGGTTTTTCAGAGGAACAGTCTTCAATGAACTTACTGCTCAACACCTGAGTGCCTTGGAATCCACAATTATTTCTCGCAATCCATGTTCCATATGCATGATAAAGTTGTGTAATTTCAAACTCCCACATGTTCAGGATTGCAGTTCATAGACTGATAGACTCAAATTTCTTGCAAGCATGACAGTCCTTTTTTCCATTATAAGTATTTTTGAGTGGTCCGTTAAAAATTTATGACGAAAGATGTAAACCAGTTCATTTTGAAAGGTGTTCTGGGCCCCTCCATCACATGTAAAGGAGTCTGTAAAAGCCTTTTAGCTGTTTTTGATCCCCATATCAGGGAAGAATTAAAAATTATGTAACAACCAGAAAAAGACGGTAACTGAAGGTGGCATCAAAACAAATATTTTATAAAGAACAATATACAGATTTTTAAAGAGAATATCTCCATGTATGGTCTAGAGACCAAAGCAGCATTAAGATGGCTTTTACATGGCCTAAACTGAGACTATGCCTAAGGGAAATTGTTGGGAAGGAATGAATAGACTACTTAAGATCAAACAAAGCAGATAGAAGGTAAAAAGCTAAAAGCTTCAAAAAGCTTTTCAAAAATCCCTTCTTCTTCGCTTGTGTTTATCTAGATGCTGTGGTCATTTCAGGGTCAGAGGGGAAAATGGAAATATGATTTGGTTTGGGAGGCAGCTGCATAATCACAGATTTTCCCCAGTCTAATTGTCATGCTGGGTGTAGTTTGTGCCAACATAATTTCACCGTTTTTACCAATCACTTCCTAATAGTATGTTTCACTACTAATAACATCTGTAGCACGTTTTTTTTTCTGCTAAAATTTGAGCTCAGTATTTGTTAAATGGAGATTCTGTCAAAGAGAGCAGTAGATGGTGTAGGCTGGAACAGAGGGATGGAGCCATTTACAACAGACATAAGAATAAAATGACATATTCACGTCCCTCTACTGTCAGTCCTTTATTTTTGGTGATTTCGGTGGATGAAGCAGACAGGTAATTTCCATTTTTTCAAGAGGATGACTAATAATAACTGTTGAACTTGTAATTGGTGATAGCTTGGAATACTTGGAATAACCTAGATAACTTGGAAACTGCTTTTACTTCGGGAATATACTAAGGGAATAAGCATTTATTCTTTTGGTTTGAACTCTTGGCTGAGTAAAATCCTGACATGACCTTTGTCACTGTGAATTTTGGCTTGATCAGAAGTCTGATGCAAAATTGTTCCCAGTGTAGGTGCAGTTCAGATAGATTTGACCCATCCTGATGAACGATAGGCTGCCAACAAAACACCCTGCCTGTGTTTACTCTGACTGCTCATAACACAGGTATGAGAATTGACTTAGCTATTGCCTGCCTGGTTATCTTACAGCCTCCTCTTGAGTCTGATATAGTGCCAATCCTTTTTACAGCTTGCTGGTTAGACAAAAGGAAAGACACCGTTAGTCACCAAGAGAGCTGATTATTCTAACTATGGTTCTCCTGGAAGAAATATTTTTTTTCTTTCTGACAGCTAAATGCACACTGTCAATCAGTAGAGATGAAGAGAAGATAAAAAGTCAGGCATAGGAGAAACCATAAATTAATCTTTGTAATATACTGTATATTTTATAGGCTCAATTTAATAAGCCAGCTATTATAAAACAATTAATTACTTGTGGAACCCAGCCATGGAAATAAAACTCATACCTGATTATCCTCATAACTTTCTCAACCACAACTGTGAACGTTATTCCTTGAACAAAAATGCCCTGTATTATTCCATCTCCATTCTGACCCCCTGGATTAAATAAAATGCCTCTTTTTTCATTTTGTGAAAGGCTAAACAGAAAAATAATAATAATAATAATTAAAAAAGGGGACATAGGAAACTTCTGATTTGTTATCGAAAGTGTTAT
>VXAV01008701.1:192134-204529 GCA_013399715.1 Alectura lathami | reverse complement strand
TTTTAGGAGGTGCCCTCCGTGTCCTTTTTTTTTTTTTTTTTTTTTTTTTTTTTTTGTACTAAATCTCTATCTTTTTGTGCTTTATCTTCCTACAGAATCTCTAGAAACAAATGCCTCATGAGAAAAATTCTTAATGCTGAAGAAATAAAAACAGCATTATATATTGATATGTAAAACATCCGCTATTTCATTATCATCTACTTCAGTGGAATCAGATTATTAAAACCTGCAAAACCTAAGCAGCTGTATTTTATTAAGCAGAAACTCTGGTTACTCAGAGTTAAACATAATCCTACAACATAATCCAAAGCTACAAATAATATGTTTTGTTATGTATATATATAAAATGAAAGAAAGATGGAGATAATGTAAGAAGCCACATCATTTCAATCAGAAGCCTAGTGATGATCTTCAGGAAGAAAAGAGCAATTCAAAACTTATTTCTGTTCTCTCCTATAATTCCTAAAATTCTTTTTTGTCACTCAAATGAAATCCCACTTGGTAAGGACTGTTTTTAAAGGAATAGCTACAAATTATTTTCATGTTATATTTTATACTCACAGAACAAGTTCTTAATGCTGAAAGATTTCTGAGTCATCAGTATTAAAACTCTACACCTAGAATAAGTTTGAACTGGTCAGCGTTTAAACATTTATTGGTTGGACACCACCATTCGCTTTCAGTGTCTGATTATACTGCCATTCAACAGCAACATTTACCATAATTTCACTTGAGCGTATTTAGGGCATTATAAAGATGGAGAAATAGCTTTGCCAGTGGACTAGTCCAAGAAGTGAAAAAGGATTCGTTTTCATCAGCATACAACCCTCAGGATTTTTGGGATAAAGGCCATCATTCTCATTGCACCTTCTGTTCATTCAAAGCCTCTCCCTCATTCTCTTCCCCTAATTTCCTTTGCAGTGGAAAATAGTACCATGACATTAAATATCACAGAAATATCAGGGATTCAGATGCAGACAAACTAGGTAACACCTGCCAGCTTGCAGAACACAGCAAAACAAGTACATGGGCATGAGATGTCCCTCAGCCACAGCTGTGTGACCATGGTCCTGTGCTAAACTCCATCCAGACAACGCTCTATAGCAAAGACAAGTACACTTCTGACCTAACAATATTGGTATAAGGAAGGAGGAAACTGGCTGTTCAGCCATTTTGCCTGGAAATGACAAGGTTTTCAAACTCATTCATTGTCTGAGTTAGAGAAACGTACGCTTATGATTGGAGATTTCATTTCTTTCTTTCCCTTATTTCTGTAACTCTTCCTATAAATTTTACAGTCAGTCTCAAAGGAACTCCGGTACTACAGTTCAGTCTTTAACAAGTCCCTTGTTTCCAGACCTTGTTTTCTTTCAAGCAATGTTCGTCTTCACCCTTCACTGCTTATCAGTTCCTCCAGAAGTGCTACTGCACTTTCTCTGTTACCTGTTGGAAATAACAATTCCAATGCAGGATGACAGCTGTATTTCTGCGAGTTAGGTTTTCAGCAGAAATTCCTTCTCCAGGCAGCAGCTGAGCAAATCTTTCATACTCATGCATCAGAAGCTTCAAACGTACAGGCCCCAGAAGTGCTGCTTCCCTTCAGGGCTGAACAGACCATCAAGCTGAAGCCACAGGAGAGCAACAAACAGGACACATTCCTTTGCAGTGCCGTTGTTTCAGTTGTGCTTCATTTACCAAGTTCTTCAACAAGTCATGTTTCAGCTCATGAAGGAATTAAAATCCATAGTCTTGCTTTTAGAGACCAAAACATTTATTAGCACTTTCTCTCTCACTGTGGTGTGTCCAGCATATGCTAGTTATCTGGTGAAACCATGTGAATCTTTCCTAACACTAGTATTTTATACATGACATCACTGGGTATCATAGCACTGAGAGAAATAAATGGGATTTCAAGCTCAGTCTTTCTCACTCCATTACCAGTCCTCTCTCTCCTCAATTTGAACTAATTTTCTGTCCCTGTTCCTTTCATCCTATAATGAAAGCTGGAACAGATATTTTCAAGTCAGTTCTCTGAAGGTATGGTAATTTTATAATACAATTCTTTCCCGTAATTTTCCAAGACCCATGGACTTGAAACATACAACAGTGCTGCCTAGCACTTACCAGGAATAATTCTGACAATATATTTTTCTAGATTTATTGCTAATTTAAGCCCCTTAATTAATTTAAACAGGTAAAAGGAAAAAGAAACTGTCATTCAGAAAATCAGACACAGTTGCTACAGTTTACCTAAACTAAGAGTCCACTCTTTACCAGCACTATCTTCCTCTGTTAGTGAGAGATAGTGAGTGACAGGAGAGAGATGTGTTGGATAACATTATACCCCGCATAAACACTTGATTTTTCGCTTCTCCATCTCCACGTCTTCTTCTTACTTCAGAATAAATAAGGAGGATTTTGGAAGGAGCTCTGCAGGTGAGTAAGAAGACAGGTAGGCATTAAATTGCTCAGTACCATAAAAAGAACACAGTCTGAAACAGCTGAAAACTACACGAATACAGCAACACGTTCCCACAAGGGTTTGGAGGGAGCCCTGTTTTATGTGATGCTGTTTTCTAAAAGGACCTGGCTTTGTTTTGGAAACCTTCTCTAACATTGTTTTTCATTTTATATGTTAAACAAGGGCTGCTCTTAAACTGTTCAGCATAAAAATCAAGTCTCTACATTTTGATCCAAACCAGTATTTAAAAGTGCTCTTTGAACAGGCAAAGATACAGTGCTCACAATTAAAAGACGTCTCCATTTGGTGCGTGGCCAGACCCGCCGCAGGAATAAAGTTGCAGATGCCAGCCGCTGATCTGAGCCGGCTCCACTCTGAAACACAGCACTGCGCTTGTTCTTTATCTATTGGAATGGAATACAGTGATCCTCACATTGCGGCGTAGTCACTGACCTCAAAGAGAAGCTCTTAAATGGAGAGTACTGTTTTCTTCTTTTCTTGGTGGCATTGATCCAGGTACAATTCAAACACTACAATAGCCAGATTCTATTTTCAACAGAGCCATCCTTCAGTTGTGACGGGCAGCTCTTCCTGTCAGTGTGCAATGTCTAATTACTTACAGAGTTTATGCGGTTTATTCTTTTGAGTTCCCTATTGAATTCTCAGATAAACTGAAGTGCAGCCTATGCGATGCCTGTATTCTTCACTTTTGCAGATTAGGAGGCACATTGTCCCAGCACTCATCAAATTAGTACCGATCAGGTACACAGTCTCTCAGTTGTCAGTTTCACTACTCGTGCTATGCAGAGAACTAACAACATCCCATGAACCACTCTCAGTAACCAATGTGAAGAAAAGCAAATAAGACAGTTTTTATGGCAATGAAAGTCTTAAAATATCCCAATGACAAAAGAACTAGAACAGTTATGAGTGTGTCTATGACACTATAGATTTGATAAATGTTTCACAATTGCAACAGTATGTCATCTGTTCACTACCTGTTGTGGACAAACATTTCAAACTGCCATGGACAGTCGAAAAATAAAAAACAAGACCCACAAACTCAGAAGCAGAATGCCTTGTATCTCACGGAATGAGGTGACTCTCAGAAAGATAAAAAGAAGTTAAGTTAGATTGCTCTGCTGTTGTGTGTTTAATACCAGGATGCCGTGAAGTTGGGACAGTGAGAACATGGGGTTGTCTCTGCATTTTTTGTTCAAATGTAAAGCTATAGAACAACTGAAGAACTGAAGAAATACAGATACCACAGGTCAAAAGGGAAGAGAGCAAAGCTAAATAGTCCCATAACACAAGTGACCATCACTCTGATCTGCATCAAAAGTTTGCCTTTTTTTCCTTATACTCCCAAAATCAAGTAAAAAGAAAAATATAAAATTTTTCTATAGATCCTGAACCAAGAGAATTCCCCCTCCAAAACCTTTGAATGCTGCTGATTCTTTGTTAAACTAGGTACCAATTTCTTATCTTCTTTCCTCGTATAGATGCTATAAGGATCACACTGTGAACTTCATGATTTTCTAAGAGTATCGTGATTCAGAGAACTCAGTGACTCCAAAGGTGTTAAATGGCACTTTTTTTTCCTATCCCTTACCGAAAGTGGTCGAATGATTGATTTAAAGCTACCAATTTAACTCTAGTGGAATCCTGCCAAGCCATTTAATATTTCCAGGTTTACGTGTCACCTGAACAAGGCAAAATTCTAAAACCTTGACCCATGAAGACTGCAAAACTATCAGGATCTTTATAAAGCTAAAATATTTTAGCAGTCCATGATCTTCGCCACATTGGGACGGAGACACTTACAAATCTGTTGGTATTTCTTATGATGCAAAAACTTCTACACAGTTTGAAACCAGGTACCAAAACCCTCAGCCTCACACCCACAATAAGAGAGGTACTATAAGTGCTTGGAATGGTATAAGTAAGTCTTCTACTCAGAATCACAGGAACAGTAATTCAAACAAGAAGTGGATGAAGAACTACTGCAGTGTGAGGGTCTATAAATGGATTCATTAAAGGCTGAAAATTTATTTATTCTGAAATCAATTTCATCTAAGTATCACGTGGGAACAGGTCTATCAGTGTGAACGCAACAGCTTTGCAAACATAGCCCGAAGTTTTCAAATGTCTAAGAAATAATTAAGCAAAGATGAAGGGAAACGTAAATTTTAAGACTAATAATTACAAAGAATATTTTTTTGGTTTTATCTTTTGCAAAGTAGCATATTCACTTCTAAAACTAAGAGCTCTGTTGTATATAGAAGTTAATTATACTGTCTTTCTGTAACTTAAAGGAGACATTGGAGAGGGAGATAACATTCACTGAAAAACATTAACAGATGAAGCTTTCAGAACACATCTCTAACCAAAAACATCTAAGAAATCACTTCATTTTTAGAAGACATTTTAATACTAGTCTTTAAAATAGTACATTTTAATATGTTTTTAAATATATATATTCTCTTTTATATTACTCAGATACTTCTCTCCTATTGTTCTAGTTTCAACATATTGAAGATGACTACAAGACAAACACCAACAAACACTATCCTTCACTGTACAGGCTTAACCAGGGACAATTTCTGTGGAACTTATCCAGAATTGTAACAAAGTCATCAG
Organism: Alectura lathami; assembly: GCA_013399715.1. Taxonomy (NCBI): domain Eukaryota; kingdom Metazoa; phylum Chordata; class Aves; order Galliformes; family Megapodiidae; genus Alectura; species Alectura lathami. The sequence continues at coordinate 199,428 of VXAV01008701.1, read as the reverse complement.
TTATTTTATTCCAAATGAAGTGGCAGTGACATAAATGATGTCAAAAAAATACATGCCACTTTTTCTTTTAATAAACACAGAAACATTTTTCTAGTCAAACCAAGACTTATATTCTAGTTTCCATAATGGTTTTGGAGAAAAAATAAAATAAAATAAAGGAAAGCAAATTAAAGACTTCCCTCTTTTCTCCTTCTCACAAAGAAAAATTTGAACCATAGCACAGAATACTTCATTCAGAATTACTTCAATTGAACATGATGCTGCAAGGCACAGTAATGATGGTTAAAGAATGAACACTGTTCTTGGCTCCAGACACCTGCCTTGCAGAAATTTGCATTACTATTGCTTGATACAAATCTATAAATCAATAGCTTCTAATCCCAGTGGTTTCTGTAAGTATATATCCCAATCACTGACTGTAAGCTTCCATTACGTTTATTTTTCTTCCAAGAACATTGTACTGCAATGTGGGTCAAAAGGCTAAAGTACTGGAAGCATAAAACAATAATTCCAACATCATACAGCAGTGTCAAATCCTCAGCCATTGTACATCAGTATAAATACAATCATAATATTCACAGGAGGTCACTATGCAACCTCACCCTGGGTACTGCATGCAGTTCTGGGCTCTATGATCTAAAAAGTACATTAAGGTCCTTGAAGGCACTCAGAGGAGGCACCAGAGCTGGTGACAGGGCTGCAGCCCTGTGCTGTGGGGAGAGGCTGAGGGCACTGGGGCTGCCCAGCCTGGGGAAGGGGAGGCCGAGAGGCGACCTCACTGCCGCCTGCAGCTCCCCGAGGAGGGGAAGCAGAGGGAGGTGCCGGGCTCTGCGCCTGGGAGCCGATGGCAGGAGGGGAACGGCATGGAGCTGCCAGGGGAGGGTCAGGCTGGGCACCGGGAGATGTTTCTGTGCCGTGAGGGTGGTCGGGCGCTGGGACAGGCTTCCCAAGGGGGTGGTTGGTGCCCCGTGCCTGCCGGTGTTCGAGGGGCGGTTGGACAATGCCCTCAGCAACACGTTGTAACTTCGGATAGCCCTGACGTGGTCAGGCAGTGGGGCTTGGTGATCCTTGTAGGGCCCTTCCAAATGCACTATTTTATTCTAATATATATATATATATATTTAATTACAATGTATCCCAAGTATCATTAGATTTCATTTATTTATTGTTATCAATTGCATTTCTTATTACTCTAAGATTTAGGATTCTGCTCATTGGGTCGATGATGCTTGAAACGCACTTTCAAAAGCATATTAGGCTTGTAAAATTGGAACTAATATTTTTAGAACACATTTAGGGGTTATATGACAGTAGTCAGTTCATAAAATATTTGAGGTACAAAAGGATTCAGATCTTTCCATAAGTAGAGAGGGAGAGTAACCTAGCATGCAAAATTTGTGGAAGCTACAGGGACAGTTGAGAGGATGGCATGCAAAAGCACCCACTGTGTTTCACATACATCAGAGGAATGGTTTGGAACAGCCTTCAGCAATTGTCAAGGTACAACAGATTACAGAGATAAGTCAATGTAACTAGAAAAACACACAGAAAACATACTCCCGAATAAGCATTTTGAACAATTGCAATTTCTGATGTTACATTTTCAGTAGTGCTAGACATACGTCATTATGGCAGTAATTAATGGCATTATCAACACAAAAACTTTCTGTAAATTCCCTGCATTTCAACAGAATGTTTATTACTTTTACACAGAAATGTAAGCTTGTTCAACTGAAAGACTGCAGAAGTACAAGTTAGCATATTTCCAGGTTAATCTATTTTCCCAAAACCATGCTTGCCTCCAGTATAGCTTCCTGCATTTGAAGGAAGTAACAGAATATATAAAAAAAAAAAATTAAAACAGTGTTTTAAAATGGAAATCATTTGATGCTTTTATTTGCAAAAAGTGTATCCAAATTTGATGCCTCAGCTGTTAAAAAAAAAAAAAAAAAAAAAATTAANGAAAAAAAAAAAAAAAAAAAGATTCAGCTGTTTTGAAGCATTTAATTGCATACAAGCAGAAGCATGCATATTTAATTCAAGTCACTGAGAGAAGATGGCCAAAAATCACTCTTTCTAGTTGTAGACACATAATGAAGTGTGAAATCCTCTACACACAGGCACATACACTATACATATTTATGTATTTTCCCTTGAGCAAAAAAATCTTACGATCGAAATAACACACTAATGATATTGTATCCAATTTTGCAGTCTCTAGTTTATTTTTATCAGCACCCACTATGATGTTTTAGCATCTGTTTCAGACCAGGGGATTTTCCACTGTTGCTCTTTTTCATTAAATTAAGAAGAAACAGGTAAGAAGTCTCTCCATCCTCATTAGCATGTGGTAAGTAATGATAGCTAAGAAGATTCTTACAGAGAGTGTGTTATCTGAAGAGCAGCCCAAGATTTACCTTTAAGTGAGCATTAGGTGTAGATCATTTATGAAGTTTAAAGTGTATGGAGCATTTTCCTAACCCTTGTTAAGCTTTAAAGTATTAAAACTACAGCGGTACCAGAAGTCAAGTAATGAGGAGCAACAAGTAGAGCAGAATGAGTCTCCTTCCCTCCACACTCCGAAGTTTTCTCGTACACCTGCACCTCATGCATATCTTACGTATACAGCTATATTCTCTTTTGTATAGAAGCAGCAGCACTCGGATGTAGTTGGCCTCTGGTAATATGCAGGTAAATAGAGGGTCTCCAAGATTGTATCAATTGTCAACTTAGTCATTCATCACGCAATGTTCCTTGTTATCTTCTTCCTTCTAATAGCTATTAAAAACGGTCCCTTTCCCCACTGCCACGCCCCAGAATCTCATCCTGTTAGGTCCCAGAATGGCTATGGTGGTGTCTCACTTCTGCCATCATATAGTGACACTTCCTGACAGTTTCCGTGCAAGTTAGGTGGCTGGGGGGACTTTTTGGCTATGTATATTTATTTTCAGTTTAGTCACCAACTGAATTGCTGAAAACATGTCTATTTTTTTCTTCAGATTTGTCTTTGCAAATATTCAGAACAAAGATTTTGGTACTTATTTCAGTTATACACATCATCTTGTATTTCTTCCTAGCTGTTTCAGAACCCAGCTAAATTTTGTCAGTCTTATGCAATGGGCATAATTTGTCAGGTACACATGCAATGGGCAACACCATATACTGTCGCATTAAAGAGACAGAATTAAACTGCTGTAAAGATTGAATAGTAAAATCTGCTTTAAAAGAATGATTAATTGGTTCTTCAAATGAACTCAGAAAAACTTGCTTTTCTTTCTGTTTCTAGGAGCTGACAGCACTCTTGTCTTAAGCCAAAAGGGTTCCAGCTAAACAGAGATTAGGGAAGGAACTAGAATGTTTGGAACACGAACAAAAAGGAACATATGAGTTAAAGATATTAAATTAAATGTCTGCTTTCATAAGCTTTTCTAAGCCAAATAGAGCACATCTGTGTGTATTGAACTGCAGATAGTTGTGTTCCAAGTAAATAAAAAGGCATCTGCAGAGAAGTCCCTATTCACTCTCTACACACTTGAGTGTATTTTTTTCATACGTCATGTATGAATACAGAGATTTCACAGAACGCTGTACCTGAGACTGATTTTTCTCAAAGTTAAATAATACAGGCTACACTGATTGCTGAGTTAAGAGATGCTTAATGAAGAAAACATAAGGAAAGCACAAGGAAGTCGTGGGTTCTGAAAGCCCCCTGGTCCCATTGTCACCGGGCGCCATGGTTACAGCAACATTTCCCAAGCCTTAACGTCTACATTTAGCCAAAAAACCTTATTCCTCAACTCCTAGTGAAACAAAGAAGACTGCAAGGCTAGACTTTCTGAAAGGAGTCAGAATGGATTTCTAACAATCATGACTATTTGGTATCCCCCATGTAACTCAGCAGCTAAATAACAGTCTAATTTGCAAGGTGTATAGCTCTCATTCATGTTCAGATTTTCACAACGTTAGTGTAGCCATCATGCTGTCCCCCTTTTGAAATTCAAAAGGCAGCAAAATTAGACTCATTCAGCACACTTAAAGAAAATCTACTGAAGATTACAGGCATTAAGTCTTTCTAAAATATCTGGTCCCTTGGCAAAATTTGTCTCCCTTCACATGGAATAAAGGAAACAAAACAATCACAGTACATATTTTTATAGAAGAACATGCCAGGGACTTGTGTGCTCTGCACAGTAGAGGGGCAGGCCTGAAGCGGGGCTCATGGACTCAGCCAGTACTACTATGTAGTAAGAGTACAATGGTTATGTTGGGTGATTTGGTACAGAATATGAGAGTTAATCACGAACTGATCAGTTTCAGCAAAACAGCTCAAAGGTTCAGCTATTTACTGAACACAGGTGTTTGATTTACACCCTGGCTGAGCTTCATCCTATCCTGAAAAATATTTCATTAAAAATGTGTGTNCAGACATTCTCTCTTTGCATATTGAGCACGTTTCATTATGCTGCATCACTAGGAATAAACTTCCTCAACAACCAACCTAAGGCTACCCAGAGCACATCTGCTTTTCAGAATCATGCCAGTTCCATTTTCACACATTTTTCTTTTCTCATCTACATTTCAGTAAATTTTTTTTTTTTTTTTGCTTACTTGCTGCCACAGGCTATTCTGGAAAAAAAAAAAAAGCACTACTGCAAAATCATTCAAATGTGAGGAGGATGGGAAAACAAGTCTTACCATAAGGCGTACATCACGTGGCCATAGTGTATTGCTGTGGTTACTGTCACTCCCAGTGCTCCAGTTCACTACTTCAGAGATAAAGTCACTTTGCTTACTTCTGTTGTCATTCACACCAACAAAGTCACAGAAGCACTTGAAAAGAACTATCAGGTACTGTGAATCTGAGTATATGGTGCTAGTAAACAAGTACATTTTTCTTATCATCTATAATGCTTGGCAATTTGTCTCCCTCCCAGCTCCTTTCACTATTCAGCCAAGGAATAAGCCTACCTATATCCCACAAGGAAGTTGTGAACATAAATTGACAACGCATGAGCATTCATAAGAAACAGCAATAAAAGTATGCAAATGGCTGGAATAATTAACTGTTTGGGCAAAATACTGCATCTGGCAGCATACCAGCCTTAAGATAGTGTGTGGAGACAGAATGCATCAGAAATTTAACATTTCACCATACTGCTTTCTACAGAAGCTATCAGTCAATATCGGCAAATAAGATATTGAGAAATTCCACACAGACTTATTTCTTCAGCTAAAAAATAATAAGCATTGATTTATCTCACGATTCACTGAAATATTCTGTTTCAGCAAATACAGCAGAGATTTCAGCAATGTTTCTTCTAGTGTTGCCTCTAATATGCAGTAAAAGAGAAGATTAATAAACATGGGAGTGAAATGAGGTAAAGGGAGAAGGTAATAGCACAAGAAGAGAGAATAGAGTAGCACAAAAACTGTTATTAGCTGCAACATCAAATTTTCACATTTATTCTCCAGCATTTCTACAAGGCACTTGCCACTCTGATATGTTTGAAATAGCAAATATAACAGCGTGCATCTTAAACCTCTGCACAATATTGAGATTGAAGGATGGTATGAAACATCTTTATTTCTTCTGACAAAAACATTACTTGTCTTCCATTCAGAGAATATTTACAGATCTGACCCTTACAAGACAGCTAGTACACCGGTTGTGCAAAACTAGACAATGAGAATAAACACCTTCTGACAAGTTGCATAAATGAGATTTATTTCTCCCCAGATCAGTACATCAAAAGTACTACTGCCAGGCAAGAGGTTTCTGTAAAGTATAGAAGTAATATCAAACACATTCTTACAGAAAGAGGGATCTCATATTTAGTTTGATATCCTTATATTCAGCTCTAGACAAATTAATAAATGAGAAAAATTGTGAAGCGTCAGCATTATTTCTCTGAAAACAAAGAACACATGAAAAATTTCAAAAGTATCTCCACTATAAGTGTCCTGAGCAGAAATGCCTTATACATCGCATAACAAGCCCAAGTCCAACCACTGTATTACATTTTTAAGACTGAATTCTAGAAACCCTGGAGAGTTATCTGATATTACCTGGAACGTAAAGAAAATTTTAGCTACAGACTAGATCAAATCTAAAGTAAGTTTCTCTGAAGGTTATACATTTTCCTTTTTAGCGTCATCTTTCTTCCACACCCCTCAGTTTTTTTTTTTCCTCTTTTTCCATTCAGATTCAACAATCAGAAACCTAAATAACAAAGTACCACAAAATCATTTCTTTAGTATTATTTCTGGCCAAACTGAGAAAAACTTACTTTCTGGATTTCTAATTTAAATTGGTAGGTTTAAATTTGTGGAGCACTTTGTGTTATCTTATTGTCTGAGATAACGCATTTGAAGCACACCAGTTCCAAGGTCATTATGCTTCCTCAGAAACTAGCCCCAACATCATAACATAAAATTCCATAAAATTGAGAAGTTCTGACAAGAATCCACTACTTCCCCACCACCTCACTCCAAGTGGGAGATAAACAGGTAGAATAAATGTGCGGTTGTCCCAGTCTAAGTAAACTGCAAACACGGAGAAGTAAATCTATCACATAAGGGTAAGCTGAATAATATTGTTTATCTACACAATAAACTGTAGTGCAAGCACAGGGATTCCCAAACTAGCTTTATGCCATTTCATTCCAATGCCAGAAAGTCCACCCACAACAGGTCCTGCTTTACTTTTCTATGAAAAATAGATGTGCCCAAACTACCTTGTTTGAAAGCTACCATGAACATGTCTGCACTGTCTTGAGCCTGGTGGGTTTTTTGGTTTGTTACTTGTTGCTCTTGTTGTTATTTAAAAAACAAAATACAAACAACAACAAAAAACTTTTTTTTTTCCCAAGTTTGGTGTTTGTTTGTTTGTTTTTAATAAAACCAAAGCTCAAAACTTCTCCTAGAGGAATGGAGAGACTTTGTTCCACCAAACAGTGAAACCAAGCTGTTTGCTGGTTCATGCTGTCACATACATCAAAATAAAAAAATTGAGCTAAATGTATTCCTTAAAATAATGGAGTCATACCACAAGTAAATTTGCCCCTCAGTTTTAAACACAGTCTACAGCAAAAGCGTATCAGGTGTAGTAAGGTTGCAAGTCATGTCTGAATGCCACTTCTGCAACAGAAGTGCTTACAGACCATTAACCCAACATGCATAATCATCCAAGCTTGACAGAATCAGAACACTTCTGCAGCCTAGGAAACGCAGAATGCTGAAGTAACTGTGAAGGGAATTCTGAGCAGGAAACATGACTGAGTCAATGCCCCTGCAT
>VXAV01008701.1:166934-177305 GCA_013399715.1 Alectura lathami | reverse complement strand
GTCTTAGTTTATGAAGGATTTTTGTTATACAATCCTTGAGATAATCAGTTTTCATTAGCTAGTGAGGATAATGTATATAAGTATTAATATTTTGAATCAATATTTAACAATGAAAAGTTCTAAAAATACTAGGAATAACCTCAGAATATGGTACGTATCTGCCAAATGCAAATTAATACTTTCTGGTATTCTTTAATTTACTCATTCCCATAAGAAAGATGACAGCACTACAAATTCAGTAGTTAAGTCCTCTCTGACAGCTTTCCTGTATTTTCTCTGACATTTATGCTTTCATACTAAATGTATTTTTGTATTAAATGGTTCAGAACTATCCTATTGTAGTTTCTTATTTTGGGCTTGATTCTGTCAGAGGTTTTAACAGCAAGAGTAGGTTTTGCAGGTCACAAACCAGGCATATAATTATCTTTAATTACAGTCTGGCAGAGCACTGTGAGCAGCCACATGAAGCCCATCAAAAGGTTAATTTGATGGCAGACTACATGACAGAGAACCACAATATACAGGATTTGGGGAAGTAAACTTTCCATTTTGTGTTTGCCATCATCTAGGGAAGATCCCTTCCTTTACCAAAACCTCCCTAACACAACCATACCAGCCTTTACACTCTTGAATACCTCTCGAACTTCTCCCCATGGGCCCCCTTCCAACTACTCGGCCTGCTGCAGAATCTTTAACAGTACTGAGCACAAGAGTCTTGAAACCATATTTATACTGTTACAGATTATCCTCACATTCAATACAATGTCATTTTTTTCTCCCCAACCTTGTGCAAACCTTTATACCTATATTTTCCGTACACTTAACTGAGCCTGTTTGCAGAAAGGCTCCAAGGCAATTAAAGATTAAATACCTTAGGTAACCACTGCAGCTTTAACAGAACAAGAGACAGAACTTGTGCACTCATCCCATTCCAGTTACTTAAATATGCTCGTACTAAGGGTACTTATAACATCTTAAAACCAAAACAGCTCAACCCTGCTATTAATGCTACTCTACCTTACAGAAACTTTTAATTCCACTCCACTAAAATCTGACACTTCGTACATGTTATTTTTGAAGAAGCAAGTATACTCATCTAAAAAATGGAATGAACTTAGCACCATTGGGTAGCTGCTTGATCTCCTGACCAGTTACAACTATTTGGAATCTACCTGTGGCAGAGAAGGCACAGAACACACGGATAAACATGGCTTAGAATACAAGTACTAGCAGTTTAGGTTTGCTATCTCTGAATACTTTCTAAAGAACCTGTCCATTTTGCTCAAGTTACTAAAAATTCAGGTTTTATAAAAACTATTTTCCATTACAAGCAGAGTAACCCTTTGCTGGATTTCAGGTACTCGAGGTATAAACATACCTCGTATAAACAAGCACAGCTCTTGCTATAAGCAAACAGGGCCGAGGAAGAGCTGAAGTTAAACATGTGCTTTAGATGCTGTGTACCCGCATGTCGTTTGCTTAGAAAACCAATACTACACAGCATCCATTGAAACAGCAGCCCCAGCTCCAAACAAAGCAACTAGCAGGACTATGCCATATATCAGACTAATGAACAATCACAAGCATCTATCTTGTAATAAGTGTGTTAACTGTTTTTTTCAAAGTAAGAAAAGATCATAAACCTCTGGAGAAGCCCAGCAATCTGAAAATGTAAACATTTTAGAATAACGTATTCAAAAGCTTGGCATTTTTTTGCCTTAACTTGGTAAGCTTTATATAGAAATGAAGATGGAAGAAGTCAATTTTGAACAAAGTGATACTGTGTATATTTTCCATGCAGCCTTGCAATATATCTTTCCAGTCCAACTAGCATGTTGCCAATGACATACACAGCAAGTGATTCACATTCTTTTTGCTCTCTTCTTTAGCCGTTCTCCTTTTAGGCAATCCTGCTCCTCAGCCCTGCACTGGCTCTATGTCTTGCTGTTCACAAAGCAGCAGGTGGTGATGGATAAACACTGCCGCGTAACTTCCTCTGCAGAGCCGTAGCTCTCCAGCCAGCTGCACAAAAACCTCACTGTAAACAGCGAGTACTTGTACCTACACTATCAGGTCAGCAGAAAGGTGGTTCCCCCTTCTGCCCAGATTTTGCTGTTTTAGGCTGTACAAATACAAATTTCAGTGTAATTACCTGTCAGTTCTTCCCTTCTTCTTCACCTACACTCATTCTGTCCCCTCAACACTAAAAAATGCCCAGGGAGATTTTTGTACGCAAGTACACATTTCTATGATAATATTTGAGCAAGTACAGAAAGCAGTTTTTACTTTGTAAAAAGAAAACAACCATTAGTGAGTTGTGCATGTGAATGTATATACTCATATAAATCTAAGACAGCTAATGCCATATGTCATATTCATATGGATAAACAGCTTCAGCAACTTACAACGGTCAAACATTAAACCATGCAAGGTAAAAAACTGAAACAGTTATTTCAGGCTTTTGCAAGCATAAATAGAATTTTAAAATATTGGTGTTATTGCAGCATGTACTTAGAAATGTACTTAGTCTCAAAAACAGATTATCAGAGGTGATATAGTTCAGAGTTTTGTCTTTCATGTATATTCTCAAACCAACAGACTAGAAGACAATAGCTCCTAATTCAAGAATACTAAAAAAAAAAAANTAAACACTAAAAAAAAAAAACAAAAAAAAAAAAAAAAAAAAAAAAAAAAGAAAGAAAAGAAAAAAAAATCATTATATCAGTTTTACCAAAACAACAACTGGATAGTTGCTGGTTTTGATTATTTTATAGGAATATTCAAAGTTCCTATAGGCAGGTTAATTTCAGTTAACATTTGATTTCCTTTCTTGGGCTTATCACTTATGTACAAGTAAAACTAACTCGAATACTTGCATTTATATTTCTTAATCTAGTCTATTAGCATCTACATTTACATCCAAACCATTTTATTTTTTTCTTAAAATCTGACATTCTGCACAAAGCAATACCCTTAAAAAAGTTCCATATACACTTACTAAATGAATATTAAGTTTTATATTTGTTCTAATTTTTGATTTAATTTTCAATTCTTTTTCAACTTATTTGATTTACTATCCTTATGTAATGTCATGGAATAGCACAGATGTACTCCCACTATAATTCTTATAAGGCAATCTTAATTATTTCAGTGATTTGGGGGGGCTGAGGGGGGGAAGCAGTGCTGAGCAGCTGAGGTGTTTACTGCTCTCTTACAGAAACAGAGAAGTCCTGTTCTTGCAGGGAATTTCAGACATACCAATTACCAGTTTACATAATTCTGCCATGTAGATTTTTCCTCAATTTATCAATCCTATATCTGACAATCATTTGACTCTGTTGAGTTTTTCCAAACTAGCTTCTCTGTACTTTCCAGATGGTATATTGTCCACTGTGACAATATTTCCACACCCATTAATCCTTCTTCCTAAATAATAAATGTTATCTTTGTGCTCTAAGTCCTATTAAAAAATAATTTTTCCCATGCTGTAAACAGCTTTTTTTTTTTTTTTTTTGGTGGAGTCTGTTTTTCTCTTTACTTATTTTTGATCAATAAAAGCAACCTACCACTCATATCAAGTTAACTTATACACACACACACACACACACACACACCGGCCCTTCCCAAACATCTCCCTGGTTTGAAGGAACTCGAGAGCTAGGGCTGCGGTGTCCATCCCAGCGAGGAGTAGGACAAGACCCACATAGCCATGACCTCTGCATCAACTGCAAAGGAGGATGAGAGAAATCTGCCTCTACACCTTCAGTGATTCTTCTGACGATGATCATGGTTTGTAGTAACATACATCAGCATTTTACGCGGCAGCTAGCTGCAATGTTGGAAATGTATCTTCACAGGATAACAGATCCAGTGGTGTAAATCACATCTGTTTTCATAAGCCTCAGATATGCATCAAAAGAACAGTAAGATGGGTTCATCCCTGTCATTTCTGTAACTTGGATTCTCAAGTCCACCTTAAACAGGTCAAGAGATGGGAAAAGGTATTTCCTGGATTATTTTAGCAATTATAAGAGCAAATAAAATAATTTTCCCATTTCTAGATACAGTGACAAAAGATTAGGAAAATCACAGCATGTAAATTACAAGGTTTACATGACTTCTGTTTACAGAGATATAAATCCAGCATTTTTGAACTAGGTAGATTAATTGTATTATTAGCACAACATCCTTAATTTAAAAATAACTGAGAATTTAATGGTTATTTCTGGCAATTGGTTATTTTTTTTTTTCTGGCAGGCTCACACATTCACAGGCTAGTCTGATCATTGCTACACATTGCAAATGTCATCATTACACACTGTTTTAAATGTAATTATTACTTGTGTGTTTTTCAAGTACACACTGTGAAGAATGTTATGTATTAAAGGTATTCAGACTACAACTTTGATTAATCTTGATGAGGCTTACTTATACCTATTACCCTCTAGCTGCAAGCAGGAGTGCCGGAAGAGTCTTTCCTGTGGATTTAACAGAAAGTAGGGAAGGAAAAAGACACACGAAGACACCCACAAAAACAGTCTTGTCTTCCACTGGTTATAAACACAGGCAGAAAGCCTCAAGATGTGCATGTGAAAAGATAATAAGAAACAAAACTGCCATCTATGCCTGCAAGAAAACCTCCTCTTGAACTTTAAGAAGGAAAGGGTGCTGCCCATAGAACATGCTGGAATATTTTGGACCTAAGTTTCTGGGTTTAGTCTGTGGCGTGTCCATTTATTTTCTGCGGATGCCTGAAGCTGTGGTAGTCAGAATGCTATGTGCAGTCAGTGAATGCTTTTACTTAAATTATACTTACAGAGTAGCTGTGATTTAGCTACCACACTGGTTGGGATTACAAGAAAATTCCATGAAAAAAGGTTTAGGATTTTTTATTTGTATTTTACAACTATTATTTTAAATAAATTTGATGCTTTCTTGCACTCCTTGTTACTAATGTCATGAAGCATAGAATCATAGAATGGCTTGGGTTGGAAGGGACCTCAGAGATCACCCAGTTCCAAGCCCCCTGCCGTGGACAGGGCTGCCAGCCACTAGCTCACTGGATCAAACTGCCCAGGAACCCATCCAGCCTGGCCTTGGACACAGCCAGGGATGGGGCAGCCACAGCTTCTCTGGGCAGCCTGTGCCAGCGCCTCACCACTCTCTCAGGGAAGAATTTCTTCCTGATGTCCAACCTCAACCTCCCCTCTTTCACTTTTAGCCCATTCCCCCTTGTCCTACCATTATCCACCCGTGTAAAAAGTCAGTCCCCCTCCTGCCTGTAAGCTCCTTTCAAGTATTGGAAGGCCGCAATGAGGTCTCCCCGGAGCCTTCTCTTCTCCAAGCTAAACAATCCCAGCTCCCCCAAACTTTCCTCACAGGAGAAAGCAGCTAGCTTCATAGTAGCCATGAAAATCTATAGTTCTAGGCCAGACAGACTTTCTGAAGGCTTATGAGTATATATGAGGAATTAAGCGTCATATGTGGTTTTGGTTATTGCTCCAATCATGCTGAAATTTATATTAAGGGAAGTGGGTATTTTATAGCTTATTTGAAAAATCTCAGCTTTTATTTCTTGAAACAATAAATTTTCCAGAAAATTAGAAAATCCTTCATAATAGTATTTCAGTATTTTTAGTGTGTAAAGAAAGTGTTTACTAAAGATTTTATAAATATAATTCTAGGTAAAGACTTTTTAAAATAAATTATTAATGCCAGGATCTCTGAGGTTTTTTTTTTTATTATTATTTATTTTGAGCAAAATTGTAACAAGCAAATACTGTATTTCTTAACCAAGTAACTACTGAAGAAAAACAGGAGGCACTTTTAGGTGTCTAGGCCTATTGAAATTAATGGACTTGGGCTCAAATCCTGAAGAGAAATTGAGAGAGAGGAGAAAAAGTTTCAGTAAGAAGTTCATCTTTCATATCCGATTTTCATGTTTGACCTTGCTCTCAAAAATACCTTCTGCTACCTAGTCATAAGGTTAAGCACAAAGAACGTCAGACTGCGTGAATGCGGTCCACACCGCTCCGTCAACTTTGTTCTTTATTTGAGTTTTCTTACAGGATCAAAAGGCCCTGTGAGTGAGAATCTCACATTCACTTCTCTGAGACCTGATGGGGAAAAGATACTATGAGCCATGCTCATAGCAAACCTCATTGTGGTCATTGACTAATTCTATATTATATACTTCAACGGGCAAAAATAATACAGTGATCCAATACACACTCTGTAGCGGAAATTACTAAAAAGTCAAAGAACCTTTGAAACAGGTATTTCAGACTAACAAAGATAAATTTTCTCTCTAAATTCCTATATGGAAGTCACGTAGACTCCACAAAGCTACATGGAGTCACAAAGCAACTGCAAACATTTTTGCTAATTATTAGTCTATTTCATACCACATTTTTTCCTAAAGGACCTTTGATTCTGACAGTCAGTATATTTCTTTCATGGCTACATGAACCACTGTGGGTTTTCTGTCATGCTTGAGTTTCAGTATATTATCATTTCTGTATTTTTTATTTCATCTTCATTAGTTTTCAAGTCCTCTGATACCTACGGATATATTTTTTCCTTTTGTACTTCCTCCGTCTCAGACACCTTGGGTAAAAAAGCTAATAATTTCCAAATTCTTTGGATAAAAGAACCCGCAAACAGTTTGGTCTTCTGAAGATAATTCATGAAATCACTAGCAAATATTTTAGGAAACTACAGTTCTACAGGGATAAGAAACAACAGTCACTGATGATTAAAGTACTTTCTGCTGCAACTAATTTTTACTTCCAGAACTTACTGATCTAAGTCTATGAAACCATTTTATAGCTTGTCTTTTACTCTGCAGTGTTGTAGATACGCCTCTTAACCCTAAGAAAGTGGAGTTATTTTTTGAAAGAACGGTTGGTGGTATCTTCAAAGTTCTCCTTAATGTGCCTATATATTTATATATTGAAATGGACACATGTAGGTACGTTATGTATTACTGCATGGCAAGGTGACGGAACAGCTATTGCTCATTGTGGTTTGTTAAGAAAAAGACAGAACTTATTATAAATAATTTATTGTTGTAATCAAGTCCACCTGGACACTTAATGTCTGATTAGGACAGCGGGGATGTAAATTCTATTTTATTTTTGAGTAGTTTTTTTAGCGCAACACTTCTCTCACCTTCAAAATTCCCAAAATTTAATATTAGTTCCTGAAATCAGGAGAAAAACACAAAATTAACTATTCTATTCTAATAAAAGTCCTTTATTTCTACTTTTAAAAGAACATCAGGTTTTTATCTATTGCCTCTCTTTTACCATCAGCTCCCTCCCTCTCCAGTTCCCCTCTCTCACTTTGGATTTGCATATTTTTCATGCATGAGAGTTTTTACTTTTAAACCATATCAGATTTAATTTTTATCTAGTATTTGTATATACTGTCAGCATGACCAAAACCAGCTGGCGCTCCTTCAATAGATGGAGAAACAAAATGTTTTGCTTCAATAGATTTATCCGAATAAGTTCATTTGTTGTCCCTACTGGTGTGACTCTGCTTTAAGAGGAGACATCACAAGGCAAATCAAACAGATGCAGTTACCTGTTATAAAGCTGATTGGAAGTTCTGAAGGCAGACTAAGATGGTCCTGAGATATTCTGTTCCCATATTGACTCTTGCTAAAATGAAACTGAAGCTATCCAAGTTATCATTTCAGTGAAGGCAAAAAATAAACAAATAAAAAATTAGAGCTTTCTCATTACAAAAGGAGAACAACAGTCCCACAAAGTGATCATGTCATATTTTTGATAGTTTCCAGTATGTTTGAGAATTATTATTATATGTACAAATTTTATTTACTGTTTTCTCATATCATACAGACTACTGGATATTTTCTTGGCTATACTTGTTCTAAGTACATGACAAAAAGTGTATATTGCTACCACTTTTTTTTTTCTGTTAAACATTTGAGGAAATAATTTCAAGTCTGTCTTTCAAAATGGGCGAGCGTTACAGAAACACCTCCAATTAACCACACATAAGATACATCAAAAACAAAAGGAAAAGTAAGTGACAAGGTGACCTCTGACTCGCTCATTTTAATTGTCGCTATCCTTTACAAATATGCATTTCTTTCTGTTTAGTGGAGTCACTAATGTTTACTGGAAAAGGTGCTCAATTTACCAACTCTAAATATTAATTTATTCAAGAGTAGGCCAGAATACAGCCACAGCATCACAAAACAATTCACTAAATCTTATCCCCTAAGGTCAGAACTGCCCTGTTTTCCAGTGAGTATGATACCCATGGAATTCTTCAGAAAAAAATCACAGAAGACAACTGCAGACAGTGCAGTTAACTTATGGTGAAGTAACTGCCTTTAGCTAAAAAATTCAGCCACTTAGCCTCTGCAATTACTGGAGCACTCACTGTGACAAATTTGTTACTTGTTATTAGTCACCACACAAAGAAAGAGCAGAAGACAAACAGCACAGTGTCTGCAACAGAAGGAAAGATTGTCAGTTGCATATATTTGAGAAGGCAGAGAAGAGCAGTTAGCTTTAGATCGCAGTAGAGGCACTCTGCTAAAAAAAACTGAGATTTTCAAACATCTGTAGGCAGTTTGACTTTTAGACCTTAACAGATCTGTACTAAGTCACATGTTTCGCACTCTCAAGGCATCATCTTTCTCCAGGTTCAATACCAATTCTATTCATACTCACCCACAGAGCAGTCCATGCAACCGAGCCGTGGTTCCCAAGTCTGTCTTCTGCTTCAGGAGCACATACATCTCTTAGCAGCATGTCCCTCTATGCCAGATTCATTTCGCATCAAACTGCCCAAAGCATTCGTTCCTCTGGCACACTGAAACACAAGACCTGCCCCAGCTAAAAAACCTCACACAGCACATGCTTCCACACAAGTCCAAGAGCCTGAAGGCTCAGCAGAAACCAGATCTCTGCAAGGCTCAGAAAACCAGCTATCTTACAGGTCTATTTATGAGATTATTGAATGTGGATAATGGAAAAGTTCAGCAGGTTATTGGCTAAAACTATACACCTCATCCATTCCAATACAGGCAAATGTGCGTGCACATGGGCTGAAGGTTTTAAAAGAAGTGTTCATGTTAGCACTGTTTCAGTTCAGGAAGAAACCTCCGGTCATCACTTACCTACTGATAGGATTTTCTTTGTGAAATGATGTTTTAATGGGTTCTAATTGGCTTTATTTAACAGTATATTTCACTATTGATTAGTCTTACTGCTGTGTTGTTGCACAGACATGATAAGCAGCTTCTCCTCCAAAAGCAGTTTGTTCCAGGTAGTGATGAATTTTTCTAAAGCAGGTTAGAGCAATTAAGAAGCAGGCTCTCAGCAGCTCCAGGAGTTGTCAGTCTACTGCAAACACCTGACCCAAGAACTCATAAAGTCACCAGAAACAACTGCCAGCTTCAAGCTGTTCCCCAATATTCAGGATGGTTGTTTGCGAGATCAATTATACTTCCTGAAAATAAATGCATGACATTGGCTCTATTATGTATCTTAACACACCCCAGAGATGTTTCCTTGCTGTAAGCAAGCAATTCTTCTTTCTACATCCAGACATCCCTCTTCAGTAGTAGCAATCCTAGTCACAGAACAAAAATCACTGGGCTGAAATCAGCCTGAAGGAAGACTCAAGTAGGTTAAAATTTGTAAAAGCAGTTATTACTCTGGATATTCACATTCCAAAAGGTAGGAGATCAGCTAAAGTAAAGTTGGATGATTTTAGATTTATCACTGCTTTCATTAAAAAAGATAAAAGGTAAAAGGATGGGGGTAAGGGAGGAGGGGGATTCAAAAGAGCTTCCATGCTCCGGGAGCACTCAGTTCAGTCTCATATTTCCTTAGGAGTTTTTTTATTTCATTATTTTATTTTTATTCAAGTTATCAGTTAGGACCAGATTGAAGCAGTGCCAAGAAGAATGCTTTGAAGCTCTGCTCAAGCACTTACCCACCACAGGAGCTGTGTCTTTGGTTACAGTACTACAAGATCAAATCACCGATGACCACAAACATGAACTCTATTGTATTTACTACAGTAAGAACCGTAGGTGACAATGCTAGCTTCCCTTCCTGTCCACATCTCATAAGCTTTATACAACTGAAAGCTTCGCAAACTGCAGTTTGAAGTGCAATGGTCACCTTTTGACAAGAACTAAATAGGAGAAAAAGCTACTTTCCATGTATTCTCTTGGTTTCTGTCTTTATATATCCCTTTCCCAAAAAAGTAGAACAGGTTTTACCTCACTTATGCCACTTTGAATATTTTATTTCTTCTAAACAAGTGGGAGATATTGAATAAAAGTCACTGCTGACTAAATAATTCACAAAAAAAAAAAAAAAA
>VXAV01008701.1:148694-158951 GCA_013399715.1 Alectura lathami | reverse complement strand
AAAGACTCCTGCCCTCAATACGAAAAGAAAAAAATAGAAAAGCAGTTCATATAAAAGCTACTTTACTCTGTCCTATTTGAAAGAACTAGAGGTCAGATTCAATAATCAAACTAAATTAGCAGATGCAATTAGGTTTAATACCAAAGCAGCCCTGTTCTTTCTCATGAAGTTAAGGTCATTATCAGCTAGAATGAGTTTTGATTTCCTTCACCCCACTGACAATATTGAAAAGCATGGTACTGCCAAGTACTCTTTGGCAGATTCACCTGTGTGTCCTTTGGTTAGGATTTAAGATAGGGAGTTATTTAGATCTAGTTCCATCTTTGGGAAAGTCCTAGACATGTCAAGTGCACCCTATGTTTTCCACCAACTTTCTAGGCCACGACTCAAATACATCAAGCACCAGACCACATTTAACAGACTTTATGCATAAACCATGCAAAACAGCAGAGCTATGTGGAACAAAATGTCCCAAAAGTATAACACCCCGAACAATCTGCCATCCTTTCGCTAGTTATTTGAACATGATTAACATCCTTTTCATCTTATTTTTGTTTTTAAAATATCTCAATCTGTCTGTGTACTGATAGTAGAGCCTTTGCATTTAGCTAATTAAGACAGTCTCAAAGGCAAGAAGTCTAATGAGTAACTCAGAATAAAGTGTTCATTAATCAAACAGTGCCTCCTAAGCATACTGGTATTCCTAGTCACTTGGGATAAGCCTGCTGAGAAAATGTTGCAAGTCAAAGATGCTGAAAGGCAACATACAGCAAGACTTATTATGTAGAATGTACACCCCATTACTTCTCTATTGCACACTTCTTCATAACATTGCTGCTTTTAAAATGGGAGAGGAAGAGTTTGAAACATGCTAAAAAAAAACAATAAAACCAATTAAGAAAATCACATGCCAAATTCCAGTTTAGATGTAGCACTCTAACAGACAGGACAGATTTTGGTTAAAATTAGGCCACCTAAATCCAGCACTATTTCTGAAGATTCCAGTTGATCTGACACATTATTCAGCAATCTTCTTATTTATTTTATCCGTACTTAGACTCATTATATAAACACTGATGATGCACTTTTTCCCCACGTTTGTGCTGAGGAGCTGAGCACACCCTAATCTCAATTCTACTCCCAGCAGGCATTCCTCCTTTAAGGCCTTTTCATACAGAACAAAAACCACTGTCAGAATGACATTGACATGTTCAACTTTTACTCAATAAAGTTATTCCCAAACTCTGCTCACAGTGAATTTACCACAACCTAGTAACACCCTTGGAAACTTTTTTCTTTTCTTCTTTAAACCAAGCCGTGTCCTTCTAGACATGACCTGGCAGCATAACTATTTTTAGACCTATTTTATCCAAGAAGTCAAACTAAACAGAGATGCTATATTTCAAACCCTTTTAAAGTCATAAGCCAGCAATTTATAGCAGAACTCTTGGCCCCATATATTTGTATTCTGTAACTTAAATAAGTCATCACAGCAGGAAAATCTATTGTGGGGAAAAAAAAAATACCCTTTCTTTGTAACTGTAAGTAATTTGGGGGGGAAAAAAAAAAAAAAACGTTCTCCCTAAGGACCGTCCAGAAGCTGTTGACAGCTTTGATGTATAGCTTCTGCAGAAGTTCTCTGCTGTCCTCGCTCAATGCTATCAGCTCACAACATGCCAATCGAAGAGCTAAGGCCAGCAATGTTCAACAAAAAGGGGACAGAGGGGAAAGACTACTTATTAAATTAATAAAAAACACTGTTCATTAAAGCTTTTTCTTTACCCAGATTCAAAAGGAACTGGCACACAGATGAAATTCCAGCACCATGCATTACTCGGTAAAACGCTGCCAAGTCGTTAATCACTATCTCAATTTTCTTTTTTGTCATCATTAAACCAAGTAGCTATCACCAGCTTTAAAAGACTTATTGGGTATGTTGTCACAAGCTGGGATTTCTCCTTAATATCTCTTCTCTGTTCTTCTGCTTACTGTCATTAAGATGACAATTTTAGAGATAAATGGACTTGCTTTGAAGTCTGTTAATGCATAAGTATAGTAATATCATTACTGAGGAATTCAAATACAAGATTAACCTTAAAGAATGCTTCTGTTATTATGCAGTAATATTTTTAACACTTCTGTGTTGCCTTTACTGAGAAAAATTTTGAGATTTGTTACAAAGGCCAAGGAAATTATTGACTAATATGCCCAAACATCTGTATCTGCAAAAAAACCTAATTATTGCAAAATAATAAAGTCTCACAAAAAAAAAAAAAAAAAAAAAAAAAAAAAAAAGCTTTAAAGATTAAAAAGATAAAGAACCTGCAGATGGATAAATGTTGTTTTATAGCGAAGAGAAGTTTATATCATGGTAAAATGGATTTTGTCCAACGTTGAGGACACTTCTTTCTTCTTACAGGTCAACTCCCTCTAGCCTATGTATTTTGGATCGCGTGTAACACTGCAAGATTCCAGCCATCCTCTCAGTTTATTATTTCAGTGGACCTCTATACTGTAGTTTTTTCAAGTGAGTTAATTAGCATCCAATGCCTTCCTTAAGGATGAGGGGAAGGCAACAACTTCTGCATTGGAACAAAGCAGTTTATTCATCCTCCAACCATGGTTTATTCTTCAATTCAGTTATGGTTTCTGCATTTAAAGCTCTTGGCAAATGTTTCACTGCCAGCTTTCTCTCAGCAGAGCCTCTGGTGCTGAGGACCAGGTGCTGCCAACGGGAAGCTCACTCTCAAAGGAGAGGATCACATGGGATGCGGCTGGATGCGCGAGAGCTGTACGCAGTGTGCGGTGTGACTGCTCCTTGGAACAAAAACCCACAGTGCTCCAGTAACGCTGGCAGACAGCAGAGCTCCAACTTTGTCAGGCTGCAGAATGAACCGAGTGTTTGACAGACATTAGTATGTGGTAGGAGCAGTAACTTCCCAATCAATGCTGTGAAAGGAAAATTGAAGCTACGAACTTGGTTGCCAAAACAAAAATGTATCACTGAACAGAGATGGAATAAATCTTTCCTTGCTGAAAATGATGTCCAAAATAACATAAATCAAGTACCAGAACTTTTAAGCATCTGTGACGAGAAAATTGAAATATGAAGTACCACAGTATTCCAGCTGTTCTTGGGGGAAGAAACACTGCACAATTAACTTCCCCTTCTCTTGGTGACCAGAAGGAAATCCAAGCCATTTGTTAGCTGCACACAAAGCTGCATTTATTTAACGGTGACTGAAATAACATCCACAGACTTCCCAGTGTTTTCCTTCATGGTACATACACATATGCATATCTTTGATTTTGCAGAGAACAGCCTGCAGTTTACTTATCGATTCCTCACTGATTAAAAATAACTCTTCAGATTTTCCAGCAGGGGGGAAAGAACAGGCAGAAAAGAACAGAGAGGGGAGAAAAAAAAAAAAAAAAAAAAAAAAATAATGAGAAAAACCAAAAAAGANAAAAAAAAAAAAAAAAAAAAAAAGAACTGATGAGAAAATCCAAATAAGAGAACAAAAAGAATAAGTTTCACCCAGTGTGAGGGTACTACCAAAGGAAAAACTGCTTCCTAATCCTCCTCTGCTTCACCTATTTAGTAATCATTAAACACAACTTGTATGAAGGAGGGTAGTATTAGAAAAAATTCAGTTTTAAAGGCAAGGTAACCTCTGTTCTTCTTATTCCAAAGAGGAGAAATATTACTGTGAGATTTATCCTATTTCAATGAACACAGTGGAGGCACTGCAAACACCTACTGCTGAGTCTACAGCCTTGCTTTAATTAATATAGTCAATGAAAATATCAGTCCATGGGAGATAACTCCATTTCTCAGATACATGATTAGTTTCCTACAGCATCTCTAGCCGTGTACCCAATCTATCGACTCTCTAGATGACTGGCAGGAACACAGTCCAGTACATTGCACAGATCAAAAGTTTAAGCTTCAACTTAAGAATAAGCAGTTCAGCATCAGCAAGACAAAGCACCAAGCTCCTGTCATACCACCGAGTTCACTTTCCCAACATGAGGTCGCATTTCAGTCACTGAAGGGCACTGTTGGTATTACCTAATGAAGAGGCAATGAGAACCAATGCTCACAGAGACTTTGTGTAAAGATTGATATAACAACCGCTGTTAAAAATTCCAGACTTTAACTCATATATATACAATTTTTCCCACTTTTTGAAACATATATATACAGATACAAAAACATAAATATGCATATATAAAATAGTCATATTTTGTGACCTAGTAAGTATACATAAGAAAAATTTGATCAGTTTTCTGATACCGGTGATGCACATTAGACAAGACTGTCTAGTGATACAGTCTGAGGCGTGAAACAATACTAAGAGCATGCTTTGTCCCTTTCCACTATCAAACTGTTCACAACAATGATCCAATCTGTGTTTTAATTAACGTTTTGTGGGGTAATGTCTTACCTGACTAGAACTTACATTTCCAGTGTTGCAATGAATTCAGAGGTCTCTTGCTAAAAAAGTAAATGCCTACCCCCCTAAAAAAGCCATTTTTCCTTGTATTTCCTTTTGAGTTCACTGAACAGAGCTCTCAGATATCTTAGAGTCCACTTAGTTATTTCAGGCTGCTTTAAAAATGTACACATATATATTAAAAATTATATATATAAATATTGTAAATTCAAGTTTCATAAGAAGAATTTTGGAAGATCCTGAGTTCAGGAAACAGTCATGTAGATAGAACACATCAAGATTACATCTGTTATCAAAGCATGGATAAGCTTATTTTGATAAAGAAGCTGCCTCTGCTCAAGAGATGAATTTCTGCACAGCTGTTAAAACATATCAGATTTGATCACAAGTTGTTTATCAATTTGTATATTGCAACTTATGTGGGAACCAAAAAAAAATATATCCATTTTGTTTGCTCAAATAACTTAGAAAAGGGCTTTGCAGAAGATTAGGAGGTGAGTTAGGAAGAAAGGCTTCATTCACGAACGTAGGTCTGATAAGGGTATTTAGTTGTTCGATAAATCCTTTCCGTCACAGTTGGTGGTACACTAATTTCAAAGTAGATGCTGCAACTTTCGTTGCACTTCTGCAAAGCCAGTCACAGCAAGCAGGAGGCTTGGAAGGCTATGGCATGAAAAGCTTCAGATTGCTAAGAATCCTTCCTAAGCCTGAGCTGCTGTTATAGTTCAAGCACAAAGAAAAGGTGAAAAATAACGGTAGGAAAGATCCTTTCTGATCTTGCAGCAGGCAGCCTATAACGTGTCCATAAAACACAGTCCACTTGTTTCATCCTACCATCTCTTCCCTCTTAAGGAAGCCTTTTATCTTGGACAACTTTTACCCTCCTCTAACCTGCAAACACATTTTCTACCTTTTTGAAGCTCTACTTCATTTTTACCATGCTCAGCATACACTTATGCTCCCTACTCTCTTGTCCAGCTCCTGCTTCCCAATTTCTCTCAGAGACTTACACAGTCATTATTCTTTCTGTTCCCCAGAACTATTATCTGTGATCACCATCAAGATCATAAAGACCAAAGCACTCACCATGTACACTAATCCTACTACGGTTGGAAAAAGAAAAGAAAACAAAACAAACAACAAAGAAAGCCACATGCCATCTCTCATAAAATACCCTCATATTGGAGGGTATTTTTTTGATAACTAGGTTATAACTACAGAAATTGTCTGAAGAGACACAATGACATGGACCAAAATTTTCCTTCCCTCAGCTGCAAAGCTCTTCAGCTACAGCATGTGCAGGCACTGACTGGGTAACTGCTGGACATAGGATGTCTTGCACATTCTGTTACCAAACCCTGGGCTTCACTCCCTATTAGCTTCCTTTATCAAGAGCTATTTTTTTTTTCTGCAAGATGGATTTCACTGTTCATTTGGTATTCTCCCATTGCGACTAAGTCCAACTGTGACAAAAACATGAAAAAAAACTTCTCTTAATGCTGCATCTTTCTACAGAACCTCCTCTCCTTTAGCAGAGGTTGCCTCCAGCGAGGAAAAAATAAAACAGTAGAGAAATGTTCCCTTAGCAGTGCTTGGCACTGCTGTGCAATCTAGCTAGCTCTCTGGATCAGACACTCATTTCTAGAGCATCTATTTTGGCACAACCCCTATTTTATTAACCACTACACTGCACTCTGGGAAAATTTATGACTGGTTCTGGCACCTCACTCCGATTCTCTTTTGCAAGCACTGCAACAGAATTCACTTAATTTCTAAGCGCTCCACTTTCTTTTGTCAATAAATTACTGTTGCTGTCGAACAGAGGCCTGGCTGTCTTCTTCACTGACCTTTTGTTGCTTATAAATTTCTTATTATTTACCATAACCTTTTCTGCAACCTTCCTTTTGTCTTTCACCTTTGCTTTCTGTATTTTTATTCTCCTTTTGAGTCTTCTGAGTCTGCAAAATTTTCAGTCCTCTCTAGTTGCTCATTTATATCAGCCATTGGGCTCAAGGACTAACGCAGCAATTGCCTAAGTGAGAACAGAAGCAGTCTTCCACCCAACTATCAGTTCTCATATTGGTAGTTAAGCCTACTGCCCTTCTCAGCAGCAAGAGAACGGGACACAGGACTAGGAAGCCTGGAGTCACAACCGAGCTGAATCTCCTACATACAAGGCAGAACAGTCAAGAAGTCCCATAAAATCATGTAGACATCTAAAATATCTTCTAATGCAAGCACTACTGTGCAATAATGAAATCAAAGGCAGTCACTACAGATATTGTTCAAAATACTGCATTTTGGGGACTTTTTTCACTCTCATAGATCAGTAATATTTTCTGTGGCATATCAGTTGTGATAAGGTGATCTTTGATCAAAATATTTTTTTTAAAAAAAGGAAAGAATAGGTAGAAAAAGTAACCACCACCGCCAAACCAGTCATGATCATGATCATCTAGATCTACTACAACTGTCACCTACCTTTCAAATTTATAGCTCTCTTTTCTTACTCATGGATAAAACATTTTTCTTTTGATATTTTAATGCAATTCTGTCAGAAAAAAACAAGAGTCTGCAAGATGATTTTCTTTATAGTTATTCCTCATTTCTATACCAACGTATCTATTTAATCTTCTCCATAATGCAATTCATAGATAAATCTGCTCATATAGTCCCACTGTACTGACACATTCTTCCCTCAGTGCTGATTGTACATGCCTAGTTTCATTGGATTTTGGGCCTCATTATATTCAGGGCTTGTTTTGCAAACAAACAGCTGGTTATCTCCACACTTAATATATCCTGAGCATCAGAATTTTTCCAATAGCAATTGTTAAAAGAAGAAAAGTTGTTGAAAAAGGTTATAAAAACTCAGGTCTCAGCTGCAGTCCAGCAGAATTGGCAGCCAACAAGGATCTCCAGGGTAATGCTCCCCATATACTTTTCCTTTTGGGTGTTATCACACCACACTTATATTTTTAAAAACATAAAAATTAAAGACATACATAGATGCAACTTGTGGGCAATGACTAAACTCCATGACTTTCATACCTGAGGTCATAAAGAGAAAAGCAATAAGAAGGCAGAGGAAAAAACAAACAAACAAAAAAAAAAACAATACTTGGCCAAGCCATAGTGACGAGAATGTCAGTTTTGGGCTTGTTTAGAATCTTGCTAAACTTAGTTTTTCACTGAAAAGAAAGAACCCAACCATCAAACAGCCAAGCGGTAGCAACTGCATTAAGCTTTGTAACTTATGTAGCCAAACCTTTACACAAACCACCTGAGTAAGAGCTTCCCACTGTGTGAAGAAGCTTCTGAGAGATACAAAAAAAAAAAAAAAAAAAAAAAAAATTTTTTTGGAAAAATTTTTTTGTTTCGAAAAAAAAAAAAAAAAAAAAAAAAAAAAAGGATTTTTGTGGAAAGCTTTTGATCTGCTGAAACACAAGTTTTAAGTGTAGTGCTATGTAAAAAGCAGCAACAGACCAAAACACTATCTCAGATAACTATTACAAGTAGGATAATGTAATTTTACATCTTATAAAATTGGACATTAAAAAAAAAAAAAGCAAAAAACCCAGGACCATAAGAATCTGGACTGGTATTTTACACTATCTTGTCTGTAGATTTTTTTAATGACTCAGTAATGTGCAGAGAAACTGGAAATGTACTTCAGCAGTGCTCTGCATGTTGGACTAGATGATCTTAGACACCTTTTCTAATCTTAATGATTCTATGATTCTATGTTAGCTGAATGGCAGCAAGACTAGTTTTCAGTCAAAAACAGGATTCCCAATTCACTGCTCTATCTTTGGGGAATGCATTTCCTTTCCTTTATCTTTTTTGCAGCTGCACAAAATCAAGAATCAACTATTCTGGTAACATATGTTCAGTTGCTACAGAGAACTAAGATTGTTTGAAAAACTGGAAAAAATACTTACCTGGAAATTTTCATTTCTTCCTTTTTATAACACAGTGTAACACTGGGAGTATTATGTACTACTTCTGTATATTAAGTGATATTTGAACATATACTACTAGGATACACATAATGTGGTAAAATACAGAGCTCTAAATTTTTATTGAGCTTACAAAGAAGAAAAAACACCAGGAAATACAGGAAAACTGAAAGCTATGATGAAGACAGTTAATAATAATAATAAAAAAAAGTTCATCCAATTTAAAATGTCCTTATCCTCTCCAACCAGATCTACCGTATTTCTCTCATTAACCTTAAAATCTTCACCTGAGGAAGAAAGCTAGTAACAGAAAGGACTAGATTCCTAAAAACAAAGCAAGCAGGAGCCCATGGCTGCAATGAGGGCAGTTATGAGCAGATTTAGCTCACCTGCTACAGATGCATGCCCTGAAGGTTTAATAGTAGTTAATGTTAAGGATACAGTTGAGAAATGTGCATGCTCAGACTTCTCTATGTCCTTAACTTCATAAGAAAATAAATAAAATTGAAAAAACTCCTGGTTTGTGTTCCCTGTCATTGAACACTTTGTTTATTGAACATTAGTTTTCATAAGGAATCATTTTTTTGAGCATTTCCCATAGTTGCACACATGCTGTATGTTTGCATATCTAGTAAGCCATGGCTAAATATGACTCATAACTGAATTGATCCTTCTGCATTAAATTCCATCTTGCTAAACATATTTAAATACTCAAAATATATTAATCAGATCAATGAAATCAGTGTGTACTCTTTGGTTAGATACGAGGCTTTGCTGAGACTGAGAAGAAGAGCAAACTGACAGTGTTTTTCCTAAACTTAGAAACCAACAATAAAATTTATTTATAATTATAAAATGGAATATATTAAGGGTGAAAAAAAAAAAACCTTCCAAGATCTAGCCAGGGAAGGTAATTAAATTATGTTCATTTCTGAGTCCTCTTTAAATAATATATTCTATTGATTGCTCATTTTATTTATAATCCCCCAAATGGATCTCTCATTTCTCAGGGTACTAGGATAAATAAATGCTTCTCTAGAGGAAAAAAAAAATTGCTTCAAATTATTCCCTATTCCACAGCACATCCCAATTCAGATGTCCTCCATATAAACTCTCAGCATTTCATTTAAACCCATCCTATCAGAAAACCTTCAAGCTTGGTACGCAGGATGTATGTGAGGGAGACCAGGAACCCTTCATGAAAGCTCAGAGTAAAGCTGCTGTACAGAAATCTAAGCAGTTATCCTTGTCCACATTCAAAGAGTTTCTACAAAAGAAAATGCAACTCTGCCAGAGGTGTCTTGGTTCATAGACCTCCCCCTTAGTTAGAGCTTCTGAGAGAAGCCTGCTTGTTGCACCCCCACCCCTACTTCCCTTCTCACCACTGAGCTCAGGAGAGCATTGCCAGCCTGAAAACCATCACACAGTGAAGGTGAAGTTGAGGGTCAAAGCTGAAATGCAGCTCACTATCTAGTTCTGTGTAAATCTGACAGCACGCTAGCCAGCTGCACTAAATAAAAGATTCCCCTACCTAAAGGATTTCAACAGCATACCTCTTGATACTTGTAATTTCATAGATTTCCCAACTTGCACAAAATGCAAAGATGGGAATGAAATCAACGCAACATATCCTGTGACAGTTTTGTACTGTTTAAACCTAGACCATCCATCAAGCTTCCACAAGTCTCTAACATTTATTGACCTGACAACAGATAACACAATCAGAAATTTGCCTTGAAAACTGTCCAACTCACAGTGGAAGATGGGAACTACCTGTATTATTGACTGGGAGAAGGACTTGAGTACTAATAACACCATTTACTCATTATGGTTTTATATTA
>VXAV01008701.1:137938-148296 GCA_013399715.1 Alectura lathami | reverse complement strand
TCTTTCTTTACGCTGTTTGAAAGGAGAGTCAATATGGAGGTAGCCAACTTAATTAGCTCATTGAATATCAAGGAAACCTTCATTACTGCTCAGCCACAAAAGCAATTTCCTACTGAACTGGACACACACAGAAAATCAAGCAGTCAAGAGCTTGACTTTTTACCAGACGATCACGAAACTTTTTGCAAATCAACCAAGGACAAGGCGAGAGTATTTTAACATTCATTCCCATGCCCTTCAGTGTCCACAAAACTCTTTGAGGTGAAAGAAATGCACAACAACCTCTACAGGTTCCTAGGAACAACTGGTAGAATGAAGGTCGTGTCAGGTTCTCAGTATTATTTAGTACTATTTGGAAGCTTATGCCATTAAAAGGCAGAAGTGTTAGAATGGAACAGACGGCACAGTGCCACAGGTCCAAAACTAGCACAGAATTGTCTTCATCCCAAAATCCATTTCTACAGGAAGTACGAAAGTCTCACCTACCAGTTTTAGTGAGAACTCTGTTTTTGTTCAACTTCAATACTGCAAACGCTGCTATGCAAGACTTAGGAAAGAAAAAGATCAAAGATCTTTCAATAAAGCTTAAAGATTTAAAAACTCTGTCATATCCCCCTACCTAAGGATGCTTTACTTCTTCTGCTCTCCTGATGCGGAGTCCTCCTCACCTCACTTTTCCTTCTGAACTAGACATGAAAACCATTCCCATAGGGAAAGGTAGCCTTCTCCCATGTAGCACTCACATTCAAGACCAGTCAAACTATTTATCTGCTTGCAAGCAATGGTGGCTGTTTTCTGAAACAACTCTGAAAGATTTCAGGTTCTTTAAAGATGATATGGAAAGATTGATAGACCACAAAAGCCATTCAGTCTAAATTAGATTAGAAAAAGAGTAAATCAGACAAGCAATTTTGTAAACATGATATTGTGCAAAATGCGTAGCGCTACACTGCCGAAATTTCTCCTAAAGACACAGGCATTTTTAAATACCAAAAACTGAAGCTCAATTGCCACTATTACTCTACATTTACAAACAAAGTTTTAAATATTTTCCAAAAAGATTCTTAAAGAGTAATTTAGCTGGAAACAGACCTGTAGATGTTGTCTACTCCAACTCATTGACTGCGTTTAAGTCACAGAAGATGGAGCTGTATTTGCCATGCATATTTAAATTCAGTCTGTTCAGATCTTCAGGGGTCATTGCCAGACTTAATTGAACAGTGATTAAAGTTTTCCTTCAACATTAATTTTCCTGAAATGTTTCCAAAACTGCAAAGAGTGATAAATTTCAAGGAAACCTAAGAAATAACCCATGAAGTGGGAGAAAATAACTTTTGGAGATTAAGAGAGCAGGTGCCCTGATAGTGAGGTGATAAATTCAGACTAAGATTTGATTCCTGCCCTGACTGCAGACTTTGAACCTCAAGAAATCGTTTTCAGTCTCCTGGGCTTAGATATCTGTTCTTTTCCTCTCATTACACTTTAAGGGAACAGAGACAGGTTTAGTTTACAAATTCTTCAGGAGACAAAACATCTCAGTATTTTGTAGAATCGACTCTGCTCTAAAAGCATCTAAACATTAATGTGCTGTGTGTTAGTATGCAGTACACGTAGATCGCATATTTGTTTCAGTACTTATTTATTATGTTTCTCACAGAATCCTTCATTTACAAGTAGTACCTAGATATCCCAGGGACATAAAACTACAGGTGTTCTGATGCCTGGAAACCTAGAATTTTTCACTAGTTTTGAATAAATCGGGAATCACTCACTGAAATCTCGCTCTAAATATATGACTTGAAGATTAAGCAGAGTTGATTATTATAGCACAATTATATAATCTCACGTATGTTGTCTTAAAGTTTGTTTGTTTTGAAACTGTGGCCAGAAGTTGTCTGATAACTCCTCTCAATGTCTTAACTTTGCTGAACATCTTTCTCCATCCACGAATTTCCTTTGTTCATCCTTTAGCTCTAGTTTAAAATTTGCTCATAAGAAACTCATTTCCTTTTTCTAGGACTCGATGCAACTAGTAGTACTAGTAAAATTACACTTTCTTTTTCTTCTGAACAGTTTTCTGAACACCTGCAAGCAGTAAAGCTTACTTGGTAAGTCTTTAAAAATGATAAATGAAGAAGTTTTATCCAGCTAAACAGGATTCTAATCCACCAGTTTGCAGAACTAAGAAATGCAAGTATTCGTGTTCCTCCTAAAACAATGAATGCCTATAAAAAACACTAATTAACCATGCAAATCCCCTCACTCCATGAATTGCTTGAGCACACAATTAACTTTGGCACTTGATTTTACCTTGGTCCTGCTTATCACAAACACTCAACAGTTATTATAGGTGGATCCTCTGTCTCTGCATTTGTTCAGCTAGAAACACAGTATTATTGCAATCTTGGAGGAATCAGAAACAGAGAAAACCACAAACATGTATGCTCCTTTGGTTTGGATTTAACCAGATTTTAAACACACTGGATCTAGGCAAGGACAGGGCAGGAATCTGTTCTGTCATACAAGATGAAACCCAAGAACCAGGGCTCTTGGATACCCTAGAACAATCCCAACTTTGTTTGTAAGAAGAAACAAGAAGACAAAAAAGCTACAATATTTGAGTAAATATAAGGTGACCTAAGAAGGAGTGTAAAACTAACGTCGTAAATCTCTATTTATATTTCTAGATATAGGAAGACTGCATTTGATATTCATTAAAAGGAGCTTTTGGCATAACACTACAACTAAATACACAACAGTTAAATTATTTACATAAAAACCTACAATATGGCAAGGTGTTTTACACTTACTTGCAAATCACTCTTGGTAAGAAAGTGCATACAATAGACAGCTTTGCTTGCTGAAATTTTAAATAATGTACTTTGGTGCAACATGGCTATGCCTTCCAAGTAATCAAGGAGACACCTTAGTGTTCACTTGACAAATCATAGTCCTAACAGATTTTAGAAGCTAATATGATACCTTGCATCTTTCACTGTGCAGACAGCGAACACCTTTCACTTTTTACATGTTTAAAAGGTATTTACATTTATCCAGTTCCTAAATACAGGTATGTTTCTGTTACAATTGCAATCTGTAACCAAATCACAGAAAGGGAAGTCTCTTTGACAGTTTGTACAACCTCCATGATACAGTTTGTGGCTGCACAGAATGTTTGTTCTTCCTTTGAGAAGCTGCAGACATTGACAGGTATCTGTAAAGTGCAGGATCAGTGTTGAACTCTTACCCTAGCTGAACTTCTAGCATTCCAAATCCAAGGGATCCTCAACATCAGATTTATATGATCTCTGCAATGAAAGCCTAAATTTCTCTTGCTGGAAAACACACAGGCAGTGAAGGTTCCCTGGCATTTTCTCCATCTATAGCCACTTGAGCATTCCACATCAGTCCCTGACAGATATATACTCTGTGAAAGAGCACGGAAAAAATCTCCTATTAAGCTCTGATATCAGGGACTTGGAATTTGCTGCTCTACTTCCACCATCTCAGCCATGCATCAGCAGCTGCAGCAAAGCATTTTGCTCTCTATCCATGCAATTGAGATTTGAGGCAGAAAGCATCATCACGTCTCAGAGCATCTGACAGTTGAAATAGGAGGTCTACAATTTTTTTGCATCACTAAAGGTATATTTTGCTTTTTCACTGAAAACATAACCTGAAGCTAAAATAGAGAAGTCAGTGACATCTCTTACATCACTCCTCCCCTTCACATAAAAACTTTCCATCCGGTAACAAAGCTTTAGCTTCTAAAGCTAAAAGAAACACATAGAGATTATGCATTTCCATGCTTTCGGTTATTAGTAGACAGAAAGAGCAGCAAAAGGTTAACATCATTGATGAAACACAACAACCTATGCCTGAAAGAAGATTCTCTTAGACCTTGCAATTCACTTGCTTATTCTTGCTTAGCAGCAGTGTCATGGAAGCAGTGAAATTCCCTGTTAATACAGAAAGGAGAAAGGTCATGAGAGGTATTACCCTCACAACAGTGAGGTGGTGATCCAAATATCAAGTGTGTTTGGTGGGAGTCAGAAAAGCAGCAGAGGTGAGATTCAGCTAGCACCAAAAAGAGAAAAAGGAGGAAGATATGTTCTTTAAGTTATTTGTGAATTTAAATTACAGGCTCTGACAAATTTAGAAAAGGATGAAGTACCACAGTTCTAGCTCCATTTTCCCATTCTCAGCCAGACCTCTTTTAGATTTACATCAACACAATATGGTTAAACATTAGCAGCTCATTAACAGCTGAAAACAACATTGGAATGCCATGTTGACAAAAACTTTCCTCACTGCACAGTAACCAAAGAGACCCTGTGTTTATGAACTTAATATCTTGAGATTGGGAGAATCTCAAGTTTTATCACATTAGTTTCAGAACTGGGCATAGACACAGGTTTACTTCCAAGCCCAATGGCATTATGCAAATGGTTTGTGAATTATTAAGAGATACAGACTTCAGCAGATCCACGACATGTTTTGCTGAACATATCCTCCTTTCCCACTCCGTTCTGCAAGTTACGGTTATTTCAAGGAATTAGTTACGTCATCACAGCTGAACTACTTCAGAGAAATCATGGAGAATCAAGTTCATTTCGGTGAACATGGCACAGCCCTCAGACTATTGCATCGTGATAGCAGAGAGGACAAATAATTCAAGACAGCTTCATTGCTACCGGGCGAGTTTTATAAGCCTTTGGAAACTGGAAAGCATTATTCTATTTATGTTCTGCATTCTTCTTTTAAAACTGACTCAGTCATTTACTGCTAAACAATTGTGAGGTTTGGGCACTTATGCTGTCAGGATTTTGAGGAGTTGTTTTTTAATTAAAACAAAAATTGGTTAAAAATAAGAATGAATGCTTATTAGAGCAGCACTTGAACAAATCAGGATAACAGTACAGTTATAAATATGCTTAGATTCCTCAGTCTTACCTGAAAATGCATAGTACAGATCCTTACACTACAAAATATTATTTGTAGTTACAAAAAGTTCAGAGTATATATGGTGATTTCTTTATTATTACCCAAAAAAGTACTTCAGAATTCAGCAAGTTAAAAGCATCACCAGAATTTTAAAACATGTTTTATGATCCACAATGGTTCCTCTCATATAAAAGAAACCAATGCTGCAATAAGACATTTGACTTCATCAGTCAGGAATATAAAAATATTTTAAAATATTTGAATCAAAGGTGAACATATCTCACACTATGGTAAATTCTCCATGCACTTGAAGACGAGTATATCTATTACCAGGTAAAAGGGCTTTTCTTTTGTGGTTGTATGAAAGCCTTTGAAATGCAGATCAAACAATTCAAGCTAGTAAGGAAACCCACCTATATGTTTTAACCAATACCAATATTTACTACAGTTAATGAATAACATGAAAACTGTGCAAAATTGACCATTTTGGCACAATACCATTCTGGAAGCACTTATTACCTACAAGTTGAGAATGCTTAAACAAGTCTTATGAGGGTTAAATACGCCATTTAAAATTTTTGAGATTTAAGTACTTGTAAACAAGTGAACTCATTATTTCTTATTCTGTAGAAGAACATTTATGATCAAATCTGTTATTTAACACACCATTTCCATTATAAATCCCTATCACTATCTGTGGATTATTTCATTCATTTTCCTGAAATTCTTCATTATAGAGAGATCAATATTTGACCTCTGTTAAACGGAAAGTGAGTTGGAGAAAGTCTGAGACTGTGCTTAAACAGCAGATTGACCTGAGTCCTTGAGTCTAGATAAACAGATTATAATGCAGAATTAAATTTCAGAATTTTTGTTGGCTGCTTTCAGAAATAGCCAGCCTTCAAAGGACATACAAAGGTAGCATCATGCTTCAAGTACAAGACACTCAATTTTATTTGACAACAATATATTCCAAGGGGAGGTAGAAGATACTTCAAGTAGATAAATTCTGCTATACTGCTCTGCCTTTTACAAATAGATCTACACAGGCCTTCCAGTACAAGCTAGCATTTAACATTTAACTTCCACTCACGAATGCTCACACAGAAAACTAGCTAGCAAACACTTTTCCAGGTCTGGAGGCTCTCCAAAACATGCTGCAGGAACTGAAATAGTTGTAGCCCCATTTCCCACACAGCTGTGGGTGTTCATATTGACATCTCTCTCCATGCTTGTACTGGGAGGCTCCTTTTCCCATTAAAATTCCTTTCTAGTTTAGAGTCAGTTTCTCCATTGTCATATGGCCCTTTCAGTCTCTATATACCTACTATCGCTACTTAATATTGGAACTAAAGTCACATACTAGAAATTCACAGGAATTGAAAGAAAGCTCACTAATGGCCTACAAAAAATTATCTTGCTGAAGGCAGTGCATAAATTTACACCTTCAGACAGATGCTCTGACAAGACCTGGCTAGATCCTTATGCACTCCAGGAACAACAGTCTCAACTAACACCCCACGAACAGATCAGAGAGTCTTCTTTCAGTCTATGGTATTGGTAGTAAAGCTGAGTTGCTCTGATCTGTCAAACTCTTAGATTTTTCTTACCTCCTCCCACTAGTAAGTTCTTAGTACAGGTGGAAAAAAAAAATAAAACCACATTGATTCACACTGCAAGATCTTCCCATTCCCACTCCTATTTTCCTCTCTCCCTTCCATCTCTATAAGCCAAACAGCTACTAAAAATGAAGCAGGAATCAGAAGGATTATCTATTTTAGAGCAGTAAATTTTCAGCATGCTACAAATATAGGAGCTGAATAATACCCCAATACCTGCTGAGCCTCAGAAATAATTGCCTCCAAGATCCACATCTCTCAGCCTCCCTGTTATCCTGGGTTAATTCAAGAGTGTCCCACAACAGAGCCTAACCCCCTCTTCCACCTCCCTCCCATTGAGGCCAGGTAAAGGAGTGAGAAGGAGGTGGCGTGATAGAGGTAAAAGATAACTAGTTTACTTAAAATGGTAAAGGAATGTAAGATAACATGCTATGAGAAGAATTGAGAGCAATAAATCTGACAAAATGGATAATATAAGTATAGGAAAAAGGAGAGTCTCCTAACTGTCTGAGTCCACAACGGCAACCGGAGGCAAAAGAGGAGACCTCCCCAAACGCAGAAACCATGTGGGAAGGGACAGGAGCATTGTGGGGCTGCGGTTCTCCCTCAACAGCCCCGCCACGTGTGTCAGCTTATTACATGATATCGTGATATGGAATTCCCTTCAAAAACCATGACACCTGTATTACCTCATGACAAGGCTGTAGCAAAATTATGTTAGGACTATCATATTTCATGTCATCTTGGGTAGCAGCAATGCAGAAATAGGTAGAAAACTTTATTCTAACCTACTGGACAGTGAAGAGTCAAAGTCAAATAGTAAGAAAACTGAACTGGAAGGGACATCCGTAAGAAATCATACTTTAAGATTTTTATCTGAAGAAGGCTAGTTTGCCTTCATTTAGATTTGAAATGCTGCTGTTAACGTATCTTTTCCCTCCAATTCTTATTCAATATACATGGAAATACAAGCTCCACCACATTCAATAAAACATTACTAAAAATGAATGATAATTTAATTATTTGGAGTTTTATTTTTAGAGCTGAATTCAAAAACCAGTTACTACTATTAAATCTATAATGTCTTATTAATATTCTCAAAGATTATCCAGCTCCAATTCCAATTCTAAATAAACATACATTCCTTGGTCAACGTGTCTGTTTAACATAGATAATCAGAGAAATAAATTAAGATATTTAAACCTAAAACAAACTACATATGGACTTGTACAGCTAGTTTATGCAATCAGCCTAGGTTAATCACTATGATTCCTAATAATGGAACACCATAAGTATATACCAGAAGAGTGGGAGTAAAAAAGTCTGGACACTGAAGAAGTGAGACGATGGACAGCAGCTTTCCCACAAAAAATAAATAAATAAATAAATAAAAAAAAAAAATTCAGCTTGTTGCAAATCAGAGTTGGTGCATACGGGACCGTCATCCTTTTGCTTCATTTGCATTCAGGGAGAACCATCACACGAACCTAACAGAACACAGTCCAGACATTGTTTTGTGATTAAATGCACATTAGTAGATTCATGCTTTGCTCTAATTCACAATTGTTATTCATAAAGCAATGCTACAGGAATCATCTGCCTTGTTATGAAGCAGTTTGAAAGCAATAGCACATCTCTTCGCTTTTCTCTCAGCATTTAAGCAAATGTCCCCAGACAAGATTCAGACTCACAGCAATCACTAACTCCATGGCAGCTTCTCTTCACTGGGTGCAGGGTGAACTAAATCCTTGGTGAAAGCAGCTACCTTCATGGATACAAAAACTTTTCTGAACTACAGAACTTTGTACTGTACTTTGGATTTTTCATCTGTATAGAAGGGAAATAAAGGCACAAATAAGGACTTGAGGGGGAATAAAATTGTGTATTACTTCAATCCCTATCATGTTCCTTGCGAGTACAGCAAGAGATGTTCATATTGATACAGATAGAAATGTATTCAGACCTGAGGACTCCTGTCTGCTTTGTATGGTTGGAAACAAATTCAACAGCACTGACAACTTTCAGAGCTAAAACACAGCTACATAGAAACCTCCAGTACGTAACCAAAAACCACATAGAATAGGTCCTAGTCTCTAATTTACTTCTTTCTCTTTCCCTTCTTGTTCTTTGTGAAAACATTCACATTGTAAAAATAAACAACCAGAAACAATACATTATTTCAAAAGACTAATACTAAAGTCACTTGAATTACCCACAGACCTTCCAGAGCTTCAGATGTGGTCCTCTTAAGGCTGTACTGTTCCACAAACAGAACACTGATTGCAGTGCTCTGTAAAAGACAGTTCTGCCATGATTTCTAGTAAGGAGAAAATCTGGAAAAAATAAATGAATAAGATCTTGGATTCAGTAGGTTCTTTTGCACCAACACTTGTATACAGCCATGTAACTGAATAGTGAGATGAAAGCACATTGGTTCACATTTCTTCAGCAGCTGTACTAACATCAAAGGCAGTTTATGTACAGGTTGGTCAATAACACAGTATTTATAGATGCAGACATCGCAGAGGATTAGTTCAAGAAGAGTTTATTTCCTATTGTCAGAATACAAACCATTAGTTTCTCTTCTATCCAATGAAGAAGTTTCCTGATTAATTTAATACAGATCACAACCTCATTTATCTTAGAATTTTATAATCTGGCACTTCAATTTTTTTGTTGCTGAACAGAAAGATTTGTCTCCTTTCCTGCTGAGAGAATTAACACTTGGTGTCCAAATCACTAATTTGCCTTCAGTTGACACTGTGTACATTTTCAAATGATCCACTCTCAAATGCCAGGAATTTCCAACTTGTCCAATTAGCATATAAAAATTTTGATTTGGCTCCCTGCTGTTCAAGCCTTAGCAACCATTTTTGCCACTGAGGAAATCCTCTTCCTCCTAACTGAATTACAGGCTTTGATTCAGACAATGTATAACAGGAGAGGAAAAAAAAAAAAAAAATCCTTTCTGCAATTATGTATAATCGTACACTTTCTCTGTTGTCAGAAATGTCCCTACTCTTCTAGTGAGGCATTCAAGTAAGATAGAGCAGGGTGAAGGTGTACCATAGAGAAAAATACAATTTCAATCTCCTGCAAAGCCATTTTCACATATTCCTTCAACATCTGCACTTCTAATAAAGGAAAACAAAATGCATCTAAAGGTCGTTTATAAGCCCTAATGGTACCATAGCTCAAGTGATGCCTTAGAGCACAGGAAAAATTCTATCATCTTTTGAGACTCTGGGATGTTCATTATCATACATTCTGCGACCGCAGGGGGTTTCCCACACATGCTCGTCTTTCTCCTGCTGTCTCCTCTTTCCTAGCTACTCCAGCTGTCCTCAGTTGCTGTTGTTTCAGACTAGGAAATCTGGTCACTGTCATCCATCTAATCTGACTTCAGCGGTAACGTGAACTTTCTCAGAAGCTTTGTGAATGTTGAAAGATACGGCCTTTTCTTGATGTCGATTTTCCTCTGGATTCAAGATCTGTCTTTCTCTAGTAACCTAAGCTGCCTCCTAGCCAAGGAGGCACAGAAAATAATAATAATGATAATAATAATAAATAAAGTTACTTAACACTGTATATAGCTCATTTTTGATTATTCCAAGCTTTTTTTCTAGTATTAGAGCAGTACTTCTGAAAAAATTCTGGAATTTTGTGTAGAGCCATGAACCACTAAAATCTGAGGTGTCAGAAAGCATAAGCCAAGATTACTGCTCTGCTGCTGGAACAGTATCACAGAATATGACCTTCAGCACTCGTTATATTCCATTATTCTACAAACCATAA
>VXAV01008701.1:93073-110561 GCA_013399715.1 Alectura lathami | reverse complement strand
AGCTACCTTTCAAATCAACATCAGGTAATCTACACAGCTGGCATGGATGCGCTCTCAGACTCACAGAGGTTTCTCAGGAAATCCTTTCTATTTTCAGGATTTTGTATTCTGTTTTAAAAGTATCAGCATGTCAACATTTCATTTAAGGTTCAGTAATGTCTCTTGGAAACAGTTTTCTTCTGTTCTTTTGTTTTGTCATGTAACATTTTGAATTTAAATAAATTTTTTGAGATAGAAAAGTGCAAGCGTTTGAGCAAAATCTTTTCTAATTACTAAAAAGAAAAGTTTACGTCCTTCCTGTACAAAAGGACAAGACTTGAAAAACAACATTTTGAAGAAGGACACAATTCCAGGAAACAGGCTCCGGAATTAACAATGTGAAAAGTGGTATGCAAAGTGCTAATGCTAATGGTTTTCTCTATACAGAACAGCAGTAAAGGCAGAAAAGAGCTGATGGCCGCTTTTCGCCTGCCAGCATACACAGCTCTGAATTAAGCAATTCATAGATCCGCTTTTGTGTAAGAAGCCAAGTATTCTGAATTTAATACCTCAGAGAGGAAAAGACTTTCTCCCTTATTTATGTTCCTGGATTAGTGTGGCTGGTTTGATTTATTAATCATATTGCTGATTATAATCATACCTGTCTTTATTTATTGTTTATGTCTTCCATGATGAGATTAACTCACAGGAGATGTAAGCAGGACTGGGCCCTACTTAGCCTTTGTTCACGGAGACTGTTCAGCTCAAAGTCTGTGACAGTTTGCTAAATTAAAAAAATAATACTGCTACTACTAATAAAAAAAAAAGACTACAACTGTGAGAATTCTGGAAACTTTCTGAGAACTCTCAGAAAGTTCCTTAGGCAAAAGCAGGGTTAATACAATGATCAGTACCTCTGAAAACACTACCAATATGAGCTACATTCTCCAGTCGGTGTACATCATCCTGGCAGAGAATAAATAACAAGAAGAAGATATTTTATATCTTCATATAAATCTTTGGATACAGCTTCCATATGTCTCTGTCTTTGTATCTGAGCTGTGTACTCGTTTGTAGGCTCACTTGGCCTTTTCCAGTCTTTTATCAACCGATATTTTGGCATGGATGACTGCTGAGGGAGTCACTACTTGCAACAGACACATTTTGCTGTTTCCTAGACAGAATTCAAGCTGCCTCTCCCCCCTGTCACCTCTGCGTGTGCTTATTTATCTTCCCCTAAGATATTCAGGTATACAAATTCAAGTCCATAAATTAGTGTTCAGCAAAGATAAGAAGCTGCTATGCATGATGCACAGACCCTGTGCTTCACCACGCAGATCAAAGGAGAACTACGCTCGGAATGGCCGTAAGTAATACATCCAGCCAAAAAGAAGAGACTCAGCTAAAACCACAAAAACTCATGAAGAATTTCTTATCCAAACTACTGAAAAATGACAGAAACTGAGCATAACTCACTTCCTTGTCAGCGCTCACAATAAAGCTACCTGAAGATTTGTGTCCAAAAATAACATTAGATTGATGCACATGCTTAGAGCTATGGTCTTAAATGTTTTCCAGAATCCTGACCGTTCTGTTGTAATCAGTGATTTATTTATTTACTTGAGGAATTTTATTTGAGATAACTTTACTTGCAGAAGCATGGTTAGCATAAGTTTTGTCAATGTTTTTGGTTAGGGCTTACCTTCTATAGCTAGAGATTTCACAAATTGCTCATAATTTGATTACTGAAGATTTTCCTTAATTTGAATTAAAAGCTTCTGGATTTGTTTTCAATTCAATTTCACATGTGGTCTGTTGCTCCGGGGAACTTCCACTAGTTTGTTCTAACAGCGGCTATGGCTAATAGTTTATGTACAAACTGCAAACCCATAAAACTAAAAATTTTCAACGTTACGCTCTGAACTAAGTGTGTCAATGAATATAGCAAAAAAATAAACTTTCTGGAGAACTTATAAATAATGGTCATTTCTGAAAATGCTGATTTTGATACTATTTGTGCATTTGTGACTCATTGTCTTTTTAGATGATAAACTTACATGATAGACTTTAAAGAGACAAATCTGTTTATT
The DNA here is from genome assembly GCA_013399715.1 of Alectura lathami. NCBI lineage: Eukaryota > Metazoa > Chordata > Aves > Galliformes > Megapodiidae > Alectura > Alectura lathami. The sequence continues at coordinate 108,492 of VXAV01008701.1, read as the reverse complement.
GGTACAAGAGTTTATTTGGCCTGAAAACAAAATGTCTTACTTATTGTTTCCTCTCCAATCTGTGGTAAAAGCCTGTTTAAACTAGGCTGCATCTCACTGCCACTGAAGCCTAATGCTCCTCACTGACATAGACAATGTAAGGAAGTTTTGAGGGCTATGAGTGGGGAAGGATAGATAACATGGATGATAGTTTTGCAGTGTCATAGCACATGTCAATCATAATTGTCATCTTCTTTACCCAGAAACGCATGGAAGAGATATTTTACAGGCCCAGAAATTATAGTCACAACTTGCAGCAAAGGAAATTCCATCTGGACTTAGGGAAAACACTTTCTTAAAGTAAGGAAAGTTAAACAATGGGTCACGCTGCACAAGGAAGCTGGGAAACATCTCTAGAAATATTTTAGGTTGAATAACATCTTAGGTCACACCAGGAGAGTGGAACCAAAATAATTAAACAAAGTTTCAATTATTTATTCTATCTAAACATACTGTGAAACAACAACAACAAAAAAACATAATCTATTTCTTTGGAATAAATCCAATAGCCTTGAAAATCAGTTATGAGACAGATCACAAGACAAGATATGCATACAAGTGCGCAACTCTAAGCGTTTCAGAGAAAAAAAAAATAAAAATGGAACTGTAGTATGCAAAAGGTTTAGAACAGTGGGCGGTACTTTATTTAGTGACGTGACTTGGTAGGTCAGGTTGATGGCTAGACTTGGTGGTCGTGAAGATCTTTTCCAGCCTAGATGATTCTTTGATTTTGATTAATAAATGCTGTTGAGATACAAGAAGCTCAGAGTCACGTACGCATGAAACCAGAATTAACTCCTGTAAGAAGGTAAAGTGTTACAAGTAAGTTTCCTAACGGATGTGGAATGATCAAAGTTTTGTTTTAAATCATGTGATTTTCCTACTTGGTTGTGAGAAGGCTCGCAAGCCAGCTTCATCTTTTTCTTTTGCAATATGAGTAGCCCCTGGAAACAAAGGTGAAAGCTAGAGTTAAGAGCACCTCTTCCCTTCTCTACATGTGCTCCTGCTCGGAATTTTCTCTCTGAAACCTTCCCACCCTCCCAATACTCTCCATCCTTCTTGCTTCTTTCTTTTCTCTCAAGCTGCAAAAGATGACAACATATTAAAATAATAAGGTTGGCCTGAAAGGGTTTGAAGACTTCAATGAAAAGTCACTTTTTTGTGTGTGCCTACTTAATCATCATTACTTTGACATGCATCAAGTAATACAAAGAACACCAGGCCAACTTTGTCCCTGACATAGCATTCATGACTTCACTGAAGAAAGGGAAAAAAAAATAGAAAGAAAAGAGGTCATTAAAAAAAAAAAAAAATCTTTGAAGTAAAGGTTCACCTTGGCTATGAGAATGATGAAAACAAACTTGCGACAAATCAGTGACAGAAAGAGGAGTTAAGTAAGAGGATTACTCTGTCAGCAATCTGCAGTACATAGTAGGTACAGTTTTTAAATGAGATTGGGGTACAGTTACTGAATTGATAATATTCTGCTCACTATTTAATATGAAAGAAAAAAGAACAATTTTTTTTTCCTTTGCCTAGAGATGATTACACTGATCAAAGGGTTATGTTAATGAACGTCTGCCAGAGTGAGTCTTTTATTTTAATGGGAAGGAGAAGCAGTATAGCAGTGGAGCAGCGGCCTCTCAGAGCAAATTCCTGAGTGGGTACTGTCTCTATCAGAGCAACATAATGACTTCCTAGGTTCAATTCCCACTTCTCCCAGAAGCTGCAAAGACCAGCCCTCCATCAGAAAAGTGACACTGCATGCTTACATTCCCATGTTAAAAGTCTTTTTACAAAGCAGCCAGTCACTGTGTTAAATAGGAAGATTTCCTCTGTACTCAAATGAGCTGAAGCAGACAGAGTTCCGTCAAGCTGATGACCCTATGAAAATTTGGAAAGGAGGCTGACCAGAACCATTTACAGACCGACTTGCTGAGCACCAGCAACATGATAGTCTGAGGGACTTTTGAGCTCTCTAGGTGAATGCTGCAAGAGAGGTACAGCAAAAACAATCAGTTTGTATCCACACAGCCACAATTCAACTCTGATCGTCTTTCACATTCAAGTCACACAAGTAGTTTGAGTTAGAGGAGTTATTTGTGCAAATATCTTGTCTCCAATAGCAGTAAAGTTTTCTCGAGTTTCATTGCCAAGCACGTGCCTTGGCAATTCTTAGAGCTCATCCACAGAGGTGAGTGGTGCTGCAGAGATTGTGGTTTGGACCAAAATGTCTTGGACAGACTTCTAGGTTGAACCTTGCTTAACAATAGATAAAAAGATGTGGAAAATTACCTAGGCTATTGCTTGTGACTTTCCTCGTTCTCATCAGAGCTTCATCTGTTATATGTGTTTCTTCATTTCTCAGATGTGCCCCTCAGACACAATGCTGGAATCATGAAGTTTCAGACATTATATCTTGGTTTTAAGTTCTGCATGCTTTCAGGGATAGTTTAAGGAGAAACTATGTAGTTAAGCTGGTAGCATTAGAGGGAGGAAAATGGGGAAAAATGAGAAAACGGGTCAGCATCTTGAGCTCAGGGCTGGATGAGCTTTGTAATGAAATATGCATACTTATGTGGAGGTTTTAACAAATCTCAGGATGACATTCAGTGGATGAATAGCCAAAAGGAAAGGATTAGTTAGAAATGTGTGCATTTTTCATCTTTAATACTTTCTGAACTTCATTTTTGTAACTTTAGACATGTTCATAACTTTTAGCTTAAATCAAAGCTTATACCTTCCACTGCCCCCCAAGAAACCACATTTTAGTGTGAAATAATTGACAAGTTTTCCCGCTGAATCCTAGAACTGTGGATGTTTCCCACAAATTACTTTTCTCTGAAATTCTAAAGTCAGTGTATGCTGAGTTAGAGAGAAATCCTGTTCACTTCATGGATGCAGTTTGACCAGTGATGCATCTGTCTAATGCCCAGTGAAATGATACAGTAAAATTGGACAACGAAATGAAATGAGCTTCCTGCAGTAGAAATGCTGCACAGCACTTTGAATCTTCCTCTCAGACATCAGTCCTAAAAATCTCTCAGTCGCCTGAGTGGTTTTACATCAAATGTCCATAGTAACAGTTACGCAGGGTTAGGTTTTATGCAGAAAAGTCGATCACTTGTTCAACTTGAGCTACAGAACTGAAATGACTGATTAAGTAAATTCATGCAGAACAGGTCTCCGAGTGACTGTTACAAAGCTCTAATGATCCAATGCAATAGGCCATTGGATTCGTGTGTGGTACATTTGCAGGAAATTTTTGCACACTTTGCAGGGTTCTCTGGGTCACGCTTTATTGGACACTGAAGCCTTCCTTCAGATAATTCCCATCTGAAATCTTAGTAATTTCCTTAGCTTTAAATAGCTATAGGGCTGGTTTTATTAGTCTCTATCACAACATAATTTATCACCCAGAATAATAGTAACCTCTTTCAGCCCAGAAAGTCCTCTATCATTTGCTACATTAGAAAAAAAAAAAAAAAATGAATGGCCTTCTATGGCCTCTCACATCTGAAAGACCCAGCTGGCCTTGCAGCCAGGAGGAGTAGTCCATGTAGCCCATTATCCTTCTGTATTGCCAGCTCTTTTTCCTGCTAACTACCTTCTGAATCACATAGATATGCAAAATGTCTGAAATCTTAAAGCTCAGCTACTGTTGTTCTTTTCTATATAAAGAACCTATTCTGCTATAAAGTCTATAATTTTCTAACAGTATTGTTCATTGGTTACGACAGATAATCTCACATTTGTTTCTTATATTTACTTTGATTCATTCAATTTTAAGGTCTGGCAGCTTGATTGGCAGTTTAAGGAATAATGAACTACTAAGCAAGATTTTCTTTAGAGGAAGTACAATATTAAGCTGCTACTAAAAAAGTTCAAGTACTTCCTATTTTGTCCCAAGTAACAGGACAGAGAAGCAAAAATTGAAAAGGTATACAGGCATGAGATTTTGTTATCAAATTCTAACATTTTCCATGCAGGCATATGATGGTAAAGTGATTTAATAAAGTTTACTTTGCAAAAGGAAAATTGCTTTCTCTACTAGATTTTATTAGCTTTCTAATGTATTCTAATTGTGATTTCAGTTCAATTGACATTGTATTTTTTCCCATCTGGAAAGAGATTACCTTCAAGCTGCAAATATTTTTTTAATGTTATAAAATTCTAAGGGATACTTGATATATTCGTCTCAGTGCATCAGTGGTATATATCAGGTTACTTCTGAACTGTGGGGAAAAAAAATTTCAAGCTAGGCAAGTGGAAAAAGTTCGTTACTCTTTAAATGTTAACATGGTCTCTTCTCTGGAATTCTGAAGTAATTATCAATAAATCTGCATCCAGTGAGATATATAAAAAAGTGAAAGCTTAAATCAGTCTAATATCATTTCTTAATCTGAGAGTGCTCCATTCCCTCCCTTCTCCTCTCCTTACCCCAAAGAGCAGGTCAGGAAAAGAGCCAAAAAACAAATTATTCCTGGAGAAAAACTCATGTAATACACATTTTTAAGTTGGAAGGGACCTTTAAAGGTCACCTAGTCCAGCTCCCCTGCAGTGCGCAGGGACACCTACAGCTGGGTCAGGTTGCCCAGAGCCCTGTCCAGCCTCACCTTGGAGGTCTCCAGGGACGGGGCATCCACCACCACTCTGGGCAACCTGTGCCAGTGCTTCACCACTGTTATTGTACAACACTCTTTCCTTATACCCAGCCTAACTCTCCCCTTTCTCAGTTTGAAACCATTTCCTCTACTCCTATCACAAAATATATCACAGCATCCTGTACTGCCAGGTCCAGTGTAAGGTTTGGACTGATCCTGTCAATATTTGGCTCCTGACCTCAGGTGCAATTATTAAGTTCAAATCCTTGCACATTTCCTCTGCCCTGGATGTTCTCAGTCATCCAGTATCACCTATGCTAGTTATGACTGGGGAGGCCAGGCAGAGCACAGGTATCCTTCAATCCAGGGACTGGAGTATCCATTTATATGGGAGAAACAGAAAGCATACTTCAAATTTCATCCAAAGTCCACCAAAGTAAATGAATTTTCTTAGAATTTAATAGGCCGTGGTGCAAATTTACTGAAGTACTATAATGTAAGGGGATGTAGAGATTCAAGTAGCATTAAGCGACGCCGAATAATCCTTACACAAGAAAGAGCAATGGAGTAAAGTTTCAGCATGATAGCCTAACGCTGAAAGAAAGCACTGAAATGCAGAAGACAACATGGAAAAGGCAGTAGGAGGAATGTGCTAATCGTGTGCTGGCATCACCCAGCTTAAAACTTGAGAAATTTAAGATGAAAACACAACCAATCTGTCCACCATGCTGCCAGTGTGGCAAGACATCACATTGTCATTTTGCACCGCTGAGAGATTTTACATTCAGACTAAGACGAACTAAAGCTTGGATTCTGCCGCGTTGCAGTGTAAAATAGGTAATGTATAAATCAAGAAAGAAATGATTCATTCATTACTTGTATCACTTCACACACAATATTTCTGAGGAAGTCCTTCAGAATATGTTCTTGCTTAAACTTGGATCTATTTAATCCTTCTCTCAATCAGGTTTTGTAAATCAGATATTTGCCTGAATTTTTAAAAAAATAAATTGACTTTTTGAACAAGTTTACTACTCTTAAAGCACAACAATTACTTGATTTTCAAAAATCTCGCATGTAAAATAAATTTTCCTTAAGCCTCCCTGAAGCCCTTGCTATTTCTCAGTCACATTTCATCCAGTAAGACCTTATCACTCTTAATCATAAGATCCTTGTAGTCAAGGCTTATTCTGCGTTGAATATTTAGAATATCTGTACTGAAATATATAAACTTGTCCAGAGGTACACTAAAATAGCCCAGAGCTCCCCCCTGAGCTGCCTCATTTGCTGATATTTCCACTTTGTTTTTAATAAAGTGCAACTTAGCCACTTCCCCTCCACCTGGGACAAGTTTTACAGCGTTTCTTCATTTCTGTTTTTCAGCCTCTCAACAAGTTTATTCCTCAGAAACCTGTTCTTCTTTATTTATTGCAGAAGCTGAACTCTATTAAAATGATATACAATCTATGGAGCTGAAGATCAAACTAAGGTTTTAGATAAAATCTCATGAAATTAAGTTGACCTTTTGCTAAATCTTTTTGTGCAAACATTGCATCCAAATTAAGTGTTTGTAGGAAAGATCACTGATTTGCAACAGCCATACCTTGTTAGAACCAAAGCCTTTTGAAGGTTTCTAGCTGAAATCTGTGCCATCTTATATATGGCTTAGGATCTTGCTTCAGCAGCAGCAATGCTGTGGCATCATTACGTTCATAGAATCACAAACTAAAATGTGAGGCATTGATTAGCTATGTAAAAGTATCTACCTTATCCCCCACAGAATCACAGAGATGGAATAATATTTTTTACCCAATTTCTGAATATTTTAGTGCTAAATCCAGCAAAATTGATACCAGCAGGAATAGCGTAACAGCAAAAGCATCATGACCTTGCAGTGTAGTCATTCCTCAATTTTAGTCTTATTATTCCGCTTGGAAGTCGCAGTCCACACAGCATATTTGTTAAGGACAGAAATTGAACAAGGAGAACATGCGGATTGTGGACTAACTTGAATTTAGTCACATGAACAGCTTATAATTGCCAAATTACAGAAAGAGGAACCCTATTAGCTTAATTCAGATTTGTTGCCCTAAACTGCAGGCATCTCACAAACATTTAATGAAAGATACACTGGTAGATAGGTCTTAGTAAAATAAAACTTTGTAGTTTGCCCACAGTTCCTCTTAATGTTATCTGTTGAACTATAACAATAAAATACCTACGTGGAAAAGAAAAGATTTTTTTAATCATATATGATCTTATTGCCAATTTGAAGTATTTTCCATTTGACCTGTTTGTCTTAGCTTCTGAACTATTAATTTCCTGTAGCTTTTTTATTTACCAGGCAGCGTACTTTACAAACATATACACACCATAACAGACACACTAAACTAGGCTTTTAAATCGTATAATAACTCACAGTACGGATTTAAGGAGAGCATAAGAAAGTACTATTTCATTTATTTTTCTATCAGAAGTTTTACTGAATAACAGTTTCAAGAGAATAATGTTTCTGGAACTCAGTGATATTCAGGAAAAAAAAAAAAATCCATTGAACTAATTTGTCCTGGGATATCTAGAGATTACTAAATCAAAAGTTCATCAACATCTCAATGCTGCAAGATGTCTGAATCAACTTCATCCTTCTACTTCTCATTAATCCAACAGCAATTGGCTACTTCACTGTCTTCAAGGACTGAAACTCAGTTTTCTAAGTAAAGTAAATCCTTGTACTAGCACCCATTTAATGGGTAATCCTACTGATTTTTAGTCTTTTGACATTATGATCTGTCAATATATTCCAGGAATGGTTTACCTGGATGTTCAGAAATTTAGTTAAGTATTTTCTTTCTCTATCAGTCACGAAGGCTCCCTCTCACTCCCCAGGATCAGGCAAGCTTTGCCTGGTATAGACTAAATCTAGCTCCACTTCCAAAAAGGTCAGGAGTCTTAGCAGGGTCCTGCTTTGCCACTCCCACTGATGGCAGTAGAGTTGGCGGTAGGCTCCATAGGATTTACTTCTAAAAGAAGTGAAGGATTTACACCACCAGGTTGGAGGGGCCAAGACTCCTGCATTCACTGGCTTGTCGTGATCTCACATAACCTTGCTAAGGTGGCTGAATCCAGTGGTAGAAGTAATTTCCTGATTCAGTTTCTCTTCTAAGAGGGAAAGAAGCAAAAATAGATGGGCTTGAATAGTTTCACAATGAAACTTACTGTTCATACTGGCACCAAAACCGTAGCCGTTTCTGTAGAAGTCATTCATAAGGCATTTAAGCCTTCAAACTTAATTATTTCTGTGTATGTAATGCAATTATGAATTTTCCATGTTAACTATTCCTTTGTATACAGACTATATTTTTGCACATAATTACTTTCAAAAGAAAGGCATGGTTATTTTTATTGCTGCTAATTATCAGAGTTCTTTGTTTTTAACTCCAACATCATATTTTCCATTTTATTTAAACAGGCAACGTTTAAGCTTCAGAACTTAGGAATTCTCCACTACACACATATATTTTAAATAAACAACTCTTATTTCAGATTTTTTTTTCCATCTTCATCCCATCCTCTCCCTCCTAAAGAATAAATTCAAATAGTCTCAATACTGGTATACATTGCCCTCACTGAAGAGGCCCATGAAAACTTCTCTCTCTCTACTGTCTAATGAATATTGAACTGCCTTTTTTTTTTTTTTTTTTTTTCTTCCACTTGGAAACTTCATTCCCAGGCAGTTAGGATTTGAGGACACTGCAACCTGCTCGCAACTATTCCACAGAGCGATAAACAGTCAAATTAGTACAATGAATTATTCATTGCATATTATTTGCTCATTTTTTTCCAGAACACATTGCACACCACATAATTGCCATTTCACATTCTTCTCTTAACACTGATTTGGGGGCTTTATTTTCTTTTTTCAAGCTTTCCATTCTCTCTCATCTTCTTCCTGTATTATGATGCTATGTCACTAAAATATCCTTTCACAACCAAATTCCAAATTGTTTTTGTGTGAAACATAATAGCCACTCTCTTCCAGAGCCCAAAACAGCTCCTCAAATTAAAAAGAAGCGACAGTCACCATGATCTAGCAGGGAAAGACGTGACTAAGGTAATAATGTCGTGTTGTATTCATTACAAAGGCAAAGAATGAAAATGGAAACAAGGTAAATGGTCCAAAAATGGGGACTGCAATGAAGTGATATAACACAGTAACATCGCTCCACACATTTTGAAATGCTAATAAAACTGCAAAGACAAAGCTACACGAGGGAGAGATTTATACCACGTGATAGCAGGGCTATGATAGCTCTACTGGAACCCACTCCACCCCTGCTTACATGATGAGCAATTTCTGTAAATGTTTCTAAACGTTCATTCAAGTTACTGTTGTGCTGTATTTGCCAATGTATCTGCTTGCAGGCAGGTTAATTTTAAAAGCCTTATGACATGGTCATACCTGGCCAAATGCCTGCTGTCTCCGCGCCTCCATGACTGTGCTCTTGGCCTGGAGTAAAGTTTGGGGTTTTACAGGAGGAATTACTGGCCTGTAGACAGTAATGAGAATATCTGGGTTAAAGCAAATGCCCCAAAATATTAGAAGCTATTATTTCTGAATTTGCATCCATTACAGCTGCCACAAATTCCCCACTCATATTTTTGCTCCAGGGTTTATCTCTCCAGTGCTGTGGAACTAGAAATTAGAGTTTCAGACAAAGCATGGTGTGGGTGGAAACAGCAGGACGATATGTGAGAAGTCCCAGATACCAAATTCTCCTGTAATAGAAAAGATCATATCAATACTTAAATGTCCTAGTTTCCCCAGACTTCTTGAGGTTTAAGTTGTTTGATTTTTCTTTCCAGAAAGACCTGCTGCTTTTTAAGTAAAAGAAAGTGAGTCTTCAGCAACTGAAACATTATTATTCCATGCTATTAACAGAAGCTATCTACAGTGCAAGAATATATTTCTCAACATTTAGATTAATTAGAAAATCAGATTTACCACATTGTTATGTCCTTTCCCTCCTTATGCTTTATATTAATGTTTAAATTATGTTCCATTCATACAAGAAATTAAGCTTGAATTCTAATTACCTCCATTTTTTTCTGGATGATTTTTTTTTCCCCACGAAGCTCTACTCAGAGGGGGAAATAGTAATACACAGTCCCTGAACCTTGCTGTGATAAATGGATTCTGCTCCCAGAACTTTCTACTTCCCTTTCTTTGGGAGAATCATAATTGCAATGGCTTATTCTTATCATTCTGTGTTTTCCTACAGTTCTAATCATCCAAACCAGAGAAGGAAAACAATGTCATTCAAGTGACTAATCATGAAGAGATAATTATGAATAATGAGCATAAATCCACAGCATGAAACTTCCTTCAGCAGTCACTGCAGTTTTTCTGTAGAGTTTTTATCTTGCTTACCATCAGAATAGCTCGAAATGCCATTAGTTATGGTACAGATGCAAAAATGTAATAGAAATTAAGACCTCTGTTCTCTTATGCAGTATAACAAAAGAATTTCACCTAATAAAAGCCAGAGGTGATCAATGTGAAGTTATGAAAGCCAATCTCTGAGGCTCTGTGACTCAGCTGTGACAGATGCCACATGCTGAAGTGCTGGACTGCTTAGATCTGACACCCAGGTGTTATGGACTCGCACACAGCATTAAAGCACTGCCCTAACACCTTCTGCATGCTTCTTTCCGGACTTCCTTCCTGCCTGTATTCCTCAGTCAAGGTCTGAACAGCCTTGAAGGGGCTGCTGTGTTCCCAGGGAGCGGGGAGGACACTAGGCAGCCAGCGTCTAAAGGAGCTGCAGGGAGATGTTCCCCACACTGTAGTTCACCTAAACAGGTCCAGTTGCTGGATAATTTTGTGCAGCAAAGAATGTAGAGACTCAGTCTCATTCATCCTTTTTATTATTTTTATTCTCCCAAATGAAGTTACTGAATAGCCTAACAAAATAGAAATACAAGAGTTGCTAACCCTCATGGGAGAAAAAAGCAATTTTTTTTTCTATTTTATGTTATAAATCATTATATTGTTTTATCTTTTCAAGAGTAATGTTTATCGCATTAGAATATGTGTAGCAGTAAACAGCTTCGCAGCTATCTCAGTAGCTGTCTCAGCTTTACTCCAGCATTTAACCAATATCTAATGCCTCAATGCTTTGTATATTTAGGATAATTTGCACAATTCCCTTCCAGTTGGGAGACTGCTTATTAAAATCTGTTTGTTACATTTCCAGACAGTTGTTAGTATATGTTCCTACTAGACAATATATACATATGGGTTTTTTTTAGGTTATCAGTGGCTCTGTCTTATCATGCACCTGACAGGAAAATAAGGTATTTGTTTCCACTTTCTCACAGGAATATTTGAAGGGCAAGTGTTATAAGCACATATATCCAGTGCATCAAAGTGAGAATACAGCACAGTAACAATAGGATACCAAGGATTTGATGTTTTCTCCACTATAAGCATTCTGCTCTGTCAAAATAAACTACTCTCAATGCTCCTTTTAAAAGCAAGGCAGAACTGGCAAAACCTTTACAATTTTCAGCATCTAGGTACTGTTTTAAAAAACTTGCTTATGCAATGCAGAGTTACTTGATACGAGCCACTAGCAGAACATGATTCAAAGAGATTCTTGCCTCTCACCCCCAAATACGTTCACCATCGCACTTTTGTTTTAGCTTTACCTTCCAAAATACAGACTGAATCTGAGTGCTGGATCTTACAGATTGATGGATCCACTTTGTCAAAGACACAAATCAAGGTCAAATATGAACTCGTGTTCTTCGCAGCTTAGCTTTCCTAATTCAGCCACCAGTTATTAGTAGTGCTTTCTCTAAAGCCTAAATCACCAACTGCTTTTTTACTTGGCAAAACGTAGCAGAAAGCAGATGCATCCAGTAATATATAATTAACAAAGGCAATTATATCTCAGTAATAAGGGGGATGGGGAGCTGATGGCAACTACACCTGGAGAAATACTAGTAGGGCTTTCACAAGGCTTATTAAGAATACCTCCTGTGAGTTCTTTCTGTTATTGATGATCCATGCACTAATCCACACAGGTCTACTTCTGTGCTTCACAGAATCTGACTTTCAGATCCAAAGTGAGAGAAATCTCAAAACCTGTTAAGTGAATTCCATTTTCATTACTTCTGCAATGCTTCATTTGTAATAAGGGAAAGCTGGTGATCCTAATTTCACGTGCTATTTTTCATTCCATTTCAAGTGAATGATATGCTTTATTATCTCATTGCCCCCTTAGGACAGTGAATAGACAGGCACAGCAGGGATATAGATGTGTTTTGGAAGTAATGAGTTCAGCATTTCTTCTAGCCACCCAAGAAGTTAATTTTAGAGGTTTAACTGAAAGTTTTAGACTGCTGATGAAGAGATAAACATGAGAGCAGCAGTGTCTAAGGGTCAGAGCCAATAAGTGGCTAACACTGAATGTGAGCCTATCTCAAGGTAGGCTGCAAGATCACTTGGCTGAAATTCAGCTCTGCAGGAGCCATGGTCACGAAGGTTGTGTAAGCACGAGAGGTATATCAGTAGTAGGAGAGCTGGTGGTTAAATTAATAGAGAAAACAGGAAAAAAAAAAATGTACAATACGGAATTTCTTCCTGTGGGAATCAGGGCATTAGGCGTCTTCAGTGAACTTAACAGCAATCAACCAAATTGAGTTGTCTGAGACCCACTGACAGTGTCAATTTCAAAACACAGGATTGCCTCAGTGCACCAGGCAGTGGCAGGTCTGCCTGCTCTGCCCTGAGCCTGTGCAATCCTCATCTCTCCTCTGCCTGGAAGAGAGGAAACCCATGCCATCTGCTTCGCAGAGGCGCCTTACTAGGAGATTTCAGGCAAATATGAACAACAGTTGTGTTGTGAAAAGCAACGTAAGCTGCCCTGTAACAGCAAGGGGCTGCAGAACCATGCAGTCCTGCAGGTAACCCGGCCCTGCCCCATCTTCCAGCAAGGCAGGAACAGGATGACAGGGTGGGGGGTTTGGTTCAAAACACGGCAAGAACGAAAAGAAGGAGGAGTTTAATTGCTCTGATCTTCAGAAGGAATCTCATGGTTCTCTCTCCTCTTTTAAGGACTCCAGGGTTCCAATCCAATTTTAAGATAAGTTCTGAATATACAGATCCTAGAACCCTTGGAGAAGCACCTGCAAAACAGGTATTTCAAAATACCATTCTCCAAATGGATTCCCAAGCTTCTTTTCACTTTGCTCTGTAAAGGAGTTCGGACACCTCGTTTATAACTCCAGAGTCTACTTCATAGCCAAGTATCTAAAATACAGATATTGCAGCAGATCATACTTATTTGTCTAAGTTTCTGATTGTCAGCAGCTTTAGGTCCCTTCCCGGCCAATCTGAGTCATTTACAGGCTTTCTTGACCTTCATTTAATTACATGTAAATTTTATACATCATTTACCCTACCTAAATTACAGGTATAATGATTATAATAAAAAGCTAATGTTTGCAGGGTACTCTGAGCACCACTACTGAATGGTTTCTCACAAGAGGAAAACAGTCATATCCGGGGCTTTAAATAGCTTTCCCAAAAGAAAGACACACTAAACTTCTCATGCAGAGAGCATCATGTGGATATGGAGAGTGCTAAAGGAAAGGACAGCGTCTTCACAGGAACTGGGATTTGCATGTGTGTTTAGAAAGACTTCCATGATGCTGCAGAATGGCTGAAAAAAAATTCTCCAAGAATCTACCCATGGACTGAACAAAAGTGTCAGCAATCCTTTTTACTGACAAATCGTTTATCCCCAGCCTATCCACACATGTCACTGGCAAAGACTTTCCACTGCAAGCCAAACCCAAGGGAATCAAAGAAAGAATTAATTTCCAAGAACTTCTTCAGAGTGCCTCCAGTAGATCCATCAGAGCTCCCTGCCCCAGCTGTCTGGGCTTTGGGGCGATGAGGGCAGGTAAGGCTCTGGCTGCACAACAGCCTCTCTCAAATAACCCACACTCCAAGGTTTCCTGCACAGCCAGCTAGCAAAGCACTCCTCTGGCTCCCCACATCACTGTTATTCACAGCTACACACCAGATGGGAAGCTCCGAAGAGAAACAGAAAATTAATTCAGCTTTCTTGATGGAGCAACAAAAACGAAGTGCTCCTGAAGGACCCACCCTTTTCTCCAGGCTCCCACTGCCAGGCAATCTGCAGTTTCCATACAGACATTACAGGGCAGAGAGTGGTGTAGCTTGTTTCCCATTCCATGAGTCTACCTTAGGGAGCACACTGTAGCTGAAATATTTTTTTTCTCTCCCTGCTGCCTACTGACTTCTCCTGGAGGAAATGACTTGGCACTTTAACATGTAGAAGTCTTCTGTAGTGTAGAAGCCTGTGCCAGTTACTTCAGCAAGCAGGGGAGGGAACTAATTATCTCAAAATTGCCTGTTCTGGATTGTTATAAAAATATTAGCACCTGGGCTAACGTGCTAGTGCTTTTTTTTCCTCTTGTGTTTTAGTCATGACTTTCCAAGCATGCTCAGCTTAAAAACCTAAAGAAGAAAACAGGGAAAACAAACCTATCCTCAAGACCTCTGGTGTCTTACCCATCTCACACCAGTGTGAGATGTCTCCGCAATGTAAATCCCCTTTGTATTACTGAATGAATAAACAAAAAGCAAACGTCTTTAAGTGCTGAGAAGACATTGAGGTCTGCATAAGAGAAGTCAAAAGCAGCAACAGGGGAAAGGATGAAGGATATCACAATGACCAGAATAATCAAATTCTGTCAATGGGAAAACACTGTAAAGCCTTGAGTTTTGAATTAAAGACAACCACTATATTTGAAGCAAAAGGAAACTTCAAAATAAGAGCACGACATTTACCAGTGGAGACAGTGTGGTCTGGCAGATTGCATAATAAATGTGTAATTAAGTGAGATTAATTTTTAACATACATTTATGACCCTGGGCAAGTGACTTCAGTTCTCAGTACTGTAATTTCTTTGTGTGGATCACTGTCCACACACAGTGTCAGCATAGTTGGACAGACAACTTGTATTGGGTTCTAGGGATAACACCAGAATACAAATAACAATTGGTAATCGCATTAAGTTAAAGGAGAGTTCAAATTCCACGGAAGATGTTGATAGGAAGAATGAAGATACCTCATGAGAACCTGCAGCTCAGCTATTTTGTTACTGCTATGCTCTATCTTTGCTAGACCAAGAAAGAAAATGAGGGGAAAATTAGCTGTTGCAAAACAAGGACAACAGTAGACTCTGAAAAGCAAGGGAAAAGGTATTTTTACCACTATGCAGAGCCCTCACTCTGAGACTAAAAATTATCATCTACTCTAAATTTGTACTTCATTACCCTAGTAATTTTATAAATAATTCAAAAGAAAACACATGCTACACTGGAAAGAATAAAATGTTTTGGAGAAAAATCCAGTAAAAAAAAAAAAAAATCCTTACAAGTTTATTTATCCTAAATGTTTACATTCAGAGAAGGGAAGGAAACATGAACAGAGCAGAAACACTGCACAGGGGATAAACATGTTTTCCTGATTATGAAATTGTATTTTATTCCCAAAACAGCTGACTTTTCAGTATATTTAATAAAGGGAAATCAAGCAAATAGTTTCAACTGTTAATGAGAGCTCCTGGGAAATTAGAAATTATAAGAGAAAAGTTCCCATGTAGGGGCAAAATAGAGAAGCTGTAATTATGGCTAAACAGTTGACAGGTTATAAAGTAATATTTTGGCACAGAGTTGCA
>VXAV01008701.1:60459-74260 GCA_013399715.1 Alectura lathami | reverse complement strand
AAACACCTGCACAAGACTTCAGTTCACTCTCATCTACTTCAGATAGTTCGTTATGACCACCCAGTAATTTTTTTTTTTTAATATATTAATCAACATTTTTTCGTTTACTATTTTTCAGGTTTGTGGGTTTTTTTTGTCTTCTGTGATAAAAAACTAGCAATACTACAAAGCTGCTTAATACAGTTTTTGTAGTTTTTCTCTAAGCAAAAAACTAGAAATAACTGCCTATAATAGGTACATATTACCTTATTTCCCTAAGTCCATAGTGTAGAAAATTTCCATAAGTACCTCAAGAATATTTTGAGTTATAATAACTATAGTAAATAAAATATTGATTTTTTCTCAAATTCATAAGTGTGTTTTTTTTATACAAGAAGGAACATATTTCCTTTCTTACTAAAAAGCATACTATATCTTGCAGGGTTTTATTATCTTTTTTCCTGCAGCTTGGCATTTTTCAGGATCCATGGTGGCATTCAAAGCTAGTTAATACATAAGAACTTTCAGTTTAAAATTTTTTCAAGGAACTTCACTCAATGCCATTCTTATTCCTTTTCTTTTTCCTCTTTAGAAGTCCGGAGTAGTTAATGAACTTTTATTTGTTACTTATTTTAAAGACTAGATCCTCAGTTGTTGTAGGTCAGGTTGATAGTACCTAGAGTGAATCTACTATGTTATTTTGTACCATGTTGAAAGAACTAATACATGTTTTCATGTTTCCTCTTAATGGAAATATATATATATATATATATGCATATGTATTACAGCATTTGTATTGTAATGGATGTAGTTTGTATATATGAAATGAGTATACTGCCCACATTGTCAAACCTGTGTTATTTTCAAGGAGGACTGGAAACAAGACTGCACAATGTAAATGCAGCCACAACCCGGAACATTTCTCCGAACTTTTTTTTACAGTGGGACTCCCCCTCTCATGTTTACTGCCAAGGTCAGACACATTATGGTTTAGAAAAGTCTCTTCTGACTTTCTTTGTAGCAAAATCAGAATATTATAGGCTTATCACACAACCGAAACCTCCCTGTTTTAAACAAGAGAAACATGACTGGCTCATTCTTTCCCATATGCTACACAAAACCATCTCCTGCTGGGTAAATTAGGAGTTCCTAAAACTGCTGTATTATTGGTGGCAGAATAATAATTTAGAGTCTTTTACATAAGTCAGATAACGTGACTCTGTCTTGTAAATTGTGTGTCACCAAAATGCGTAGCTCTGAGGCTGCAGTCGGGAAGCCCGTCAGTCACGATCATGAATCTTGGCTCCCTTGACACTGAGGATGCTGTTACTTCTCTCAAATTGCCTTTTAATTGGTGGGTAATGTTCAAGTATGCATAATGCTCAAATTCCAGTGCAAAAGAATGTATTCATTTATTTGCTACCACTGGAAGTTTTCATTAAAGGCTGTGTAATACATCTATTCCTGTTTTCAAACTCATAATATTTTAATAGGCCCCTGTGCTGCATTCTGGCACCTCTGCTGCTGAAAGACATGCAACTCCCTCCAGACCACTGATATGCCCTGAGTAATACGGGATTCTGGTAACATATATATAGCTAGGAACAGCCCCCTCCGTATCTGAGCTTTTACTATAGTGAGCGTAAAACAGGAAATAAGACTTTCAAAGAACCTCACTGCTATATTTTGATGCCTGTCTTTGCGTAGTGAATAGGAAATCCTAAATCTACAGTTGCAGGAAGTTGTTGAGTACAAACAAATGGGTCCAAATAACGGTCCTTCATACTAAACAGTTATCTGAGTTAATAACATGTTAACATGCCTGTGATGCCTAACAAAACTCTATTCGCTGCTTAGCCCAGATCTATGTACTAATGTATGTTTTAATGAATATTCTATGATGTGTTTTAAATATATATACCATATAGTGACAGAATGTTTACATACACACACATTTATGCACACATACAAGAATGTTAGATAGATACTACCAACTTTGTCAAGTACTTGAGACAAGTAGACAACAGCAAGACCAGTGAGATAAGGGTGTAAATTCCCTGAATTAGAATAAAGCAAGCCATCCATGGGGACTCATTTTTTGGGCCATACCGAGAAATCTGAGGGCTGGAAGCAATTGCCCTAACCTGGAATACACCACATTCTCTGTCTACTGGGAGCCAGGGATCTCTGCTTTCTAGC
The DNA here is from genome assembly GCA_013399715.1 of Alectura lathami. Classification (NCBI taxonomy): domain Eukaryota; kingdom Metazoa; phylum Chordata; class Aves; order Galliformes; family Megapodiidae; genus Alectura; species Alectura lathami. Next base: position 72,082 of record VXAV01008701.1, on the reverse strand, counting down.
ACACCTCTGACTAAAAGCCTTGGGCCAGTTCTTGGCTTCCCAGGAAAACGGGAGCGAGAACACCCGAAGCACTGCACTCTCTGAGGCTGAATACCCGAGTGCCTCCCACGTCTGTAAGCCTGCTCTTGCTCTGTGTCCCAACAGGCAGATTTGGGTCTTCCCACCATAGACCCATGAAAAATACAAATACAAAAAGAACTATTTCAACAGTTGCTTGTGCATTGTTGATTACTACAAATTATTTTCTAAATGGCTAATGCACTCCATTAATGTCTTGCTTTCTGTTCTGGTATGTTCCTTGCTTATCCTCAAGGAGATCTGTGGTCTATGGAATGTTTGTCATTAATGAAAGGATTTACTGAAACAGATAACAATTCATGAGTCTGTACAGCTTGCCTGCTTAACACAGCTAGTACGGAATATTGGAAAGCATTACCTTAATTTGCACTCATCAAAATACAAATATATATGATGGTTTTTGGCTGCATTATATTGCTAACCAGTGTATTCGAGATGGCTACATGCCTATTATAATAAACTCTAATTTGTTGTGGACGTGCATGAACTGAATTAAGTCAATACATTGCCTAATTGTGTAGGCAGGAACTAATCTTCCCTGTTATTACACATGTTGCAACAGTTCTTTATAATAGAAATAGCTTTTACTTTGAATCCTTCTGTTATATGATAGATTAGCAAACCACTACAATCACATAAAAGGCATCAATGCTCTGGGATTAATTTGCTAAACTAATATTTTTCTTTTTATTAGAAAAACATTGTATTAACATTTAAATACATTGTTTCATCTGAGTATCAGAATGCTATTCTAGTTACTCATTTTTTCTGCATCTGTCAAATCTGTACTGTTAGCAAAAATCAATTCATTTTTAACAAAACCCTAACTGCAGCAATTAGTGTTCTAAAGATAAGGATATTCCATTCCTCAATAGAAGCTGAGGCATATTTTGTTAATTTGTTTGTCTCTCTCTATATAGGGACACTTGCTTTCAATTAAGTAGATAAGACAAATTTTAATGAACTCTTTCTAAAATATGAAGGTTGTGATTTAGTTTTAATAAGAGATAAATTGATGCTCCATGCATCCTCAACAGTGTTATTTAGTTCAGATGCTGCAACAGTTTCTCATTTTAAGTGACAATCCTTATGCAATCTTCTTCTTCACCTGAAACATGAGAGGAATTTAATCCCTTTACAGGAAGGGAACAAGCTCCACGTGTCAACTAAGTCTCATGCCTGAGATGATGGACACACGTAAATTGTGTGTTGGTTTTGGAATTAGGGAGAATGTGACCCATATTCTGTGCAAGAAAAAGAAGGTATAGGGAGGATTCTGTCATTTCTGTACTAAAAAACAACTCTCCACTTGCAGCACAACTAGTTAGGTTGAATGCAGCACTAAACTAATTCAATTTCCAGAGTGATTTAATGAGCGCTTGTATTATAAGTCTCTGAAGCGTTGTGCTGTGCATTATGGAAAGGACGTGACATGACACAAACACACACTATTGTTTCTAGTGTTTGTTGACACGCTATCTCACTTTTATATCTCAGAAGGGTCTGACAACTCTTGGATTAGTCCAGCTGCCTAAGGGGCATTCTGAAATCTTAGGCTCTGCCACTGTCTCTAGACAAACTTGCAAACAAAGCAGAGCATCACGTGAGGAGATGACTTCTATCAAAGCAGTGACATAGAAAATGGCCAGTTCCCTGGAAGGAACTGAGCAAAAATACAGCTTGTTTGTTCTATAACATCACGAGAGAAAGCAGCTTCAACTCTGAGACAAACAAAGGTTTCTGTCTTTTGGCAGTTCTGATCACTTGGCAAGTGGAAGGAATAAAAACCTCAGCAGTGCCGCAGAGACGCCAGTTCTTCCCAACACCTCATAAACAATATTACTCAGCCTGGTAGCGGCTCACCTTTTCAGGATGATTTTACCAGTAGGACCGCTGCTAAAGCTGTTTGGCAAGGTGCCCTGAATCTCTCAGGGCTCCAAGACGTTTTCTGTCCTGTTGAATTCAGTGCTCCTACGTAGCCTATCACAGAGCTTTCCATTTACTTTTTTAAGCACAAAGCCTGGTAGAAACTTCGAACATCAGGCTCCTCATTGTAGTAGCAGGAGAAGGCAGATTGGACACTTAGTTCATTTTCTTCCAGTATGCCACAGCACACTAACAGAGACCACCTTATGGGAAATTATGATCACATTCAGCAAGGGCAAATAATACTTCAGGAAAAAAAAAAAAAAAAGAAGAGAAAGACAATATTTTGTTTTAAATATTTGTGTCTAAACATCTGCTTTTACAGATACCTTACAGGTTAAACTAAGGTATGTTTCAACTTCATATTTTTCTATCAAAGTTATTTTAAAAATTCTTTTAAACGTATCTTTTTTTAGAGGTTTACTTAACTATCTTAAATTGAATTTACTCAACATGTTTACAAAACAACACTAGTATGAGACTAGTATAGTGTAAACTTTTGTAAAACTGGAAGTTACACATTTGTTGTACTCATCTTTATTCAAATTTATTTATTATGGAAAAAGAAACAAACATAACTACAACTTGTTTGGTGTACCAACAAAAATATATTATCTCTAAATAAAAAGCTAGAAGTAAAGAAGCTAGCTGCTGTGGAATATATTTATTTTCACTTTTCTCCAGCAAGTTTGAATTCAGCTTACAAAAGTACATAAAAAAAAATCATAGAATTTTGATTCCTGGATAACTTCTGCCAGCTGGACTCAAAAGAAATTATTTTTGCTATACTCAAGATAGAGCTCACTACAAACACATTTTCTGCTTCCCTGTTAAAAAAAAAACAACCAACAAATTAATGTTAAGCAAAGGAGTGTTCCTAGGTCTCAATTGGTTAACTTACTGGCTAAAATAATTTGATTCCATCTACTAAACATCAAACTGCTCTTTGAGCACTATAGCAGTTAGAAAAGTTGTAAGTCCTTCAAATGTACTGGAGTGTTTGATTTTAACCAAAAATCCAAGTACAATAGCCTAATCAAGCTAGTACATAATTTTTGTCTTACACTTGCACATTATAATGATGTTCATGAGTTCCCTAAGAAAAACTGAGACAGTCATCAGAACCTTTGAAATTTATCTGCATCTGCAGAAATTTAAGAAAAGCAATTTACATTTTAATTTGTTGTTTTGAATTCAGCAGGACATTTGAGAAGCAAGACTGACCTCTCTTTTTTCCCCGTATATTTTATAGACTGACTGAACTCACATTGTATGTTGCTGAAGTAACAGTTACTAGCTAACTCTTAAAACAATATTTTTTTTTCTTTTTAATTAAATTCAATCATTTTAGCTTTCAAAATTCAAATAGAACTTTTAATTGGCTGTAAATAATTGAATCTGTTTGAAGAGTTACACGGAGTCTGGGATGCACCTCACAACAACACCTGTTACCCCATTAGTCCAAAGAACTTTACCCTTAGCAGGTTCTTGCCTGGACTGTAGACACTTTGTCCCATAACAGATCAAAAGATCCCAGCACTGTTGACAGGGATCTGAGAACACAAAGCTCTCTTTCCTGTTTTTGCCAAAGACAAAGAAAGCTGGGGAGAACAACTTCTGGACCCTGCATCTACGTGCTTTCATTCAGTTAATCTTGAGAAGGGTCTCCAAAAATACACACTTCACCTGGTACCACATACAGTGATCTACCAAATACATCTCAGTCCCCGGAATTTCTGCTGAATAGACATGGAATGCCTCATCCACAGCTGTATTTTCATGTTTGAAAAATGGCATAATTTTGAGAGCTCTTACATTACCAGTTTACACAGCCTTTATTTCTGGGAAGTGGAGGGGAAAAAAAAAAAAAAAAAGCCTTCATTTTGCCCCCTCTATCAAGAAAGAAAGGTGACAATTGCTGGCCCTCTTGCTCACATGCCACCCCCATCCAGCAGCCACCAAGCCCAGTTGCTGTCAGAAGGGTCACAGCCACCACAGATCTGGGCTCAAGCTGTGCCCAAACCAGCTCACTGCTGCTAGAAGGACAGAGCCCACATGCCCATTAGCATGATGGAGATGTCAGCTCTGCTGCTAACACAGCAGAGTGCTACCAATTTACCTTCTTGGTTTTTTTATTTTATTTTTTAAAGGACTCAAGGTCTTTTGCATTAAAAAAAAAAAAAAGAGACAACAAAAACAAAAAGAAAACTGTTAAATAATCGAGGAAAATGGGAATAGTTAATTTTCTCAGTGTAGGATGATCTCCAGTGGAGTTTCACACTGTCCTGCATTGAGAATTCTGACGTTTAATGTGACCGCAGTGCCATAGAAATGCCCTGAATAGCAGGATGGCAGAATTTGTTGATGGAAAAAAGCTACTCAGAGTAAAAAGATGAGAGCGGATGGCAAAGAATTCTGGAAAGACCTTTTGACACTGAGCAGCTTTGTGTCAAAAAGTAGATGAAATTCAGTGTAGAATAATATGGCAGAGGTAGTAAAAAGCTATCTCACTTCAGAAATAAAATAATGGGCTCTGAGTTGAACTTTAGCAGGAAGGCAATCCTGGGATTATGATAGATAACCCCAAAAACATCAGCACAAATCTCAACAGCAGTCAAAGAGCAAATCAGTATTAGGAATTACAAGCAAAGGAGAGGGAAAAAAAACCACACACACACACACATGAAAGAGAGAAGTTCAGACCACTGGATCATGTGATTTTGTTCTCCCATCTCAAAAATGACTGAGCAGATATTGCAAAGGTTCAGAGAAAAGCAACATGGATGATTACATATTGGGAGTAACTTGTGTCCAAAGAGTGGACCAAATCATGACTTTTCAGCTTGGAAAATAGATGAACAAGGGGAGACAAGACAGACCTGGGTCTAGATATGAGGATCAGAGAGAGGATGGCAGAAGATGACTTGTTTGCTGCCTCCTCCATTAGATGGAGATGGTATTGCATGGTTTCCACCAGGCTGCATCTCCAAAGCAAGCAGGACAATGTGATTCTTCGCAGAGCACATAGCTAAGCAGTAGCTCCCATTCATGGAGTGCTGTGAGTGATAAAAGCTTACAAGGATGCAGGGAAGGAATGGATGATTCCCTGACAATTTCTCTGATGAACAGTCCATTGAGGGTTATCACACACCTAGATGCTGCTTCTGCCTAAGTATGCCTCAGAGTCAGAAACTGCTGCAGGGCCTTTGGGTGTAATTATTTTTTCTATCCTTCCCACTCACTTTTGCCCACTGTCAGGAGCAGAGTCCTGGACTAGAGGAGCCAGTCCTGCATGGCCTTTCTGCACCATAAAAACAACACTGGCCTAACAAGTGCCACAGCCTTTACAAGGCAGGCAGCAGAAACACATGACTGGGACAGGCAGATACAGAACGAGGAAGGGAAGCAGGCTTTTTTTTTTTTTTTTTTTTCCCCCCTATCTGGGTAAGCTCTTAGCAGAGCTCAGACCTTAACACGCAACCACACATTTCATGTTTCATTGGGAGACTGCTAGCCCTGAAATACCTTCGGTCCCAAAGGAGCTAAACTTCACACAGGGTGATTCAAAGCTCCTAAACAGCGTGCATAACCTCCAGCATTTTACAAGGTACCTCCCTATTCAGGCAAAAGCAGACACTACACTGAATCCCCATCACTTGCTCAGCTCACAAAGCATCACCTTCATGGAGTGTAGCCACATTTAGAAATACTTTGGTGTCTTTGTAGCACAAGGGGTCTGCCACAGTCCTCGGGCTTCAGCTATGTCATGTTTTCGTTGCAAGCATGTTTACCAAGCTCTCAGGAACCTCTAGGAGAATTATGTTTCATAGGTGTGAGATGCACTGTCAATATGTTTAGAAGGTTATTGAGGTTATTGTCAGGTAGGATTTAAAAAAAAGAAAAAAAAAAAAAAGCTTTAACCCTGTATCTTAAACTTGTTTATACTATAAACACATGTAGCTGTGCACATGCCCACAACAAACAAATGCTAACAAAACAAAAGCCTGACAAAATTCTAGGAGTATTTTTTACAATAAATGTTTTATCTGCTACTTCTCTGCTTACTCTTATCTCTCTTTCAAATCACGTAGCAATGAGGTGCCCTGTAGAGTCTATAACAGGCAGAGGAGAGCATCTGCTATATTTCTGCAATTCTTGTAGCACTTGAGAATCTTCGGGAAATTTTATTGCAAATTAGATACATAAGGATTACTTCACACATTACAAAAATGTCTGGGAATAAGCATTTCTTTTGGGCCAAGGGGCAAAAGGCTTTTAGCAAAGCACAACACTACAGTTTAGGAGTAAAAATGAGGAATACGTTTCCTAACAGAAGCCAGTGAGTAATTTTTGGGTGGGAAGAATGTAATTATCTGATTGAAATTAGGGCATGCCATTGCAGTTTTCACCTCTACTCTCAGGAAAAAAAAAAAAAAAAAAACTGCCATGGGATCTGTTAAATGACTACATGTGGTCAGGACCTTAGTTTTATATCTCATTCAGTAGAATGGTGGGAAGGGATGTCAGCTCAGCATTTTAAAATCCCATTTGTTTTACCTGCAGTTTGGGAAGATTTTTAGGCTTTCACTTTTTATTGGTTTGTTCTTAATAGTCAGAGAGAAAGAGTTTCCCTAAACAGGATTGCAGGTTGAAAATAGATAAGCCATCTTTTGCAGCATAAAAATAACATTGACAGGAAGAACGCAAAGACTCTGAAATATTTGTGTGCTAACACAACATTAAAAATGCTTGAGGAATAAAAAAAAAAAAATTAGATATTTTGATGAACATTCAATAGGAATATTATGAGATGCCTGTTCATATTTTAGGTAAATATATCCAGAATATAAATGGAAAGGATTTTCACTAGAGTAAAATAAATCTTTATTCAGCCATAGAAATGAACTGAAAAAAAAAAAAAAATCTACATTGCAACTCATATTCCAGACATGGGAGTGTGTATATCTTACTAAAAAAAAAAAGTACAAAAACCCACATACCACAGTCTCTCACCTTCTGCTCTTTATCACAGAATAAGCTTCTCAGTGATCCCAGCTTGAAAGCCATAAATGAAGGCGACATACAGCACAAGGAAACTGGAGACACTTCACGTTTCATACCATGCTTCATAACAAGAGACATACAGCCTTCATTTTCGTCTTGATCTGCAAGGAACCAACATGGGAAGGGCTTAATCAGAGAAGACAGCGTATTGAGCACCTTCTCTGTTCAGACCCAACACTCACAAAGGGACACAGCTGTAGTTGTGGGTAAAAGAAACTTTATCACAGGCTTCATTAAGCGATCCCTACATGCACTATCATGGTGAAGGCATCTCAGCATGGTTATCAGCAAAGCACAAGCCCTGCTTCCCAAGGGTAAAATAAGCTGTCCTCACCAGCTGAGTGGGAACACGCCAGCACGTGGTGCACAGCTCTGTGGTCCTTACAGGGCCACAGAGCATAGACAGACCCCGCTCATAACCTTGCAGCTGCCTGGTGCTTGTGACACGCAGTGCTAATATTCAGAGAAATGATTTGGCTGATACTTTTGATTAAACGTTATCATGAAGAGCATGTTATATAATGCAATTGGCTGCAAGTCTGAGCTGAATTTTAATTCATTTTATTTGTATCTTTTAGGTTCATCAGGAGTTCTTGAAATTATTGAATATTTTAATGTTAGAAAAAAAATAGCCAATTTCTGAGTAGAAATTAAGCTCAAAGATTAGAAAAATGACACTTATTTCCATTGTACAGGACGTGCAAAAGTGTTAAAGTGTTGCTCTAAAAATCGCTATATCCAGCAGTAAAACTGAGGAAGAGTTTAGGAAGCATCCACAGAACTACATTCTGTTGAGCCATTAAAAAAAAAAAAAAAAAGAGTTGTGTCTTATACGCACTATATGCACCTACAAACAAGGATCTAGCAGGCAAGCTAGTAGTTTTATCTGCTCTGTTTCAAGAATCTTATAAAAGTCCACAAGTAAAGATATTTTTGTTTGCAGCATCTAAGATCAGAAGTCAAAAAGCAGATGAAAACTCACTCCCATCTCCATCACGTTGAGGCAATTTGGTATAGTAAGTTTGTTGGTGAAAATATGAATTTGGTTTTCCACTGGTTTTTAAAAGTTTGAACTGACTAAAAATGATCACAGCAGCCTTCTAGACTTGCTGAAGAGGCAAGATCAGAAAGTGAAACACAGCAATGGTTTCCATTAATCTCCCACATAACTCCACGTTTTATTCTTTGCTTCTGCTTCACTAATCCTTCTGTTCCCAGAGGTGATGAGTCAGCGGAGTTTGCTTTCTTGTTAAAAAACTGTTCCCCCTCTGACTAACCAAGCACCAGACTTTTATTCCAATCTTTATACACTGTGCACAGGAAATTTTATCCTATTCTCAGCAGAAATAGCTGCATGGACATCATAAATACACTTACATCAGCACTGCAGCTTGGATCAGAAGCACATATGGAAACCAGTCTCTCAGATTTACATTCCTCCTTTTCTGTCATTTTCTCCATAGCTCAGTTGCAGAGTATGCACATTATGCAAGGTTTAGGTTGGACATCAGGAAGAAATTCTTCCCTGAGAGAGTGGTGAGGCGCTGGCACAGGCTGCCCAGAGAAGCTGTGGCTGCCCCATCCCTGGCTGTGTTCAAGGCCAGGCTGGATGGGTTCCTGGGCAGTTGGATCCAGTGAGCTAGTGGCTGGCAGCCCTGTCCACGGCAGGGGGGTTGGAACTGGGTGATCTCTGAGGTCTCTTCCAACCCAAGGCATTCTATGATTCTATGATTTGATTTCTTCTGGATAAAACTCAGCTGGAAGGTGTGCTCCATATGTACCCAGCACAGCCCAGTGCCTCGTGCACGTCCCTTCAACAGTACTAGAGCAGGGCAAAATGAAAACCTTTGCATGCAGAGGTGAGGCTCTCAGATCTAGCTGTTTGGCTGCAAACCAGCTGCTTTCGGTCCTGCCTACTTGCTAATATATGCACAGATGATCTGATCCTGACCTAAGGGGAGCACTGGAGTGATGTGTGACTCACCTTGTCTTTTTTCCTGCACACTTCCCAGCCCTTGTGGGAGTGCGTTTTTACTGCACCTGGATACTCAATATACAAGTTGAAAAACTATTTCCTCTCCGAATAACCAGCATTCAGCCCTTACACACCATGTTTTGCTCCTAAAAACTTCAAGCCACTCCTTTAAGGAACTTCCAGTCAGATAATGCAACAACAGTCTTTCAGATTTCATTTCCTCTTGTAGCTGATAAAAGTCACTTTTCATCGTCTGATATTGTAACAAAAGTCACCTCTAATGAGTTCAAGTTCTCAAGATGATATTCATTTTAGTTTCTTTTCAGCATATTCTCTCTTTCCCGCTTCACAGGATGTTCACAAGATGGTAATCAAATGCAATCACACACTTGTAAATGAAATACCTTTGGAGCAGGACACTTGTGCAGTAACTATTTGCTGTGAAATAACACTTTTTATGAGAAACAGAATGCGTATTTCTGTTTGTACAAGTGCTTGTATTTAATACTAACATTTCCTCCAGAACAGCCTCTAACACCTGCTCTAGCAGGAGGCATCTCTGCCCACAGCAGGGAGGTTGGAACTAGATGATCTTTAAGGGCCCTTCCAATCCAAGACATTCTATGATTATTTTTTGATAGCTACCTTGGAAAAAAAAAAAAAATTGTTTTTCTTGGTCATGCTTATGTTTTTTCTTTTACAACAAGTGATAGGTTAGAATTATTTCCAGAAAGACTGTGAACTCAATGACACAGTAATTAAAAGGAATGTTGCTCAAACAAAATTTTTAGTAAAAAATAAAAAAAAAATAGAAGAATCAGATCTACCACTTCTATGCAAGTAAATTGAATAACCAAATGCCTCCCTTGTTCTCACTCTTTCCAAAATGATTTTGGCTATTTTGATTGCAAGGACTAGTGCTTATCCCTTTTCACATCACAGCTGCAGCAGCATATGACAGATCTACTCTAGGTAAACTAAATAACTGTGGTCTTGTATCCTCAGCAGAAGATTTGTAGTCAGGGCACCACCATCCAAGCTCTAGTTTTTTTCAGTGGTAGGACAATTGACAAAATCATCTGTATTTTTTAGTTTTCTGAACATCCACAGTTTGTACTGGATATGAGAATTTGACCGTAGGTATGCAGGAGGTGACATTATACCATCTTAAGAAGACAGATATCCTGAGATCTAACAGACATATAATAAGCATCTTTTAAGCTACTATAAGAAAGTTAAAATTTAAGTATTACTGTCTATATCAATAGTAGAAAAGATATCCTTCCCAAATACCAGTTCTAGGAGAATTTGTGCTGAGTGTCTCATTGGTATCATCTCCTCAAGCATGCTCCCTGCATCCACACTTGTCCAGCTCTCCTCTAGATCCACCAGTGTTCCCCAATTTCAGCAACTGCCCAGCTGCTTTAGCTCTGCCTTAGCCAACTATTTAAGAAACTTGAAAGCCTCTCAGAAAGGAAGATACTCAGGAAGATACTCAGAAAAGAGTAATACTCAGGTCACACAATTGATGCATGTTGCATATATTTTAGAGTAAAACTCTTCCAGCTTTTGAGAGCCCAACACCCCCTTAATAACAACACCTGGACAGTTTTATCCATCTGAAGATAATCATATTTCAGGACAGAGTGCACTGCCTTACAATTACCTCACAAAATGCCACTTTACATTGTTGCCTGGCTGCCCTCCACTACATTCAGGCACAGGGCTATTTCTGCCCTTTAAATACACTGATTACTTTCTGTCATAATTACAGCACTCTAGTTTAAAGGTTTTATCATTGCTTGGGATAGATCAACGTGATGTTGTAAGAGCAGTTCAGAGCCTTTTGTTTCAAATTTCCATCATTAATCAGGCCAATGTTTCTGCGAAAATTCAATATTTGTATTCCTGATAACAGCACATGGACTTATGGGCATACATGTTCATAAACAACACATAAAATACAGGTAAATCAGCACTCACTGAGTGCATAACCCACCTTATTTTCTGTTCGGGAGGCACTAGATACTTGATCAACCATACCACAGCTTTTGCTTCCTGCTTAGGTGTAACAGAAGCAGGTATGTAGATTTGATCTATTGACTTCCCTGAGGTCAACAGCCTAAATCAGGATCACAAGGCTGATAATTGCCTGATATTGTGAAGGCTAAGAGTTTAGAAGTGCGTTCCTAACAAAAAAAAAAAAAAAAAAAATTTAAAAAAAAAATTGATTTTCAATCTAAAACAACAATTGATGTTGCATTAACTTAACTACTTTTCTCTTGTTCCTGATGTGTCATGAAGTTTGAGTGTCTATAAGAAGCCAGTGACGCAACGCAGGTACCTGAGCTCTGGGTTGAAAACACCAAAAACTTCAAAGACTACGGTCTGGTTCAGTTGGAGAGAGTATTTATGCACAGCAAGGCTAACAAAGCAGTTGCATCAAGGCGCAGATTACTTCAGAGTAATACAGTTATAAACAAATTGAAATTTAGAGTTGCATATGGGTTTTAACAGGACAAAAAAAAAAAAAAAAAAAAAAAATTTATACCTAACCCATTTGCAATGGGAAAAAAAAAA
>VXAV01008701.1:30070-60440 GCA_013399715.1 Alectura lathami | reverse complement strand
AAAAAAATCTATGACTTACCCAGTTGGAACTGGGAAGTAAAAAGAAAAAAAAAAAAGTTACTCTCATGTTACCTTTAGCTATTTCCATTCTGCAAATCACCTCATTTAAATACCACTTGCCTATTTGTTCATTCCCATGTACGTAGAGATCCTTTGCATGGAAATTCAGTTTTGAAGTTGTCTCATGTGCAGATGGACTAGGCTAGATCCATGTATTAAGACCGTAACAGCTGTGGAACTGGAGTTACAGTCTAACAGATGTCCTGTGCCTCAATTTTGCACAAAAGTGTGAAGTTCTCTGGGTGTTAGTCCATATGTCCTCTGGGGAACATCTCACTGTAGTTTTTCCTGCGGTATAAGGTATTTCACTGATATTTTTACCATGGTCTTACTTTCCTCTTCCTGCCCTCCCATCCATGAATTCCTCCTTTTTAGCTTTTATTGTGGCTCATTTGGCTTCGAAGCAGTAAATGAACCTTGGAGATGATGAGATCTCGGCATCAGCAGTCAGAGGAACCAGACCTAAAAATGAAATCCCTTCCTAGAGCTGATGAACATGTTCAGCAGCCACTAAATATGTCAGAAGCCATAACTGACCCAAGAAGGTCCTGGACCTGAAAACATGGCTGCTGGAAAATTTCTGAAGACACTTCATTTCCTCTGTGCTCTCTGTGTTCTTTGGAAATCCCTTTGCCAGTGTAAGAGCAGGCATCACTGGCCTTACAAAGAGTTATTAGCACCAACTCTGCCCGATGTTCTCAGCATTCCATACTAAACCACACACCAACTGCCCAACAACCCTCTTAGATATGCAACCAAACAGTCACTATAAAACACAAAATTATGCAAATTTTTCTGTTCAAAACCGCTTGTAACTACAGAGTACTCCATATATTTCAAGACAGTAAGGGAATCAATTGTCTTCTGATGGTTACTGCTAATGACTGCTTGCAAAATGAGTTATTTAAAGCATAGTCTCCTCTCAAAGTTTTACCCCTTAAAAGAAGCCACAGGAGGAGTAATCTCCAGATTAGGAGTGGCTAATTTAAATGAGGAATTAAAATACTGCTTATCAACAATACGAGAGACCAGTAAGCACCATGAGATTTAAAGGTGGTATTACTGCTTTAATCCCTGGTACTCGAAGCAATAATCCACAAGTTTTAAAATTCAAGTGCTTGACTGAAACTTTGAGAGCTCAAGTGGACTACAATGCACAATTGATAAAAGGAGATCTTTAATTAGACAATCATTTTATTACCAATTTTTTTATGAGTGTTAAGAAGATTTGCAAAACTACCAGACACTGTTTACAAAGCACAGAAAACTCTAGATGTTTTTTTGGGAAATTTGACAAATACAGAAAAGAAAATTACATATAAATATACTATATATAGTATTCAAATATACAGTATATATTTTTTAAAAGACTATGAGTTAAACATCTATGATAAACTTACAAAGAAAGAAATCTTACATGTGTAAGATAGGTGAACATGCCCTAAAACTGATGTTGGGTGGCAGAAGATCCCCACTAACCTATAAAGTTTGTAATATATTAAACACAGCATACAATAAGATTAACAGCACTTTTTCTTTGTCTTTTCACATCTCAGCTCTCAGCTTTGCTTTTCCACTTCTGTGACTCAGTATATCATTCGAGTACACTGATTTCAAAGCATCACTTGAGGAGAACAATATGCTTATCACCTCCTACCTCCTCCTCAGGACCAGCACCAGGCCCTCCTGCAGCAAGTCCTCAGCCCTCACCTTCCACTCCTGTAGGCAGCTTCAGTTCTTGCCTCACATCACCCCCCACCACCCACCCAGCCCACCTGCCTGCTAGGGTGTCACTGATATAAGAAACCAAAGACAACATACAGCCAAACACAAATAGCAGAAAATACTTCAAAGACAGTTGTATTCCATGAAAAAATACCCCATTTTATTTGTTCTCACCCTTTCCTTCCATTTTTTATTCTTGTTTGTTTGTTTGTATTTAATTGCTTGCAGGTTCTTAAATTCTTGATGAAAAGCAACATATTGTTTGTTGATTCCATCAGGTGGTTTAATTTAAGGGGATTTGCTGGTTCTCTCCCACAGCCAGGGTAAACTCACTTGTTTCCCAAAATAAAAATGTTCACATAGCTGGAGCTGTGATGCAACTTCCTGTTATAAGTGTAACTCATACACAAACTGAAAATTGTAACCTCAAGCTCAGCTATTCCTATAGCTAATCTACAGTTGGTGAATACGTAATGTCATAAGCTTCAGATGCAGCCTATATTTGTCAGTGTGCTATGATGTCCCCTAGAAATTTCTTCAATAATTACAACAACATTAGAAAATAAAGATAAAATCCACAAGTTTAGCATTCAGTTTGCTGTATGATCAGTGTTATGCGTCTGATACAGAAATGAATACCCAGGTTACTAATTGTTCTTTGCTTAGTATGGAAAATATAAGCAGAGAAGTGGAAATGCTTGTTATCTTCTTCTCATTCTTATTATCCATTTCCGTCCCTGTGTACACTATTAATTTCTACTGATTTCAGGTGAGATAACTTGTAACCACTACAAGCTTTTATCCCATAACAATAAAAATCTCTCTTTCTTAATTCTTCAACTGTTCGTACTTGCTTAACAATGTATTTTCTTCACTTCTCCCCTATCTTGTTATGTAGCCATGCAAGGAAGCTTTATTTTTGGTAGCTTTCACATTTTTTTTTTCTGAGAAATTTTTTGCAAATTAATTTCGGAGAAGTCTTTGGGGTAAGTACGTACACAAAAAGAAATATTCTCATTGCTTTATATTAGTGTACTCCTATAATTTCTACATTAGCCTTTTCCAGTGTCTAAAATGCACTTGCCAACACATTTGATGCAGGGTGAGAGGTAACCAATGAGATATCACAATATTTTTTGTTAAAGAAATGTCCCAGAAGTCACTGGCTGCACATCTGTGGAAATGAACTTCTCAGATGACCTCCAGTGGCACTGTGATATTAAGAAAGACTTCAGTTATTCTTACAACAGCCCTGGCTGTAGGCCATCAAAAGTGTGTATCAACCACAACCAGCTATGCAAGCTTTCTTTCTGATATCCTGAATTATTTCTCTTCTCAGCTTGTCTTTTCCCAGGTATGTGCCTCTCCTAGAAAACTGTATTTTTCTTCCAAATTGCCAATCGGCCTGACAAGCAATGCACTGATTCCCAGCTCAGATTAGATTTATGGCAAACGTATGTGTTGCAATTAACCCATGCAGATGTTTTGTTATGACAGTCACTGTGAGAATGCACTCATTCCTAACCACACCTCTTTGGAAGAGCACTTTCTTTAATCTTGATTTTACCTGAGTTACTATCTCCAGTGTTTCCCCTCCTCAGAATCTCTCAGCATTTCAACATGTTGGTCGAACAGCACTTGTTTTAATGCTAGTTATTACTACCACATATATCTGTTGTATATCCCTCACACAGTTTTACAAAATGGTTGTGATTCCTTGTCCTTTCTGCACAACCCCTAACTCACAACAGTTTCTGGGGAGCATTGCTGATTCTAGCAGTGATGGCTATTCCTGGAATGGAAGGCTTTCCCTGGCCATCTCTGTGAATGTCACTGCAGCAAGCTCGGGAAGCACTTCTTATGTTTTGCAGCAGAATAGCGGAGAAACATTGAAGTCATGTCTCTAATCTGCAGAAATATGGCTCCTTTCATTCTGTTTCGATCCTGTTCAGCTTAAAATTTATACCTGTAGGAAGCATTAGCAAACACATTTTAACTGGAATTAGATTTTTAACAGGTAGACTTCCTATGTTTTGTTCCAAAATGAAACCAGTATCAGCTGCAGCTGTATTACACAGTAACTGTGACAAGCACTCTGCAGCAGAAACACTGTCAAAAAGCTTCCATACACTAAAGAGTGTTTCTGTCCCAGACTTTGGTTCACCAGCACCAGCAATTGCCCTGACTCTGGTATGAGACCATCTTGGGACCCTGACAATGACCTCCACATACACCTCCGTCTCTCTGGAGGCTTCAGGTCTCAAAAAATTGATTTTTTCCTGACTTGTTACAAGCATGGAAAATCCTGTCCAAAATCAAAGGAAATAGGGCTTGGAATGGAAAACTGTATATCCATTCCAGGAAGATAAAATGTTATCTGCTCTGTCCACCCCGCAGCAGACATTACCTTCAAACCAAACCAATGCAAAATAAATGGCTACATATCCAATTAATACTAATGTCATAATAATTATGCAGAACAGGGTCACAAAAGTTAATAAATACATTGTAATGGCCCAGGGCAATCTCTCACCATGCATCAGACAGTGGCTAACAGGGGTCTCAGGAAATTTCTGTCTGTGTAAAGCGTTTTGCTATGAAGAGCTGCAGAGTACGTCATTCCACTAGTAATTGCTTTTTTTTTCCCCTTCACTTTGAAAAACCCTATTGGTGTAAAAACTGCTGGCTATTGAATTGCAGGTGCAACAGGTTGAGAAACTTTCTGATGTTCAGCTGGGAGTGGGGAGAAACCTGTATATATATGGATGATGTCTTGGAAAAAAAAATGGCCAAAACTGCACATAGAGTGCCTTCAGCCTCGCTTAATATAATAATATCATCCTCCCCAGCAGTAGATATAATTCATACGTTCGGTGTAGACCCTTGGTTCTATACAACTAGTTGGGTTGGTCTTAAAAATTACAAAGAAGTTTTAGACTTGGAAGAAAAACAAGCAAATTAAGATGAGTCTATTCAGAAGACATCTACAATTTAGCAGACAGATGCACTCAGGAAAAAGTTTACAGCTACAGAGCTCCCTAGGGCTCTCTGATGCTGAGTGGTGCCCAGATGCTGCCCAGAGCCTCTTACGTCAATGCATTGTCCCCATAAATGCAGAGGATGTCCAGCAGCATTAATTTGGTCACTTCTGATGAAATAAAACATCATAAAAAATACGTAAAAGAATGACAGAGGGAAACAAGTCATCATTAAAGCTGCAAATGTATATATGTTTATTTAAATATTTATTTATTTAAATGCATAACATATATTTCAGATTAAAATAGTTGCCATATGTAATATCTGTAATAGGACAAGGGGGAATGGGCTAAAACTGGAAGAGGGGAGGTTTAGGTTGGACATCAGGAAGAAATTCTTCCCTGAGAGAGTGGTGAGGCGCTGGCACAGGCTGCCCAGAGAAGCTGTGGCTGCCCCATCCCTGGCTGTGTTCAAGGCCAGGCTGGATGGGTTCCTGGGCAGTTTGATCTAGGGAGCTAGTGGCTGGCAGCCCTGTCCACGGCAGGGGGGCTGGAACTGGGTGATCTCTGAGGTCCCTTCCAACCCAAGGCATTCTATGATTCTATCTGCATTTCTATTTAAGACTTGTACGAAATACAGTGTATGAAGCAACTGAAAAAAAAATGTTAACCTACATAAATCTTTTGAAAAGCTTCTGAGCTGGCAGCACATTTCAGATCTCATCAGATCGAATAAAACAATTCTGCAATCACCATGCCACCAACAATTTTCCAGTAACATTTTAAATTAAGATAAATGCCTATTTACATTCTTTTGGTGCTCCTTTTTTTGTGTCAGTTCCTCACCTAACCTACATATATTTCTGCTGTAAAGTCAGTGGAAGTTCTTCTATCTGAAGCATTCTGTCATTATAAACACATCAAAGATCAGGATGTACATCTATACCTGAAGACAGAAGCATCCTGCTCCTCAGTCTTGTGAAATTTAGAAGTTAGTAGGAATATAATAAATAAATAAAATTAATATTTACAAAGCAAGCCTTTTGTGGTCTGCAAAATCAGAGTTTTGTTTTGTTTCCTTCTGATTTCTTTGTCCCTCCTGTTTGTTATTCAGTACACACACAATGGTCCAAGAGAAAGAATTAAAGGCTAAAGTTCCTGAGTTAAATGTAATGTCTTTCTGGTGGAGCAGGGAGATTTACTTCAGTGTCTTCTTCCCTCTGCTTTTACTGTATTTTTTTAGTGCAAATTGCTTCTCTTGGTCATTTCAGTGACAGTCATTTTTTTCATCTGTTGAGCATGATCCCACTTTAACAGTTACCTTTTTTTTAATTAAGCTCTTTGGTTTTCATGGTCGAGATGTTTAATCAATTACTTTAAATCATGTCTTATCCAGGACTGAAATATAGTCCACAAAGAGGCACTGGGTCATTTATCTTCTTTACAAAGTTGTAGCGACACTCTGGAAGTACGAAAGAAGTGCTCTGTCTAGAGAGATTTTTGATGATATTTCATATTTTCTGAATATTTTATAAAGACACTATATTTCTAAATAACAGGTACATGTGGAATTAACTTTTATTTTTCCCTTTGAGTTCATTATCTTTACATGTTTTTCCACTCACAGCAAAATTTGTATTCACACAAAGAACATTCCCAGGACTATTTTTCCAAGTGTGCATTCAAAGGAAGGGAGAAAAGAGCTTTTTTAGTGCTATTATCCAAGGAAATCCTGCTCTTCCCAATGCAGGGATAACATAGAGCAAAACAGCCTGCCTTGTGGTCCACCTTGGGCTCAGGAGCAGTCAGGGAGCTCCTGCAACACACAGCACTTCCATGGACTGTAATTCTTTTGTGGCTTGAGAACAGCAGACTACCCCTTTTTAAAGAAAACCCATCTTCACTCCATATATTGATACGAGGGTCTTACTAACACACAGGAAATACATTTCTCACAATTTAGTGGTCTCTCCAGGCAAGCTGGGGCTTGACATTGCAGTCTGGTTGTACTCCCCAGCTTGTGAAACTTTGTCTCCCGAGCAATTTGCCCTAACAAACTTATTTGTTTACACAAATTGACTCATAGTCTCTTAGAATATGGCCTTCGAGGAGATATTGCAGTTGTAAGGCAGCATTTTTTCACTGCAATCAAGCAAGGCATTGAACATACAGGCTTACAATTTCAACATGAGAAAGAACAGGTTGTGGACCCTAACATGCAGCACTCCTAGAACATGAAGGAGAAAAATATAAAGCAGTAGAAACCTAGTGAGAATACAGGAAGACCTGTCTGGGAAGGCAATGCTTTTTGACATTACTGGGGTGCACCTCTCTGATTTTAATGCACATCTTATCCCTCTCAGCCAGACTGTGCAAGGAACAGACAAGAAAGAGTTCTAGATGGATTATTTTCCCTTGTCTTAGTCCCTTCCTTTCCTCTAGGCTGTTTTCTGGGAGATGCTGTGCAATGAGATAAACATCTTCCAAACCTCGCAGCAGCACACCTCCGTGTTTCCCTGCCCAAACCTTCCCAACCACAGAGCAACCACAGCGAGCAAACTGCTGGCAGGGATACCAGCATGAAGACTGGCACACCAGTCTCTGGCTTAGTCTTCCCAATTAGCAGCCCAATTAGTGCTTACACCTGTGGCACCTTGCTGAGGAGATTTCTGCAGACACCCTGCTCACCTGCCCTACTGGAAGACATGGAGACAACAAGAAATGCCTTCCAACGGGGCTGGCCCCTGCAATTCAGCCAGGAGAAAATGTAATAAGTCTTTCTTTCTCATAAATTGCAGGTAATTTAAACATAAGGCTTCACTTGAAAATATCTCTAATTCAAGTAGGAAAGGCATGCTCCGCACACCCACATCACCAAGCTCTTGGTCAGGCAAAAGTAATTCCAGGTAAAATTAAGTCTTCTGCTGCTTCTGGGCTGCAGCATAGCACTCAGGCCTGCCTCACTGCTCGTAAAAAGGTATTAGCCTGTGTTTCAGAAAGCTCAGCCAAACTGGAAACAGTTCAGCTGGCTGGAGAGTTGGCTTTCCAGTCGGCACTTGCCACGGCAAAACTGCAGCCCTTGCCCATGAGCAGGTGTTAATCTCAGCATCAGCAGTATCTGATCTTGTACTGTTCAGTGATGGGAGACTGATCCCAGTAGTGGATTTTGATCAAGGTTTGTAGGAGTTTAAGCTGCATTTAGTTATCACCAGAGAGTTTTTCACACAGTTCCTTATAATGTTCATTTGTTAAACCACTCTGTATACCTGGAGAGTTATCATTCTCCTACAGAATTCTTTTCCCTCCATTGTCTTCTGGGAATTGTTTTCATCCCAAAACCACTGAATTCCCTCTGGCTTTGAAGTAGAGCTTAGCATAAAGGTTGAGGGAGTTGGGATTGTTCAGCTTGGAAAAGAGAAGGCTCTGGGGAGACCTCATTGCGGCCTTCCAATGCTTGAAAGGAGCTTACAGGCAGGAGGGGGACTGACTTTTTACACAGGGGGATAATGGTAGGACAAGGAGGAATGGGCTAAAGCTGAAAGAGGGGAGGTTTAGGTTGGACATCAGGAAGAAATTCTTCACTGCGCGAGGAGTGAGGCGCTGGCACAGGCTGCCCAGAGAAGCTGTGGCTGCCCCATCCCTGGCTGTGTTCAAGGCCAGGCTGGATGGGTTCCTGGGCAGTTTGATCTAGTGAGCTAGCGGTTGGCAGCCCTGTCCACGGCAGGGGGGCTGGAACTGGATGATCTCTGAGGTCCCTTCCAACCCAAGGCATTCTGTGATTCTATGATAAAACCAAAATGAGAATTGTATTTTCACTCCTGTAAAAGTTCATGCGTTGTAAGGCAGCAAGAGAACTGTAAGAGCCCTGGCTGCTCCAAGCGGTACTTGGCTTTATTGGGTACACGCTCCTGTCTTTCACTGAAACATCAAAACCACGCCCGCTATCTGTCAGCACCCTGAAATACGTGCATATTATGAGATAACTATAAAAGCCATTAAGGTGTCTTATTTTCTTGTGAGAAGTAGTGAAAATCAATGCGCTGACAAACCTAGAAAACTTCACAAATAAAAATACAAATAAACATCACACAAATCAAAACACAACATTATGCCAGTGCAGCCTGCACAAGGACAGCTTGGAGCCAGCACAGGAATCCTCATTCACCACAGGCCCAAATCTACCTTCCTCCCTTCCCATGGGTTCTGAGGCCATAAGCAGCTGCAGAGATGGTCCAGCCTCACTTCTGCAGAATACAAACCACTTCACTCCCAACAGCAAAGCAATGATTACTGACAAGGCATTTCGGGGGAACTTTTGCTCATTCCTGTCTTTCGTGCTTTTAGACTGCCAGACATTCCTCCACATACTCCAAAATTAGGCTTTTCAGAGCTTCCTGGTGGGACTGACGCTGACTATAGAAAAACTTTGTTTCTAGATCATCTAATCTCTTGAGAGAATATCAGTCTCTACATGCATTTCCAAACATGAATCATCTTTCTTCTAGGTTTCTTTATGAATAAAACAAAAGGCACATTTTGGTTCCTTTTGAAACATGATGTGGAAAATAAGTTATTTTAGGAGCCACCTATCAAATCTGATAATCCTCTTGGATCTGTCCTTCTCTCTACCTGGCAATTTCCAGTAGAGTTCCTCAGAGGTATGGCCAGAGCCAGGGACTGCGATCGCACTGCTTGGATTTGAAAAGTGAGGAGGATTCCTGCCCCACTCCAAACCAACAAAAAGCAGAGTCACACCTCTAACAGTTTGCTTCCTGAGTCTTCACTAAGGCTTCTGTCTGGTGCCTGAGACATTTATTTTCCTATCCCACATACTTCCCCCCAATATGAGTTTGCCAGGGTTTGCACTATGGCCCAGTATACAAAAGCATTGAGAAGGCTCCTCCAAAGTTATTAACATTTGTGAAATAATGAGAATTCTATATATACACACATAAACAAGCAGAATGCTTCATAGTTTTGAAAATTTAAGGTAGATTTGTCAAACTTTTGCACCAAAATGGGCAGACATGTCCTCCTTCCTAAACCCGAGTTAGTCATGAACAAACCTCGCACTCCAGTGCTACAGGCTGCTGGCCTGACTGGGGAATGCAGCATCTGCAGCCACCAGAGGAAACATTTTTAGTAGTTTTATTAAATATTTTATGATTATCTTTTATTTAGGAAATGTACATTTTTCAAACAAAAGAAACTGTATAATTCCTGAAAATTCCTGAATGCTCATTAAACCCCCTAATAAACACTATTATTCTAAATTCATAATGGTGAAAAATCCCAAAACCTTGAAGTCAAATTGTTTTCAAGGTGTTAGATCCATACTGCTACCTTTAGAGAAGCCTTTTTATGCTCTTTGATATTTCCAACCGCATACACATTTCTCTCATGATGACAGTTACCTGCAATTATCCTTAATCACGCATTTTTGCTTTGTTAATGCACACATAATGTTCATTAATTATGTTTTTCCAGCCCTGCAGTTTAATGCACATCTTTATTTATATAATTGTAAACATGTTTGTGAATTGTAGCTTTCAGTCCCACAGTTAGTAGGCTGTATAATGCAAAAATATAAAGGTCACACTGACCTACCAAAAATCTTTAGTTTAATTTAAAAGCTTTCTTGACAGATAGAAGGAAATCATTGTACCACCTTAAGATCTTAAAGCTTAGGGGTCAATTAAAATGTAATGAGAGCAAAACCCTCACCGAATAAAAAAACATGTACAATACCAGAAAATAATGAAAAAGCATATGACTTCATATTTGAAGTGTTCATTTTAATCTAGGATTTTGATCCTGGGGAGAGCTGACTTAAAGCATTTTTACTGTCTTTAGTTTCTTGTAGTGTGGAATGAACAACTGGAACAAACGTCTAACAGCAGAAAGCATAACGGCTTTATGTAAATGCTTTGTAGCTGAATGTCTGAGGAAATGGCAAGGGCATTTTATGTCCTGCTTCTTTTAAGGAGAAAAAAATATAACGTATGGTATGGGCATTTCTTTTTTCCACTTTTCAGTCTGTGAACAAAAATAATGAAGAAAATATTGAAGGTAATAAAGTCCAAATTCAGACTCAGAGGGAAAATGCATTTTGTTTCAGTCAGCATTTTCAAGGACAAGACGACAATGTTTCCCCTTTTGCAGCAGCTGGATTTATACAGCCACGGGGCTGTTGCATCAAAATAGCAGTGTAGCTGGAGACTGACTTGTCATTCACTTGATTCTCCTGTTGGTCCTGGCACTACGTGATATTCTCTTCTGCCCTATTGTTTTTGTGGTGTGCGAGATAACTCCCACAGTTTTAAGGGGAAAAAAAATGAAAAAATAAAGAAAGAAAGGAAAAGTGCATTTTAAGCAGTTTGCTCGAGGTGTGTATTTAACTGGTGGAGAAGGAGAGGACGTGTTTTCTTTGTGTGCCTGGCAGTCCCGTCAGGAAGATGACACTGATGAAATGGCACCATCACACAGCATTACAGAAAGCCAAATTTTTGCTTTTGTGCAAGCATTTCAGAATTCAAATCCCCAAAGTGAGAAGCGCAATGTCAATAATCCTCTTTCCTTTTCCCTTCTTATAAGAGACGGGAACATCAGGTCGGAGAGGCAGCACTGATTAGCTCTCTCAAATCTCTTACACTGCCTCTGCAGCAATCGGAAAGCAAGGCCTGAAGCACTCACTTTCTTTCCTTGTATTTGTTTGTTCTTAGGATCCATTCCTTCATCTGTTCCTGGTGGCAGGACTGTTCCACTAACCACGCAGGGAGGAATGAGCAGTTGTGTTACTGATCTCAAGCAGTAAGAACTGCAGAGCACCCCGTGCTACCGTGAGGCCGTCAAAACACAGACACGGGGCTCCAGCTGCCCTCAGCTCACTGTACTCCTTCAAACACCTCTGTTCTTGTGAAGGGAGGCCACTGTTAGAAAATTCTTCCTTCCTCGTATTGTCAGATATGTTACTATTGCTGCTAAATACAATGCTTTAGCATCCCTGCTAGATCTCCATAAAAGTTGATTTAGACAGTGAAAAAACAAAACAAAACAAAATAAAACAAAACAAAACAAAACAAAACACAGATATTACTCCAAGCAATGCTTTCATCCATAAGGAGAGAAACACCATTAAGAGCGCAAGCGTTTCCATGTCCTGCAGAGCTCATGTTAAAAGAATTTATAAGCCACACCAATGAGAAATACCAGATTCTGAAGTAAATCAGGATAAGTATGTCCCGTCTTAGTGTGTAAGATGTCCATGTTAGGACAGTGTCATAACTTCACTGTGACTCCAGAAGTAAAGCATGGTTTCTGTTTCAAAAGGTTTATAATGAAAAGGCAAGATGATAGGTAGTAAGTGAATATGAACAAACAAGTGGGGAATAATAACAAGATAATAAAACTTTTTAATCAGAAGCGCTCACTGTTGCAAGAAAACTTTTCAGGGTGACAAGTCTTTGTTAAATAAATGTATTCGTACCTTGGAAGTTTCAATAAAATTATGCATAAAAGAGGAAGGGAAAGCTTTATTTTTCTTCTTCCTGCTGTCTAAAAGCCATCTGCAACTAGTTACTAAGCATAACCTTAAGAGAAGCAATTAGACCCCATGTGGACGCTCACAGGTATATAGAAAAAGTAACAGTAGTGAAATTGCATGTATTTAGCTCCAATCAAAACTTTCTGGCTTGATTCCTGGAAATGGATTTAGTCTCACAGAAGGCTGTTAGTATACCTCGAAAACTTATTGCAATTTGTCTTTGTTTCCTTAGGTAAGGACATAATTCTAGAGAAGAAGCTCACTAAATGGAGAAATGGGCTAAGCATAACGCTACTAACTTGTGCTCAGATTTGCGGAATCCAGAGTGCCTTAACATAAAAATGCAAATTGAACAAAAGCAAAAAGCCACATAGTTTTCTCTAATGCAACTCAGGGCTCACATCTGTGGATGGATATATACCCCAGTAAGCCTACCATCTTGATTTCATCGCACCTGATGCATCAGCACTTGACCACTAACAGGATTAAAATACTCTTTCCAATTGAATGAGATTGTATGAGAGATGTAAGCCTTCCCAAAACCGTGAAGAAGTACTGATCCACTGCAATGCAGCTGCTACCTCCAGAGCCACCGAGTCCTCAAAGTATCCTTCTGATGTATAGCATCCCCAGAACACTGTCAAGGATCTTCACATGCACTGACGCACGTACAATGAGACCACAGTGATTCTGGATGTCCAACCACTTGTTTCAGTGGTAATTGAGTGGTAATTTTTCATGCATCAGTTTCAAACCTGCCAAAAATCTTTTGCATTAAAAATTAAGAAGAATAGATAACTTTAAGTGGGAGACATACCATTTATTATTGATGACATCTGTGGAGACTGACGTCTTGTTCATTTCTCCATTAATAACAACTACTCCTGCCAATACATGACAGAAAAAGACCACAAAGGTCTTCGTCCTTCTTTCAGTACAGAAGATGCTTTGCTTTAGCTGAAACCACTGTTTTCAGCAAATAATACTATGGATTTGCACATCTAGTGCTGCACATCTTAGCTGGCAAATACCAGACTTTCTTTTATATGAAACTCCAAACATTTTACAAAGCTATTGAAAAAGTTCCCACAATTTCAAGGATCAAATCTAGAAAATGGGGTTGACGTTTCACAAGAATAGATAGCATCCACCTACTTTTGAAAATACATTCACAGGAGGAAAACCGGTGCTGCATTCATCTCTTCTTTTGTTTTCCCTCACCTCATCAGAATTCAAATCCTATTCAGGACACTACTTCGAATTTGGAATTTATATATATAACAGTATATGACCACATCCCTCACTGCTATACCTGATGAAAATTAAAGATGAATGCAATTTTTCACTGAGGTATTCAAATTCAGGTCTGCAGCATTTTTGAATTTGTGAGGGATTTAACTCAATTGACTGTATATGAAGAATAAACTATAAACTCAAGACACAGCAATTTTTGTACTTCAACACTTCCATGATGAAATTTTTCCAATCAGGTTTCCATTCAAGAAAACCAATATTGTAGAAATAACCAATTAGCATAAAATAAATTATTTTGAAGTTAAATAAAAGATTTCCTTGGACTAGTAGCTTTTTATTATTATTGTTTTATACTTTTTGGTGAAAATTTAAGGAAAAGTTAATTTTCAGAATGATTGTATGTGGTCAGTCCAAAACTCATTTTCCTTTTTTTTTTTTTTTTTTTTCCTCCTGAAATCAAGAAAAAATATTCCTGTAGTACAAATTGAATTCTGACTTTTTGGAAACCACCAATACAAAATCCATATAAGGTTTGTTAGCCTCTCTTCCCCTCAATGACTGTGCTCCTTTCACCCCTGTAGGAAAGAGGAAGATAAATGGCTGTCCAAAGCTACAGTCATCACAAAAGGCCTGAAAGCCTGGATGTGGTGGCTTATCCCAGGCGGCTGTACTTATTAGACTAGTCTTCGTGCAGGCTTCAAGAAAATAAATGAATAAATGAATAAATGAATAAATGAATCTGTAGCTTCAGCATCTACATGATCCTGTTGAAATCCCAGCACACTTACTACAGAGAAGCATTAAATGGCTAGGTATACATAAATATATCTCCCATCAAGCCCTTAATATCAGTAAATTCAAAATTTTCCCTGTTACCACCAAAAATTCTAAATAAATATATCCTTGAATTTTCTGTATTTGTCAAGGTTATTTTATCTTGGAAGTTCAGCTTTGAGGAATAATATTCCACATGACAGTGTAGCAGATGGGGCATCACTTGCGGATCTGTCATAATTTCAGGCAAGTCTCTATTGCCTTGGTTATGACAGAGGATTAAAATTAAATCTGAAACCTGCCATAATAATTTTTAAAGACCTTTTCAGATAGGACTTACTTCCAAAAGATAGCAAAGCAAGAGAACTGGCCGGCGAACTTGTACCATATGTTAGTTAAAAAAGGCATTCCTGGGACAATACCCATAAATACTTACTTAACCTAGCAAAACGAAGAAAAGCAACTTAGCAGGTGACAGACGGTGCCACGGGCTATTACGTTTTGTAATTCTGCCAAACGGTCTATGCAGCTTCATTAAACCACATGCATGTGTAATTACAAATTTGCCAGGTAAAATCTAAATCCAGAATATCAATTTCAAAATCAAGTTCTCATATGCCAAGAAATCTTGAAATTATGCACAGTTGGAAGAAGTTAACAAATTAAGCAACATTTGGAATTTTTTATCGAGTGAATCATGAGAATTAGTTACAATTTTGCTCAAAATATTATTTTTTAATGCTTAAAAAGATAAAAGTAAAAACTCTGAACAACACCCCTGCATGGGGGCATCGTGAAATAAATTGAGCTGCCCAAGGAGCAATGGTTTCATCATCTCTTTGTATCCAGTTTATGCTCTTGAATTTCCTATCCATTTCCCATACCAGTGCATATGCACCTGGAATTTCCTGATTATTTTTTTAAATCCCCCTTTTCCCTGATGGGGTATCTAATTAGGGAGACACAAATTACAGTTTGTTTTTATTAGTTGCTATTACCACCAGAATCTATCTCGTTTTGTTCCTAGCAGGCAGCTGGTCACACCACAGCTGGACTGCACAAGTGCAGGCAGTGCCCGATGTGCACCACGTTCAGCTAAGCACTGCTCACTCAGGAGTGTACCAACACATCAGGACCTCCTAGGTGTTCAGAAGCTCTTTTGTCTCATCAGGTGTTTATATATCTGTGCATGCCTTTAGTTTTTGTCCGCACTCAGCCACAGCTGGAGGTGGGGCTGGCTACACACCTTCTATTCATCCCCACGTGTGCTCATGGAATGGTAGAGGTGTTTGGCAACCTCTGGAGCAGCCGCCTCCACAGCTCCTCAGTCATGGGGAAACTTGCACATGCCTCCTGTTTTCATCTTTTCAGCCTGCTGCTTTCAAAGGAATTATTTCTGCATCCAGACCTATAGGTATCCATAGACAGCATTCCCATAAATTCACACAGGAGTAGCCTTTCTAACAACAACCCTTGGTTTAGAGTCTTGGGAAAAAAGATTTTCATCATATTCAAAATTAAAAACAAACAAACAAAAAAACCGCTTCCTTGTCTAATAAAAACAGGAATCAGAACAAATAAGTAAATTGTGCCTTAAAGATCCTTCATTAATGAGATTTTTTCTCCCTTCCTCCTCCTAAGCCTTCAGTCACAGAACTCTCCAAAAACATTCATTTTCTCTTCACCTCCATCACATTATGTAATAACGCCACAAACAATTACTGTAAATCTGAAGTCGATGAAGATTTCTGGCACCTTCCCAGTCACATAACTAAGCTGGATATTTAAAATCCCTTTAAATCTCAAAATGAAAGAGTGTCAAATATGGAAATGTTTTAGACACGCTGCAATCAGAATAATCCTTTTCAATAGTCTTGAAGCTTTAAGTCTGTTTTTACTTGCATCTCTTACATAATATAATTCTACCTGAAAAAGCAGTAGTTTTGCCTCCAACATTTCCAGAAGTATTAAATATATATGAAATAATTATTTATTTTTTTTATAAAGACATCGAGACCAACTCTTCCCTAATGAAATTTTCTTTTTCAGCAAGTTATGACTTCAGAAAAAAGTTCCATTCAGAAGCTGCTGCCCAGTTCAGTTCAGCCACACAGAGTCCCTGTCTCCCCAGATGAAAGCCAAAGCCTAATTATCACAGCTCCATCTACCTCAAAGCAGTTTCCAGGCACCCCAAGCTCCCCAAAGCTCTAAAATAGCAAGAACATGCAGGAACTGAGCACTGAAGCACAAAGAGCATTGAAAACCCCTGTTCAAAAGCAGCCTAGAAATTAATTCCCTTCAAACCAGTGGCTTCTGTCACAAGCAAGGTCCTCTAGAGTCACAGGAAAGATAGCGGTATTTGATTTGCTTCTATAGAGTTCCACGGCTTTTATGGTGCTTGCTTTGTAACTCATCACAATTTCATTCATATAGCGCCTTCTGAGGAGCTGTAAAGTGGATGCCTCCTTCTTCCTGAACACCTTGGTTCATCTGCTAACGAGTTCATAAATGAAGGCAATTTTACCAAGGTAAAGAGAGACGTACAACCTGCAAAATCCCTCCCATTTTTATGCCTGCTGATTCTGGAAATCTATAAAAATAGCTTCACGCTGTGGAGCAAAACTACATTTATGTTTTCAGAGCTCACAGTTGCAGTTGTCTTTGCTGAGGGCTCTCCATCCTCCCACCTCGAGCCCATTGACGTCAGCTGGGAGGGACTGGAAGGCAGCTCTGGATGCTGCTTTGTGTGAAGGGTAGCGGGGGTGAGCCCCCACCTCAGTCACCGCCTGCTCGTGGTGCTAACATGGAAATTTCCTTGTTTCTGGAGTGCTGTCAGCACCTCTCTGCCTTTATTCCACCTGACATTAAAGCAGGCAAAATCAATTCTTAGGCTAACCATTTGATTTTTTTTGTTTGTTTGTTTGTAGTGAAATTGAGGTTTATTTGCAAAAATATTGAAAAATGTGCCTATTATGGAATTTACTTCTGTCAAGTATAGAATGCGGGCTTCTGGTGACACGTAGTGATGATCTGATGGTTAAAACAGAGGCTTCTATAAGCTGGTTTTTTGTCATTGTCAAACAAGCACCAGGCATATGAAAACTGAAGGACTCTTCAACGCGTCACTGAAGTGTTTATGAAGCACTATAGCCTAACACCTGAAAACCTCTGTTTCTAGTTGCACTTGCTATTTCTCTCTCCAGCACAAGCATTCTCCGGTTAATAACTTTACAAGTACATAACAGACTTCTTTGGGCATCTTCAGCCTCATCATCTAAACATCAGTGACACCATCCTTGGGGCTCCCAAGAGGACTTCCATCAAAACACAAAGACAATACTTGCACTAGTAAAAATTACTTTAGTAGTACTCCAGTTAAAGCCACCTTTGGGTTTGCCCCAGTGTTTTTTTACTATTCCATTTCCCTAACCAACAACTCACCTTCTTTCATAGGAACTACCTCTGCCCAATGGTGACAAGAACCAATATAAAAGTTTTTCCTTTGGGAAACACACAATTTAGACTTGCTCCGGCATGCTGCACCTTGAGTGCAGCAGTAATTGCAGACAGCTTCAGAAGTTCGGTGTCAAACAGCAAACCCGTCCCTCATGATGGCTAATGACCAAGTCAACATAATTTACCATCTACGCATTACAGTTGCCAAGCAACCTCCCTGCTAAGCAGCCCAAAATATATTTGAACCAGTCAACTTCAACTTAAATAAGTGAAGTAGTAACTGCTGGGTCATTATTATTGGTCTGTACTTAAAATGGACAGGCACAGCTAAGGAGACATGTTGCGCAGAAAAAAAAAACACAGGGCAGGACCCCTCTCTCGCCTATAGCATCAACGAGTACAAGCTCTTCTGCTATGAGGATACCAAGAACTAGGCAACATAATCCAGATTTAATCATTTAATGGAGAGGATATTTGCTGTCAGAGGTGCTAAGCAGCACAGCACCACCTCTGCTCTAAGCTCTCTCACAGTGTGCTGCCTCCACTGCTTCAATCCTCTCTTCTGTTTTTTCACAGCAAAACCTCATTGCGTCTTCTCTGAGCAGTGTTTGCACAAGGATGACAAAGAACCTTTGTTGAGATATTTTGTGATTTCCTAAGTTCTGTATTCCCATTAGCTGCTGCAATTCAGCTCAGCTGGAGAGACCTTTTCAAAGTTTTTGATGTTTTGTCATCTCACACAAAATAAAGAGCTCAGTGACCTGGATGCCTCTTCCAAACAAGATACGGTGTGGGCTGCTGTAGCAGCTGCTGCAATAATAATTCCTTCACTCTGAAGGTAACTGTTTGCACAAAAAGCACAGGCAGACTGGACTTGCAAGGAAAGTGTGAGATGCAGAAGGAATTGCTCACAACCCAGAGCAGCAAGCTGGACTTTTACAAATAGCCTGGAAATGTGAGATCTGTAAATAAATCTGCCTAGCCAGATAGGAGCAGGCTATCAGCACCAATCCCCTTCCACAACATCTACACAGCAAAGGTCAGCTCCTGCTTCCAGACTGCGCTGCTTTTGTTACCTGAAAGAGAAGAAACCAAAACCCTCTGAGGCTGCTTGCTGCCATCCGTCCATTTAAAAAAGGAAACACTGGGATGTGACGATAAAGCTGTGTTAGCACTGTCTGGATGCTTTGGGAACTGGGCAAACTTGTTTCTGTAACCACTGTTAGAGATGGTTACTTGTTCCATGGCTCTTTGGATAGTCTGGCCGCTTACCTGTGTGAAAGTGAAAAAGCCAGGCAGTGACGAGGTCACACCCTTGCAAATAGAAGAGCAGGGATGCAGACCTTCATTGTGGTGTAGGGAATGAACAGAGTAAACACAAGACATAAGTTAAACACAATAAACTCCATTTCTAAACATGACAAGAAAGTATTTGATGAAACTGCTCAAGCTACATTAAAGGCTCCCAGCAGTAAGTTACTTCCTGCTTTGGAGACATTTAGAGGCAATTATAAAGGAGAAAAGGGATGTATTATTGGTGCATTGTGCTTTATGTTTTTTTCTCATTTCTAGACCCTTTTTTCCTCAAACCCAGCAACCTACAAAAGCCTTTATTTACAGGCAATTCCTCTGTGTTTCAGCTTTGTTATTAAATGTTGAGCTGCTTAACTATAATGTTTTTCTTAGGAGTGGACAATGAGCCTCTATGCCAACATCTGTTTAAATATTTAGTGTGGATCAAAGCATCATCAGGCAGGGATCTGAAGCCTAACATAGCTGAGTGATGATTAATTTAAACTCTTTGCCTTGCAAATTAGGGACTCATTTTACTTAAGAAGGATTCTCTGAAGTAGATGGAGACCTCCTCAGAGGAGATTTTTACACTTCTTTAACTATTTAATTAGAATAAGCAAATGGCTTCATTTACTATTTTTAAGAATTTATCTACTCCTTATTTTTACTTAGCGCAAATAAAACTGTCAGATTGGTCCTCTGTGGTCTCAAGAATATCAGCTAATGAAGTTTATTCTCCTGCATATTGTTAGTATTACTGGGGGGGTTGTGTGTGGCATAAAGCACATTAAACCAGTTCTACCCTGCAAAAGCACTGCAAAAAGAAAGCAAACAAGGAGAAAAATAAATCAAAGCTTCTCTGCTGTAAATTCTTATGATTATTACTCAGTCTCTTTTTTATTATTTCATGTGCAATTTTAAATATTTTATCAGGAACACTAACTTCAGAGATTTTGCCTTTAAAAAGAGTTTATTTTGCACTTCAACTGCTATAAAAT
This sequence comes from Alectura lathami, assembly GCA_013399715.1. Taxonomy (NCBI): domain Eukaryota; kingdom Metazoa; phylum Chordata; class Aves; order Galliformes; family Megapodiidae; genus Alectura; species Alectura lathami. Next base: position 40,359 of record VXAV01008701.1, on the reverse strand, counting down.
CTTGATACTTGTGTTCCATTTCTTGAATTATGTAGAACCACTGCATTTTGTTTCAGATCAGTATTGCCTAGCACTTTTTCCATCTCACAAAAGGCACACGCCACCGAAGCAAACTGGCACAGATGTTTTTTTCCTAGGCACCACATTTTCTGGCAGGACAATACCATTCCCTTTAGTCAGTCGGCTCTCTGGCAGCATGCTAAGAGATGCTGTTCTTCAGCAAGCCAGGCTCGTAAGAGGACTGGGCGTCTGAAGTGCAGCTCTGGTAGAGTTAAAAAACAAGTTTATTGTTCAGGAGCAAAGGAAGCATTGTTACTTATTCAAAGCAGCTTGCAAAACCTCAGTAGAAAAAGAGAACAGTAAGCAAAGTTTGACGTAATGGAAAAAAATAGATTTCATTCAGTAAAAAAATATTTTCAGGAAGAAAAATGTTGCAGGAATTTTATAAGAAAACCAATAAATGGGAAAATTCTGCACATAATAATTCTGTTCATTAGTGTTATTTAATGCTGCCTTTCATCATCATCTCAAGTTCTTCTAAGTCCTGTTTTCAGCTAACAGATTGCCATTGCTCACATCACTAATAACCTCCTGAACAGCACCTTCTAATGCCAAGGCCACAGATTAACCATGTGACCAAAACCGCACTGCACACTTAGAAATCCCTACAGCAGAGTGCTCAGGAGAGCTTATAATCTGATAGATTATTATCTATCATTACGTCAATAATTATTATTATTATCCAAGATATAGGCCTCCATGTAAGAAAAATGCCCTGGAAAAAACCCAACAGCCGAAAACACCATGGTGGCACAGTTACAAAATCTACAGCCCTTTGAGAGCCCGCTCACTCATGCCGCAGTGCGCTGGGTGTGCTCCCTCCAGGTGCCCCATCCTGAGGTACCAAACACGTCACAGTGATGGGCACAGCGGGGAGATCCACCGCACAAGCACATGCCTGCCCCAAACTAAATCACACTTATAGGATCTGCTTCAACATCCTCCTACAGCCGTCTCCCACAGGAGACAGAGAGCTTTTAACATTAAAAAAATAAATAAAAAATAGAGGAAACACTAAGAGACGAGGGAAAGATGGAAGAGAAATGAAAATGAAAGAAAGGAAATAAAACCACAGGCAAAATATATCCCCTGCCCACTGGGCACTTGCTCCCTGTAAACTCACTGACTTGCTATATCACACAGGCATCAGCTCTGCTTCATACATAGCTGGTCTTTTATTCCAGGATAAACGTGAGAGGGGAATACCTAAACTGCAGATTCTTGCTCTGATTACATCCTGGAAGAGGAGAAAGTCTTTCTTGTTCTTTGTCCGCATATATGACCACATAAGAAAAAAAAAGTGAGATATAATGGGAAAAAAAAAAAANTTTTTCACAGAACAAGGCCCAGCCTGGGGACTGACCATCTCCAGCCAGCACTATTGCTGCTTGTGGTCACCAGGCAGTCCCACCACACTGCTTGGCTGCTTGGGCAGCAACTTTTTCTCCAGCCTTTCACATTATATTTGTCTCAGTATTGACCTGGCCACTCTCTGAACTATCGACAGGGTTTTGCTACACAAACCAGCCTGGCTCAATAAGACCCTTTGATCTTTTTTGTCTCACATGGATTTAATGACTTAGGAAATGTACTTGCCTAAGATTTTTGCAATATATGAGATGACAGTGGGATCTGACATGTACCCAGCTACTCAAAATCAGAGTCAATCACTGCACGAGGAACGCAGCTGTCCTTGTACTGAAAACTGGATTTTACAACATACCCTGTGAACAGCATCCACAATACTGTAACTAACACAAAGATGAACAGTTAAACACTGATATTTATCAAATATGTTCACTGGTAGTATGGAGATGAAAATACTTAGCTGTTGCAGAAGTCCCTGTTACGTAGAAGCAACAAATTTTTTATTTATATTATGGCTGTGGAGTGCTACTCTACACTGTGAGCAGGACATGATGAATGCTAGATTTTTGAAATTATGACTAGACAAGTAATATGATGGACTGAGAGAGAAAATGAAACATCATCAAAACCCACAAAGATTAAGTGCTTAGACTGTCAAATAAGGCTCTGTAAACAAACACTGAACGAGAGAAAAGAAGACTGAGCATGGGTGTTAGAATTTCAAACTGCTTGCTACTAGCACCACAGATTTTTCCCCAATACTGTTATGGTGTTATTTCAGAAAACACAGGGCATCTATTCCAAAAAGTGAATTTTATTTATGATGTTCTCAAAGCTAAGGGGAAAAGTCTATTAATATTGACTTTAGACAGAAACTCAGAAACAAATCAAGGTGAAGTGACTAAGCTAATAAGAGGGCAAAACATCAATGCAAAGTACTGCAGAGCAATTTTCTCCAGTCCTTGAAAGAGCTCATTGCAACAAGGCTGTGTTGCTCAGTCAGCATCATTCGAGGATTTTACCCGTCAAACTGCTCGTCTAAACAAAGGGGAATTAAGAATTACCTTGCAGTCAGATACTTCCAGAGCCATGAATTGAACTTGTATGGATTTTGCCAAATCTAGTGATAAAATATGATTCTAAACCTGATAAACCTGACTTACTGTAAATATCAGTTCCCTGAACCATAAAATCTGTTCCAGCTCACTGTACATCCATCTGCAGAAAAGAGAAGTATTACTGCCGAGTTTCTGATGCCTACAAATACTACTAGTTCCAAAATGGTGGGAGATGTATCCAAAGCCATGCGTCGTGTTTACATTAAGAAATCATAAATTCTACAGTTTTCTAACAGTTCTAGCTTCTGCACCCTTCAGATCACTTTGGCTCTGTAAGTGGCTGAGGAGACTGACCTCCGTTCTCCAAAATGAGAAAGTGAAGTATAGGGGTTATCTCACTGAGAAGTTATTTGGAGAAAAACTCAGGTCTCCTGTCCCACGCCACTATTTTTAATAGCAGGACACGTTTCTTCCCTTTGATCAGTGCTTTGTGGACCAAGCTAGTACTTCAAGGCAATAGCAGGGTGCAGCCATTTGTTGAAAAATAACTGTAAAGTATAACTCAATTCCCAGTGTTATAGAAACTTTATACAACTTTATATAAGTTTATATAACTTTATAGATATAAACTTTTTATATAACTACAAGTTATCACTCTACTCCTGTTGTAATTGCTATATTTATAGAAAATCACAAATGAGTTCTTCCTGCTGCCTGCTCCACAGTGCCAGAATAGTTGAAAAAGAACACGCTGGCCTCTTTTATTCCCTACATGATTACCAGAACTACAAATGCTTCTGTTAGAGTCCTTATTCTCACTATTAATCCATAGAGCCAAAAGTCTGGGGGTTAGTTCCCAGGCCCAGGTGAAGCCCAGAATTAAAAGACAATGTTGTATTTTTTTTTTTAACAGTATTTCAACAGATTTTGTCTGGGAATCAGTGAGGTAGAATAAATGTGAAACAGTATCTCATGGAAAGCATTTTGCAATTCCCTCTAACCAAGTGTGTGAGGTCCTTTCTCAGGAACTACAAGGAGAAATATTGTCCATTAAGTTAACATAGGAAGAAACATTTCAAAGGCTGTTCTCAGCACCCTGAACTGTTCATTCACAATAAACATCTGTGCTGCTTTCAACAGAAGCTAGAAGGAGTAAATTGGAAATAGAAGAGCAAGTCTGGAAGCCGTTGTGAGGAGGGAGGGTGGATATACAACAGGAAAACTTTGTAATTTGTTGAATTTCAGACCCATCAGACTCGTTGCTTGAATGCTTGCCTGCAAGCCAGTAGGTTATTCAACTGTCAGTCAGTCTCTAATGTTCCCGTGTGTGCACTGATGCTTCAAACGTCACAGAGACCTGCAGGTGAGGACAGCCACGTCTTATTCCCTGTTCCGCGACAAATGTCCTGCACAGCACCAAGCACAAATAAGCACACACTAATGGGTCTTCCATATTTCACACCAGACGCCCAGGGTGGGTGGCAAGTCTATTTTCTTCTGACGGATGAGCATAAGAGACACAGAGAAAATTGAAGTGTACTTTGAGTTCATGTCTGACATGTCTGAGAGTGACAGCATAAATATAAATGCCTCTCCAAAGATGCCAAACAATTTCAACACATTTTTCAGATTATTTTTGAATAGCAGCCCCCAAATACTTATTTCAAGATACTAATTCCTAATTTGAGAAAGTTGTTGTAGGTATTCTGTAACATCTATCTTGTCTTATTCTCTTCAATTTAGCCATCAAAAATTTTCATTTCCAAGTCGCATGGATGAATTATTCTGTATAAAGCTTACAGGAGGTATTCAAGTTTGACAATCCTCCTTGCCATGACTTTGAGGCTTTATTTCCATCCTTCCCCATTTATCTTCCCTGCTTAGTCCAAAGTGTTGGTTTGTTTGTTTGTTTTTTCATTTTAAGCAGTGCCACTCTATTTGTTACCAATAAATGTTTTCCTGTAAAAGAACAATGGAACTGTTTAGTGACAAAGGAAACAAAAGAAAATATTGAATATTACTCAGCGAACATTGCTTGAATTTCTTCACCACCTCGGCAGTACAAAAATTTGTCCATTACATAGCTGCTGTTTTGCCTTGACAAAAGGACTGGACAAAGCGAAGCAGTTTTGTATGTCTGCCTTGCTCCCAACAGTAAAAATTGTGTCTTTTTTTTTTCCAGAAAACAAACAAAACAGAGCACAGGATAATGTTTTTATACATGTTGCTACTTTCACCTCTTTTCCTGAATTCAGATATTGGACTGAAAAATTTTACAGGTTCTCAATAAACAAGATAATATTCTTTCTCTTAGGGTAATTTCAAAGTTATGAAATTCCAGGCAAAGATATTTGTAAGCACAGCAAGAACTCTTTTGGCATGAGATTGTAGCTTTTCAATATTCATAATTCCAACTCTAGTGTCTTCCTCTAGAACAAGTTTCACCTCATCATCATAAGTTATGCTTAAAATCAGAATGCTGAGCAATGAAGTAGAGCCCCCAAGCTGGAGTATGAGTATCAAACACCAAGGTGTGAAGCACTGCAGTGTTTGGCAGCTATGTCCACACTGTTTGCTCAACTGTAGCTAGATTTCTGGTATTTGCTCAGAACTGAAAATTAAATCAGTAAGTAAAAAAACAGCCCCATTCTTATCAAAAGGATTTCTAACTTTTCCGAAGATCAGAACTATTTCTTCTCTCCTGTCATCCTGAATAACCATAGCTACAGTTGGGATCTGAAATAAATGTATTCAAAACAAATAATAATAATAAAAAAGCAACACAATTCCACAACAACAACAATAAAACAAATAAATAAATTCTTTGTTATTTCTATTCCTAATACTCTGAATAAAGTAAAGCAGTAGCGTATAGAAACATTAATTTAATGTCTATTCTGACAGGCCTGAATAGTCCTCTAAACAGTAAATCTTCCATAATTTACTTTAACACGACTGACATAGAAGAGTCACACAGGTCACAAATGTGAGTGAAATTAATATGCGGTTTTTGAATATCCATAAATACTTTTGCAATATTCTGCCAGAAGTTATGTTGACTGTGATTTATGTCTATTTATCAGAGTGTTCCGATTAACAAAAACTTTGCAGTTTCTGTTTTCCAAGAACTTCTAAACAGAATAATATTTTCCTAATTAGTACTATAATGTCAGCAAAATATACAAAAATATTACTTTGATTAGACAGAAATCGTATCTCTGATCCTGAAATTTTCTATCTGGTTGTTCATGTTTTCTCATGGAAAAACATCTCTCTTTCCTCCCTGAAATATTATTTCTGATGAAACAAATTGTATGCTTGCTCTAAACTATTCCTTTCATGGCATTCCTTTAAAGACACTTTCTTAGATAAACTGCTTTGGTTTGCTCACAACTATTTTCTTTTATTGTAAAAGTAGCAAGATGAAAAAGTCTGCTTATAAGCCAAAATCGTTCAGCTCTACTGCACACGAAGACTGCTCCAGCCACTCTCACCTGATCTGGTCCCTCTCACTTTACATTTGTTGTAACAGTTTCAGAAGTTAACTTCTTGAATTGTCACATAAGGATTTTTAATTAAATACGGGAAATAACACTGTTTGTTCAGTTATTTCAGTTGTAAACTAGTCTGTTTTTTAGAAATATGATAGGATTCCAGAATGAGGAACACACTGAAAGTACATCTTGCTCCTCTTCTGATTATAACAGTATAATTAATTGAATTTCTCTCATTTCAAAATAGATCAAGCTGGCCTTTTCTGAAACAGATTGTGCTGAGTCCAAAGACATGAATAAAGATTAGGTGACCGTGAGGATCTCTCCATCAGCTGCTCTGCAAAAACATTTCAAGAGAACATAACACTCAATGCCAGTTCATCATAAACCTGGTTATCATAGCACAACATGGTTCACTCAAATTTAGCAGTATTTACTGAAGCTTCCTCAACATTTTAAACTCAACGATTTGCCATCGCTGATTTTTTTTCAAAGAAAAGCTGCATTCATACTTTTCTTCATGAAACTTGCATTCCCCAAATTATGTTGTTCAGAGCTTTCAGCCATCTGATTACAAGCTCAACTGCTCCCACCTTGTAGTCATTACTTTGCTACAGTTAAATGATAGGGCGGACACTGTAATGCATGAAACAAGTGAAGGGGCCTGTGTTTTATTTCTTTAGCACAAGAATAGCCCAGTAGCCTGTTTCAAACAGTACCTATGAATATGTGCATAGGCAGAAAGTACATGTGATAAATGCTTTCTTTTTAAAAACAATCTTTGAAGAAAAATCCTATAGTGAGGGTACATTGATTCATTCTATTTTGTCTGTAAAAACACTGTTTTTATTCCTCTACGTGTGATCTTATATCAAAATGTCTCACTCTTCATTTAAAACAGAAGGTGTTTGGATGCCTACACAGAAAGACAAGTCAGTCAGAGAGCAGACTCCCTGTTAATACAGAAAACATAATGTTTATGTTATATTATTGCTAGCATATGACAAAATCGATCCCTGATCAATGCTCTGAACGAGCTTCTGGGGCACAGGAAGAGCGGAGACCAACAGCTCTGCTGCCAGCACAGTTTGACAGCTCTCCACAGTTACCTCTCAGTCCTGCCTTGATTTACCCAGACATTGAGCATCAGATTGTTTCACCCAAAATAATAACCAAAAATAAACAGAGAACACTCCGTAACACATACAAACCACAGAAGCGAATATAACTATATGATTCTTGTAAGATAAATCGTCATCAGAGTTTCCCCAGGCTATTAGGCAGGCATGTCAGAAGAAGCAGTTTCACCGAAAGCTTGAAAGGCAACAGATCAATTTACCTGTACAATTTTTTCCATTCAGTTATAATCCTCTGCCATTAAGCTGGAAAAGTATCACCCGGAACAGAAGAAAACATCAAAAAAGCCAAGTGGAAGGACAATTTCAATCACTACTTCATTGTTTATATTCAATATTTATTTATTAGTGTTTCCAAAGGAGATAGACATCAGATTTCTAAATAAATAAATAAATAAATAAATATCTTGATTTATTTATTTATTTTTTTTTTTACATTTAACACTCAGCTGCTTTTGGCAGAAGGCTTTTTTATCCCACCTGAAGCAGTTTCGGGACCAGGCACAGAAAATTACAGTCTAATTCCACTCTTGTACTGGGCTGGGAGAATGTAATCAGCTCTGAGTTGGGTGTCACATCGGCCTAAATTAAAAATTTAGTTTTTACTAGAGATATCTCAGCCGTTTTTTTTTTTTTTTTCCCCTCCCCACAGCAGAGAAGTTCCTATATATAGAATGCTAAAAAGAAAGTACACCTAGGCTTTATATTAAGAGAGGAATGTGCCATCCCTTCTACCTACACAGACAGATGGCGATACATTTAGTACAAACACAGTTTTGGTTTTGTCTTGTCTTTAAACAAAGCTAATTTTTTTTCTTCTGAAATACAGTAAGTTTGGATGATGAAATTATTTTGCTGAGTCAGTAACCTAAGTGGGAGAATGTTCTGGAGAAGAACCTTATTTGAGCTAATTCATATTCATATAATTAAAGCCATGAACAAGGCAAATACAGAATAAAACATTAATTTACTTTTACCTTCAGACTCAATCAGCAGGAATTTCACTGCTCTTATCCTGGAAAAAACAAGCTTTGAAGAAAATCTCTTAGCTTCCAAAGGTTATTTTAATCAGTAAAGTGTATCAATTCAGCGTTAATTTCAGAGCTTTTCTGATTCAGAATTAGTATTTATTGTGTAAATAGATACTTTAATGTGTACATAAATATTTTCTTGAACAATAATTACTTTTGCCCTGTAAAAAATGATGACAAACTTAATGTTATACTTATTAATACACATCTAACAAAAAAAAAAAAACCTGGAAACTGTGAAAGTATAATTGAACCATGGCTTTGCTAAATAATGTCCCTCACAAATTTATACTTTGAATAGTACTTCCACTAACCCTGTGAATTCTAAGGAAAGGTGAGCGATGCTTTGTAAGTGATGCAGATGTAAGCAGAGAGTCATTTCCCAAGAAATCTCACATTGCACTGTATTTTCAGATTCTGTAAAAAGTGAGGTGGAATATAGTTCAGTGAAAACTGGCATGTAGATCCAAGCATGTCTATCACAGGAAAGCTTAATAATTCTAAAACTGTAAGAGAATCAATAGCCAAGTACAAATAAGATGCCTGGACGGAGGAAACAGGAATGGAATCAAATGGAATCCTTGAGTGAGTTCACAGCAGAACAGAAATCTAAAAATCATTTCCCCATGATATATTATTACTAAGATATTCCCAGAGTGCTGTATCTAATAATGGTGTCCAGATTTTGAAAAAAAAAAAAAGTCTTGAATATACAGGAATTGGGCACTATCTTTCAAATGCTCAACAAATTGGGGAAACAGTTTCTTTTTAAGGCATTTGTGCTAAAACAGATAAAATGATATGCCTGACTGCACAGCAAAGGTCTCACTTACTTCTCAGCTCTGCTTTCTCAGCCATATTCCTCCCCAGACAATCAAATACTTCAACATCTTTAGGAATTTCAGCTCACTGGGATTATTAGGGAAACAAGAGTTCAAGTTATTTGGAGACAAAGGCTGGAAAGATTTGTGACAGCAGGTTGGGGACTTCAGGTTCCCTGAACAGGTCAGAGTTCCAAAGCAGATTGGAAACAAGGGGTATTTACAATTACTTCCTCCAGGCACTTCGTGTTTTCAGCTTCAGCTTGAGTTATAGCACATCTCTTCTTGCCACAGTTCTTGGATGAAAAAATAAAGTTTATATTTACTTACGGGATATCCTTCACCCTTGAACTACAAATTAAGACTGACTGGCAACTGTCAAACCTTTATCCTACCAAGAAGTCACAGGAGGTGGTTTTATTCTCTGTGTAATTTGTCTGGAAGGGGTTGGTGCTTCCAAAGGAAAGACAGATGTCCAGGACGAGCAGAGGCCAGGAGCTAAAAACACAGAAGTCACCAAACACAGACAAAAAGATAAAGGACAGGGTAGGAAGGCGAAAAAANAAAAAAAACAAAAAAAAAAAAAAAAAAAAAATGTGGCCCTAACCAGGTAGTACACTTAAGACGTTAAAAAGAAATGAAACAAAAACTGTCTCTCTAGATTCTCTCTGAGTTTCCTCAGCCTCACAAGTATCCAGCAGAGCAGCTCATCAGGAGGGATATGAATATTTACAGGACAGAAATACAAGAGATAAGACAGCAGGTGTGACAAGCCAAGCAAGCCACGGATGAGGCTCGCATCACTGTGCATGTAAACAGAGGGAGAGTACGATAACTGGAGGCACGTGCAGGGTTATGAAGGGTTGCACTGATAGAGAAAGGTCTCCTTGAGTTGGGGAGGAGGGAGACAGCACAGGGATGAGAGGAAGGCAGAGGATCCTGCAGGCATCATCCTGCACCTCTAAGCAGAGGTGGTAGGGTGCTGCAAGAGACCAGTGGGAGGAGAACCATGGCAGGGAAGTTAAGCAAGACTGCAGCAAGCAAGATGCAAAAATACACAAACCCATCAAATAAACCAGATTTACCTCTGTATAACCCATGAGACCACCTCATTTGCTTCCAATTCATAGAGAAAGCTAGTTAAAATTCAGATATCAAACTGCAAATCTACTCCCAGATCCTCCTCCATCTGATCTAAGTCCTACAGAGCAAACTGATACAAAAAGCAATGCAGAAACTTCACGGCTGGAAAATGATATAAATTAAAAGCAGATGCACCCATAGCAAAAAGATTTCCCCTTTTTTTTTCTTTTTTTTCTTT
>VXAV01008701.1:1274-27010 GCA_013399715.1 Alectura lathami | reverse complement strand
AAAAAAAAAAAAAAAAGACTTTATTTTGAAATTTAAAACAAAGTTATGTATCACACATAGAAGAATAGTTGAGAAAAAAAAAAGATATCCACTTTAACATCACTGATGCCTGTGTTGTCATGCTGTTTCAAACAAATTGTTTGTACACACAGACTTGCATTAATTGAATTTTTTCCTGTAACCTGTGTACATAAACCCCTATTAAGGTCTTATTTAAAGGAAATTTTCTTACTTGGAAAAACTGTCTGCATCTCCCATATGTGCCTAAACAGACTAGTAATTGAGAGAAAGAGCAGTAGCTGTGATAAAGGAATCCCAGGATATTGTTTACAAAATGGACAGCAACTACAACAATTTCAGTTGCTCCAGTTTTCAGGCCTGCCCACACAATCATTCATTTAATATTTTGCCCACCCAAGTCCACACACACTGCTCTTCATACAGACTGGCTTCTGCTCAGAAATAACTATTTTCTGAACATGCCTATACAGAGTTTTCTTAATTTATGCCTTTCAAGCATAGACTATCTTAGAAAAAATGGGTGTTTCTGAATCCCAGCAAAACACATGAATCAGAAAAATTTCAGCTAATATATTTTTTGCATCGTGCTGTAATTCCTGGCTGAATGAAAACATATCATTATTTAAGTGCCCCGGACCATGATTTAAAAATTAAGAGAGCTGGAGATCTTTTGATTCTGGCGGTCTCCGTGTGAAGCACTATTTTTATGAAATCCATCAGTGTTTCTTTGGATGATCTTCCAAAATGGAAATCAGCTGTGGTGTACACTCTCCTCATTCTGGCTGCTGTTTTAGGTTCTCATTGTTTAGAAAGAATATACCAAAATTCCCAGACAATGAGTACAAGCGGATCCAAGCACAAGAGGAACTGTGGCACGTATCTGTGGGCTGGACTTGGTTAGGCGCCTCACCTCCTCCAGACATACATAGCACAAGCCTTGTAACAAGGAAAGAGATGCTGGAAAATGGTGTGTTATTTCTGACCCAAACCAGAGACAAATACACCACAGCTTGTTTCAAAATCATTTTCTGGCTGTGATCTCTGGGTCAGGGTCTGGTTTTGCAGAGCAAGGCAGATTTTGATGGAACTGTATCTCTCTGTGGCTGTGAAAGAATAATAGAATAAGTTGGTGAGCAAGACAGAATAGGATGTCACGCTTTTCTAGTTCACTGAAAACTGTAGGGGTGAGTCATCACACAACTGAAAAACTCAAAACTAAATAACTCAAATAGGGCAGAAATACTGTAACGTAACCTTGAAGCGTCTTCCACTGCCATATATATAGTTTTACAACAAACACACAAAGGCAAGTTTTAAATTCCCGGCATGACACGACTCACCATTAGATGTAACCGAATTTCTCATTTGCTAAGTAGTAAACTGTTTGGTAATTACATTTAATTTATATGTAGGAGTCACTTGCAAACTTCAGAAGGTCAGAAAGACGTTTCATGAAAACACAGCAGGAAAAGAAGAGATTTTGTAGTCTCCAAGAACAAAGCAAATAAAATATAAGGAAGACTGGGGATCTGGCGAGGGTCATCAATATTTTCACAAGCCTGCAGAAGACAGAGGAGCAACCTGCTGTGATGTTTTGCCAGTGGACTCCAGCCTATGTAATTATTCACTTTCAAAGTCTGTTGACTTCCAAGAAAGAGGTGTTGCATTCAATTATACATGAATTTTCACGACTAAGTAGCCCTCAGTAATTTTTTTTAAGTAATAAAACTTTGATTTCAGGTACTTTCCAAGAAAATGATGAGCTGCTTCTATTATTTAAAAGAATTAAAAATCCATGATCATCTTCAACTAGAGAGCAATGTGTGCTTGATAGAAATTTCATACAGCTGTTAATGTGCACTTCTAATACTCTTCAAAACACGTATGAAGCATTTTTCAGAAAAAAAAGGCATGCCAAGATTTCCTAGTGAAATATCTGTGCATGACCTCAGAAGCAGTGTTCTTCCGCAGCAGGAAAGAATGCACTGATCCCATCAATCCAACCTCGCATAAATATCGTCATATTTACTGAATATTTATTTTTGTATAGGCATACACATAAATGCTCATTATAAAAATACAACAGCTCAGGCTTTTCGAGCTCTCCATAGTATAACACAGGAGATGGCAGGAGATGCAGAAAGACAGCTCAGCAAGCCTAATGAGCTGCTAACAGAAGTCAATGTAACCAAGTGTAAGGACATCAGAAATTTAAAAGACCTCGCAGTGAGATTTTTGCTAATGTCTCACAGCTAAGCTCCAGGGCTCTGGGCTGTTGTGCCACTTATTTTCTTGCCTAGGGTAGGGGAATGAGACCACTGCTAGCACCAGGAGCGAGTGTTTATGCTTGGCCTTCTTCACTGCTGAATCACAGCATTCTGCAAGACAGCCTGAAGAAATGGGCCTAACTGGCGATATCCAACCGGAGATGCAGGCTGCCTCTTTTCAAAGCGCTTGCACACACAGATATGTGGGAATCCAAGCTACCTGAACTGGTTGTGGCACTGCTTTGGGATCAGGCTTCTACTTTGTTTTCCAAGATCCAAGTTGTACACGGGATGTTCTTTGCTGTCTGTATTGTCCACCTGCGGCTTTAAATAAAATGAAGCTTCACCCGACCCTTAAAAACCTTAGAAAAGCTATCTCAGTGCTAGTCAGAAGAATGTCAGAAGAGAGAAACAGCTAAGAACAGCCACTGGAGTGTGATGTCTCATTTAGGTGACCAGAGCCAGGGATGGGCAGAGTAACACTACTCAGCAATTCCTGCTCTGCCACTGCCCTCTTGCAGTGGATCTTGAAACAAAAAAGGGAAAATGGAGTACATCACATTCTTTTCTACAGGGAATCTTGCAAACATGGACTGGTACAAGATTGGGTAGAGAAGGTTTCAGAAGCCTGGCACTTCAAATTTCCAGACAGCACCTTACTATGGAATGTATGCACTACAGTGCGTACCACACACAGTTATCACATGCTGTGCAGTAATTCAAATTCATTTTCCATAAGACTAAGAATAACTCTTCATGCCCCAGCCATTAGGGTACTAAATGTAACTAGAAATAAAATGAAATTTCAGAGAAGGAATCCCCCCTTTTTTTTTTTTTTTTTTCAGTAATACTTCCAAGCCACTTTTTTTTTATATACAGAAACAGCATCTGCCTGTTCAACAGCTGTTATCATATGACAGATACTCTAGCACCGAGCACTTATCCTAAAGAGAAATGTGTACAAGCATTTCATGGAATATTCATAACAAGATCAATGTTTAGTTGGAAAATTTTCCAATACTCAGCGCAGCCTTTTCTCTGTTTAATATCCCCAGTGGGTACAAGTAGATGGGTTATGTCCTCTGCCATTATAGCTACAAAAACAGAACCTGAATGACTGTGCTTCCCCCATTCGGGAAAACTGAAAACCACATTACTTCTTCTCTTCTGATGGGGATACTGGTCCAGTTACAATCAAAGAGTGGATGATCGCATAGTGAATTCTGTGCTCATGGAGATTTATGGGTGTGGGAAAATGGCTGAAGGGGTATATTCTCTCTAAAGTTACTTTCAAATTTTAACAAAAGTTAAAATCTTTAGAGTAAAATGCAGTTGCTACACCCAGGATGGCATGTAGTTGGTCCTGTTCTGCAGTGCTTCCCAAGGCAACACATCCTGCCGCTGTGGCACAAGCTATGGGGCAGAATGACATGGAGGGTGAAGCGGAATGAAGGCTCCTCATCTACCCTCTGCGTATGTGCAGGGCACGGGAACACGACAGATCATATTCTAGACCAACGTGTCCTGCTAACACAATAGAGTGAAATGGAGGGTGGAGTGAAATGGAAATTTCATGGCCATGCTCCATTGATCCCCATGCAGGAGACAAAGACACAACAAAATCATGTAGCTGAGCCAAGGGATCACGTTACAGCAACTGCCAACTGAAAAGATAAATTGCATGGTAACACCAATCAATAATTGAAGTTTGCATGACAAGTGTCACTAAAGCTCCACCTAAATGTAAGGGATTTGATTTAGTGATGCTGTCCTGCGAGAGGCTCTGAAGAGGTTAGTCAAACCACCCTCCAGTTCAGTGGGCTGTCAGGGAAACAGGCTGTTCGGGAACAAGGCGGTCGTCTTTCTTGAGCACTTGGACCAGCTAGTCAGATCTAAACAGGTTCATTGACATCCTACCCTTACTCTGCCCACGAGAGGCTCGGTTTCCTTGCAAGCTAAACCATCTTTTCATAACGTGACAATGGGTTTCGCAAAGATAAGGCAGATGACATAACAGCAGGAGCACAAACACTGAGGGAGTGAAGCAGAATCTAGGGGGCATTCTTGGTGGGCACAGCTGCAGCTTCTCCTTTCTGGATCTTACTATTCGAGCCTGCATGGCTGACTCAATGAAGGATTTGCTCTTGAACTGTACAAGCGAAGCAAGAACATTCCTGCACTATTGGCACATGCTATGTTCATTGCAATGCAACTTGCAAGTGGCTTTAGAACCCATTTCGTGACGTGTTCTAAAGCTACTTGTCACTCAAAACGGGAGTCCAGCTTTCTGCGTGCTACAGAACCAAAGCCAGTCTCAACATCCATCTACTTTTCTCTTGCCTCTCTAGAGCAGGCATCTCCCTCTGCAGAGAAATTTCAGTCACATCAAACTGGGCTCTCTTGCACCCACTGCCATTGCAGGACCCATGTCTGGTACCCAAACTGTCAGTCTCACCTGATGGGTGAGGTGCCAGGGGAAGGTGACCATGGTGCTGCTCTTCTTTCTCATCTCAGCTGTTTTACTGCAAACGCCAAACTAGTGACAGAAGACAGGGCTGAGGAGCTCAGTTCCACTCTTCATCTTATTTAAGCAGCCAGCTGTCACAGGAAATGTTTAAAGCTCCAGGTACGGGCCAGCCTGAGGTGGGAAAGACAGTGGTATCAATCTTTTCTACTGAAGCTAAACCGCTTCACAGGGATGAATTAAATATGCATTGAGCCAAGAAAAGGAGAAAAGGCTCCACAGCCTACTGCTCTGGGTATCTGATTATTCACCAGGGAAACACAGCTTTCTGTGCTGCTCTGCTGAATGTTTAATGCAAAGAAAGCATTCAACAGCACAGACACAGGATGGATGTCTCCTTATCTCCCGGCTAACTACTGCAGCTGCTGGGCTCTGGACGGGTGATGGCTCCATCAGCTGCACCAGCAAATCCTCAGCTCTTTTGCACAGCACGTGTCAGCTTAAGGAGACCAGGGCTCTACAGATTCTGCTGGGCTCATGTCCATCAAAAGTAAAGATTTGGAAAACAAACCAAAACAAGCAGAAACACCACCAGATGAACTGACTGGGCTCATTGATGAAAAGTTAACATATTTGTTCGCAGTTCAAATTAGTAGAGAGGAATCTAGCTATTTTTATCACTCAGTTAAAAAACAGTGTTGTCCACAATTATGACAAGTGATTGATTACTGTCATACTATAGCATTTATAATCAATGGAGGACTCAGACACTGACATAACTTTTTGGGAAGCAGCATATTGAAATAACAGTTTACTACAAACTCAAAAAAATAGTGCACAGAAAACTCAGGTTAGCCACAACACACATACATGTTGTGTTTTGTTTTGTTTTGTTTTTCCCTAACACATCACGCCTTATAGTAATGAATCTCTACTATACAGCCGTAGCAAGATAGTCACATTTAAATTTCCATACTAGGCTAATGGGAAGAAAAAGATCTTTCCTTAAGCTATAACCAGAAGCCACTGTAAAAATCCGCTATAATGAACGTATACTGGCTTTGTCAGATGGTTGAAGCTATTTTTGTTTTGGCAATGGAATTTGGTAGGTTTGATCCCCAAGGACTTGCTCAGCAAATAGTAATGTGGGGCTCATCACTAGTGAAGCACGCAATGAAAATTAAGCCCTGCAACAAAATAAGATTTGCCACTGGGCAAACTGCTGAATAAAATGTTAGGGTTGCATTAGTTTCTGTTATCTCTATTTGCAAGCTGTTCACAAATAGCTAGCTGAATGATAGAAGATTTTCCACAAATATTCACTTCATTTTTGCTGAGAAAAATACAGTTGTTTGCTATCCAAATTTATAGTAGCTATTTTCTTTAGAAATATTTTCCATAGGAAACACAAGCACCAGAACATCTTTTTTGGGTAGAAAATAGGAGAACATGTGCCAAACTATCAGCTTTGTGCACAGACCAGGAAATGTTCCAATGCATTGGAATTCAAATTTTATCAAGTCTGCCAACACATTTCTAATAAACATCATTTTTATGCCTTTTTTTTTTTTTTCATAGTTAAACAAACTATGACCAAACAAGAAATACAATAACTGCAGAATAGAACTAGTAAACCATAAATGTTGTGCCCTTTTTTCTTGCAATGCATCTCCAGGGTATCAGAACCTCAGACATGGCGGCTAAGGTCTCAAACCCATTAGAGTTCAGGAAAGAAAGCAATTTGGAAGGATACAGTCAAAGTACTCCTTTTGCCAAACATATTATGGGCAACTCTGCATGCCATCAATCAGACTGGTTGTTGGGCCACTCACTTCGAGTGCACGGCAACATAGTGTGCAAGCAGATCATGACAGCTCTTCAGAAGAGACACAGCACGCAGGTAGAGATGCCATCGAGCATTTTTATTTGTAGACTGATAACTGCGCAAAATCTTTCATGCTCTGAGATTTAGAAAGAGAGGGTGGATCCTCCCCACCTATTACAAAGCACAGAGGTTTCATTCAGGTCAGTGGTGTGGTAACCGTGAAAGTCATTTACAGCAGCAAAGGATCTAGTCCGCAGCACATGGCTTATAGCCACTGAGCAGTCCCATAAGGCTGTGAGACAACCTGAAAGCATTGCCCAGTTAAAAATAAATCAATAAAAGAATCACTGTTACCCTTTAAACTTATCGGTTTAATATGCTTTGAGATGAACCTATAAACCCGAAATTGGAAGGACAACTGTGACAGGGGTAGCTGGTGTATGAAATCAACTAAAATAAAAGACCTGAAACAATGATTTTGTGACATGCCCCACATGCCTCCCTCACAGCCTGGTTTTGAAGATTAAATGGCCAACAGCTGGTGTCCAAAGGAGCACAAGACCTCCACGAGCAGATGAGAGAGCAGCAGGAATCCAGAAGCAGTACTTCTCTATCAAGAGACGTGGTAACCCCGGCAATGTTTTAGACCTGTATGAAGTATTTTTAGTCAATATAACCTAGATCTCAGCTTTGTAGTCAGGTTACAAGTGAGGTTTAATACTTTCCCTTCCACCTATACTCTAGTAATGCTTATTGTATGTGTATTTTTTCATGTCTCTACATTTTACATAAATATACATTTATATACACATACATGCATATAAGCTGTGCACAAACTCAAGCAGCATCCACTATGTGAAGTTATATACACCGTAATGAACAGGGTTGTACATTTAATCACGAGAACAGCTGTTGTTCAGTCAAACAAATAGAGAAATGGGGAAACAGGTATGTATATATAGTTCATTACAACACTGCCATCATTTACTATAAGCAAAAGGGTAGTAAAAAAAATGTTAGCGACTTGATTCCTTTAATCAGCCCAGACCTAAAAACCAGACCTGAGCAATGAGTGGTGCATTTGATGGAAAAGTTCATGCAGGCCCTGAAAGCACAGATAAATTGAGAAGGGATCATTAGCTCATTTATCCTGAGCTCCTGTAAGATCAGAGGCTTTCACACAGTTGCTCCTGTAGTGAATCCAGGTATGTGTTTTTGCTAACCTGCACCTTCCACAGTTGCGGCCAGTCTTGATTTAAAACAATGAGATCATAGAAAAGAATTACAGCTTCCTGAGTAGTTAGCCCCAGCCACTGACTACCAAAGCTGAAATGTTGGGTTATGTGGAAAAAAAAAAAAAAAAAACGAAAAAGAGGCCAATTCCAACACAAATTTGTCAGGCTTCAGCCTCCAGCTGCTGAGTTCTACCAGACTGTAAAGTACTTTAGAAGCCGCCGAGTGTTTGGTGTTTCTTCCTCCTGTTAGGTTCTGTCACTTCTCATGTCCTTCTTCCTCTCTTCTTTGATTTTAAAATACTAAGCAGACTGATCTCTCTTTCTCATTAAGATAAATTTTCATCTGTCTTCAAAAAAAGTGTCAGACTCTTTTTCCTCTAGATCATCAATTGCCTGTCCCAACATTAAAAGAAGTGACTGAAGACTCGGTGCCATTTACAGCATTATCATCCTCGCTAGTGCTGTGAAGAGAAGAATCACTTGCTCCTATTTACTGCTCCCTTATTTGTTCCCCTGTGGAGCATATGGCCTTGTTTGCTTATGAAATCACACCGAGAACATATGTTCTGTTGCTTGTGTACTGCTCCTCACTGGTCCTTTTAGTTGCTGCCTTCCAGGGTAATTTCTCATTTAAAGTAAGCTCACATTCCTTATTTCTATAGGAATCACTTTACATTTAATGTATTTAAAGCCTATTTTTGTTTGTTTCAGTGAACCTCTATTTATCATTCTTTCAAGTGTTGATTTATTTGAACATTTTCTCCGTATTGATTTTATAGTTACTGTTCCAAAATGGTATAGCTGAGCTGAAGTAACCTTAATAGGATGACTCTGTATAATCTATCCTGGAGTCCTGGGGACTGCTAACATCCATCAGACCAGGAGCTTATAGTGATTCAGGAAAAGAAAGGCCATGCTGGCATGCCCACAGGTACACTAATTACAGCAGGCAGCCTGTTCTTTAGGATTTACTTGGGTGGAAGTTGGCAGGGAAAAGAAATAAAAGCAATTTCAAACTTTCTCAAGTATGGAAGCACTTGATCTTTACTGTAAAATAAAGTAATGGTGAGAGTTTGGGTGACAAAGGTGCACTCTGGCACTGCAGAGTGCCCACTGAGGCCCACCTACCACGTTGGCACAAGCCTTATGCCACAAAGGAAAACAAGTATTTGGGGCAGTTTTCTTCAACCAGCTGCAGATTTCGGGCTGGAAGGACTTGCTGCATCACTAAAGGGAGCCACGAAATGGGCCAAGAGCGATGAAGATGATTTCTGTGCTGGCCCGTGTTCCCCTTCGTAGGAGAGGAAAAGGCCAGCAGCCCAGATGCGTTTGGTCCTGGATCATAGAATCATAGAACAGGTTGGGTTGGAAGGGACCTTACAGCCCATCCAGTCCCAACTCCCTGCTGTGGGCTGGTTGCCGCTCACTAGATCAGGCTGCCCAGGGCCCACCCAGCCTGGCCCTGAGCACCCCCAGGGATGGCGCATGCCCTTGGACAGTCAGGCATGGCTGCCAGGTCCCAGAGATGCCAGCAGCAAGCAGCACGCCAGCAACAAGCAGCACACCAGCATTAAACAGCACACCAGCATTGCTCTTCATGGAGGAGAGAGGGGTGACTTCCTAAGTGAGGAGCAGTTCATCTCCTGGCCTGTGGCACCTGGGAAGCACCCCGCAGGTGAGGACAAGGCCAAGGCCTCACATCCCAGTTCGTTCTCCTTCTCCCTGCTAGGCCTCAGCTGCTTTACTGGGGCCTGCAGCAGCTCCAGTTCTCACAGGGGCCCAGCAACATTGACCAAGTTTTCTACTTTTCCTCCTGAACTGCCCAGCACAATGCTCCGTCACAGCCATTTAAAACTATCACTGCAGCATTTCCCAGTTCATTCGCAGTGCCACAGAACTGCCTGCTCAGTGCGGTAAATAGTGCAGATGACTACATCCATTCTGTGCCTGGGAAAAGCAGCAGCACAGGCTCAGCAAACACATCTTGCACAGCAAAAGCACGGGCAGAACTACAGACAAAAGCTCAGCTCTCAGCTCCAAGCATTCTGCTCCTGCCAAACTCAGTCTTCCTTTCTTAAAGTCATTTGGAAACAGAGAAAGCAGTAAAGGATTTAAATGCTTTGAAGTGACAAGAGATAATATTAATGCTTGTTAATCAACCGTTTAAGGAATCTGAATAGTGCAGGAAGTCTCCTGCTCAGAGTACATTTTATTTGAATCAACATAATCTGTTTTGTTTTACTGAACAGTTGCCTATGCTAGAAGAAACAAAGGAATTAAAGTAATGCCTTAATACTCTAGTAATCTTGGACTGCTCTTTACTGTGTTTAGTTTTGTTTTTGTTTTTGTTTTTTTTTTTAGTAGAATTTCAAAATGATTTCTAATAATCTGAAAAATGCTCCCAAGCAGATTTAGCCTGCCTCTGCTCGCTCTGTGCCTCCACCTGGGACTTGCTTCCCTTCCCATGTCATTACTGCAAACAGAGCATCTCCTAAAGTAAGAAATCCAGCATGAAAAGATACTTCATTACTCTGTATGGCGATGAATACCAAATTTCCCCTGGGTTGTCAGGAAGTGGAAGATTTTTATCTGTATTTCAAAACAGCTATCAGATTTCATGAAGCCTAGTTACAGAGGATTGCCCCCTACCTCCTAAAATTCCTTTACAACGACAAACATTTTGGCGCAGAGAGCAGACGCATTGCCATGTAAGACAGATCCATTTTAAAGATGCCATGGACACTGCAGGCAATTTCTGCTGCTCAGGATGATTTACACAGGTTATTTTCATACTGTGCACTTTAGTGGGACTGAAATTTGGTTTTGTGCCATATTTTAAGTAATTATTTGCACTGAAAGTCATTACAATGACTTTTTCCTGGTGAATTGGCTTGTTTATTACTGTTTACAGTGCTCATTCATGTGTTGGCTGACGTGAATTTTTTTTAAATGATTTTATTCATTCAGCTTTATCTAAAACAGAATTTATGTCAATTGAAACATTTACACTTACACTGCTTCCTTCCCTCACACATCTCACACAGCGACATGGGAAAATACAAAACTAACTTTTCAGACTATTCCATGCTTGAATTTGTCCAAGTACTCCAAACTAACATTATTTTCAGACAGGAGTTCAGTTTATTGTCAACACAATGATCACAGATTGAGCTACAGACACATACAAAGTATTGGAAAGACATGACAAATATAAAATAATGATCAGTAGGAAAGTTTCCCCCAAAGCAAGTGAACAAGAAGTTGGCAGTGTCTATGACTGATATTTTCAGTGCAAGTTTGATGGAGACTAGGAGTATTGCTTCACAATAAATGCATTTCATTTCTCAATTCATAGGCACAAACCTCCCCCATCCCTTTTTTTTTTCCACTGGGCTACAGAAAACACTATATCATTGTACATTCCTCTGTGCTCATCAGAGATTTTGTGCAAGGATATTGACCTACACCACACTTAAAGGTATTTTTTCTGAACAAGGGTTTCCCATATTGCAAATATTGCTTTGAGGAGGATCCCTGAGGAGCCCTGGCATTAAAAGAGGCAGCTGCAAGCACACTGTCACTGCAATGCATTCTCCATCCTGCACCCTACTAGCTAACTAAGGCTTTCACCTTCACTAAGAACATGTGAAAAAAAAAAAAAATATGCATGTAGAAACATCAAATATGGACAAGGATCATTTGTAAACAGAGGAGGAATAAAATAATCGTGACTTCCAAGGCGGGAATATTTTTCTCATTGCAAGAAGGGAAAGTGAAATGTAATTATGAACGCAGAGATTAAAAGCCTCTGCACACTCACAGAAGAAGCTCATTATCTTGGCACATGCTGAAGATAAACATGACAGCTTTCATTTTATACCTTACTGTCAGAAGCTCAAATGAGCAAGTTAGCAAAGCTGTACTAAAACCGTAGCTTAATGAGTGTAGCAAATGAAACAGGTTAAAAGGAAGTTTCCTAGCTCCCTGATGGGCACACAATGCTCTGTTATTTAAGGAACGTGACGTGTAAATACATAGTCTTGAGGGAATATCTTCAAGAAAAATACAATTACTTCAACAGCAAAACCAACATCCTCTATCAGAATAACAAAAGAAACTAGATCATTTCAGCACCCTTTCATCACCTGCTCGATATGAACCTATGCTAATTCTTGTATCAATGCATAAAACACTAGCAAGTTTTGCCCTAAAGTGAAAGATGAAAAATTTAACACATGCCTCATCAGGAATGAGGTTCAAGTTGTCTGAAAATCTGATCATAAACCAGGGTGCCAAGTTTACCCTTCTTCATGATAAGTGCAAGTCTCAGAGAACGTCTTTAAAAAGCCCATACATATCACAGGATTTCCTAAAAATCATTCTTGATATTTTGCAGTCACAGGAGTTAACGCCGGCAAGACTTGCTCATGACATCCCTGCTGCCCTCCTGGACTTTACTTCAGGCTTATGGCAAATTTACATTAGCCATATAATCCTATAAATTCTAAGGTACTTTTTTTTTTTTTTCTTTTTTTCTTTTAAGTGTTCAAAGAACAGCAAAGAACATAATGTGATATATAGCATGACACAGCATAAGTCTACCCACAGACAGGCATGACTCATTGCATTTCCACCCAACAAGGAGAAATACTTCTAGGGGCTATCGCAATAACACAGCTCAGTTACTTCCAGAACCCCAACTCTTTGGGTAATCTATTTCTACAAAATACATCATCATAAATGTATTTTTACTGTAAACCACTCACAAAACACTGCATACACTCTCCCCAGTTCAAACGGCTATGAATCCAAGCACTCTTACAGATGGAATTTGAAAAAATTAAATTCTGCCTTCAGGGAAAAAAAATAATAATAATAGAAGAAAGTTAAACAAGAACATGCCCTCAATTAAAACGCTTTTTATTTAAAATGGATCTAAAATCTGTAGCATTTGGCTATCACTCTCACAAAAAAAAATCTGTTGAAAGATTTCCCCTTCCTGCTTCTAAGCGGACCAGAAATGCACATAATCTGCTTTAAGGTATTTCAGTATTTCTTGTCTCTGTCTCATGAAAGTACATTATTATATTACGGCACGCGATAATTTGTTTAAAAAAAAAAAAAAAAAGGACAGAGTTTCTTCCCATCCTTAAAAAGTGCAGCTAAATAAACCTGTAGGTTTGTTTAGTGTAAGAAAGCAACAACAAAGAATGGTTTGAAAACCAAAACACTTCATGAAGTTGCAAGAAGTACTCAAATCCCTGATCCTCCCAAATAATAAGAAATACACCTTAGAGGTGAGGACCATTTGTAAGCATGATTGTAATGATAGCCCCAGGCTTTTGAACATGTTAAAATAATTTCCCAGTTTAATGAACTGTTCATTCCACAGCACTTAAAATAATTTCTGGCAGAAATCCCCCCACTAATGGAAACACTGGAACTCCTCTTTCAAAGGTAACAAGGACAGGGCAAGGGAAGGAAGCGAGAGAATGTGTGAGCGATGCTACACTGACAGCTTTAAAAAGCCAACAGATAAGACAGAGGCTGTGGAATAAAATGATGTCATGCCAGAATTACTACTGTTACACCATTTGAAACAAAACAAAACCAAATGCTGAAGCACCAGCAGCTGGCCAACACTAAGGGTTAATAGTGTGGCACATCCCGACCACGCTTCATCATTTCCTCACCAAAGATAATCGCCTTTTTGACCATCAAGTCCAAACCCCACCCAAAGTGCTGTGCTCCTCTGGGACCAGGGCAAGAGCAGCTGCACAGGGTTCCCTGTCACAGCCCATAGCCAGACGACTGACCACCAGCACGGGCTTTCCTAGCGCAAGATAACACTTGCAGCTGCACAGGGCTGGTGTTCTTGGATTTTTGGGCATGCTCGAGGCTGCAACCTCCCTGTTAACGTGTGTTCACGGGTGGCTCTTTGGGAATTAGCCCGCTGCAGCTCTCTTTTCACAGCATCAGTTCCTTCACGCGGAGCTGGCTGGCTTCAGAGGAGGAGACAGGATGGCTGCTACCCTGGGACTGACGGCTCGTCAGACAGGCTGACACATTCCCTTCTGAAACCTGCCAATATTTCACAGCCTCTGGAGCAGACGAGCTGCCAGATTTCCTTTGGGAGAAAGAAAGGAGGGGACGGACGATTGCTGAATGAAAATAACTAACATAGGGTTGGATCCAGGTGCACAAAGTGAATAATAGCTACAGGACTGGCCTTACCCTCACCTAGTAATGGGTACAGGACTGGCCTTACTGGTTTTAGCTGGGATTTCAGGCGGAAAAGGATTTTAGGATTTGGCCTTTCCATTCAAGTGCAGGAATATTTTGTGGGGTTTACTTGCCTAAAAGCAGAAAAAGCCTGAAAATTTGTACAACGTGCACAGAGAACAGTTTCCATCCCTGACCCGTAGCACTCCATGCACAGAGCTGCTACACCGACCAGCAGCCCCTGCAACCTTAGATTGCTTAATGCAACAGCAGCATTAAAAAAATAAACAAACAGAAAACACCTTACCTTGCTAAACATCTCAACATACTGGAGAGCTCTGTGAATGGCCTCTCTAGTCTAAACAGTCAATATGATGGATAGCTTATTTAATTATTAGAGACATATTATACATAATAAATCTACTTGTATGGATCAGCCAATCCAGAGAACTCTGAAGATGAAGAACAGATATTGCTTTCCAACAGAAAACAAGCCCTCTCTTTGCTTTGCATGCTTCTGAAGATTTCCATGCTCCATCCCCCAGCCCTGCCATAACCCACAACCCACAGGAAGTCCTTGCAAGCCCTGCATTTAGAGCGGAGTGCGAGCATGCAACAAAGCTCCGTGGTTTTTGTCCAAAACCTTTTCACACATACTTGGTGTCTTTAATCCTTGTATTTCAAGGTATAGCTGGTCCAAAAAGGGACTCATGCTTGAAAGAGCCTTTCTTCCACAGACTGAAGCTGTTTTGGGCACAGCTTGTACTTGTCCCATTTAAAGAAAAAAGCCCAAGCTGGGACCATTTCTGCTTACGCAAGGGTGTGCGACTCTGGTTTTGGCAGTTTTACGGACTCATTCAAGGTCCAGCACTATGGGATTTTCTATCTGCAGAGGGAAAGTTTTTTTTTTTTTTTTTTTTTCTTATCCACATAGAAAACAATTCTGATAACAGTGGATATGCTTTCTCTGCCTTCTGGTTGCAAAATCAATTTCTGTTACCTGTAACCTTGTCCAGGTGAAGTTTATCAGCATGAGGCAGTAACCTGGCATAGTTGTTACAGTTTTTGACAGAACTAAACCAAAATGTTACATTGATCTCAGACGAAAAGGTGGGAGAAGCAGCTATACATAGGTGCAGAAGAATAATTTCAGCAGTTTTACTACTATGGTTTGAAAAGCCAGTCTTCACGTTCGTCATAAGGGTCACCTTTCCTGTCAAGGGATTGACTTGTGAGGAATATTCTTGAAGTAGAAAAAAAAGTAATCCACAAAAAATAACCGAGAAATGAACTCCTGAAAGATGTCATCACATTGAGGCTTACTGCAGTGTTTCAAAAACTACACGCTTAATTCACAGCTCCTCCATTCTGATAAAACTACACCAGCACCAGCCTTATAAAACCTATGCACCAGTAGCAGACAAGCAGTTGGCAGACAGGATTTCATAGAAAAGACACTGCTCCAAGTGTTTCTGCTGGATAGAGGAAGATGAACCTTTTTTTTTTTTTTTTTTTTCCACTTAAAAAATAAAATTAAAATGGTGGAGGGCTGGATAGCTGCAGAAACAGCCAGAGAAGAAATGCACTGTGTGTTGAGCCAGGAGACAGGTCTGCTGCTGTACATTTAGAATATCTGCACTGGGAAAAATCCACTACAGCTGAACATCACTTGCATACCTGTACACCTAATGCAATCCTGCAGCACTGTCTGAAAAAAGGTCTGATAGGCATTATCCTGTGAATTCTCACACACGCTGAGAAAATAGCCTTTTTAATCTATTCTTGCCTTTTGCTGGAGGTGAGGGGAGAAGTGGAAGACAAGGGAAGGCTAAAATATTCCATATGAGGCCCTAAACGTTAGGCACCTAAAGAAACATCTCATGTCCTGTACCATAGATGATTTCCACGAAAACAGCCTTGTCGTCTGACTGCCCCCATGTAGGTTGGGGTATGAAATGATGGATGCTCTTCAGAGAACAAATCTTTTGCTCAAAGAAACTTGGAGTACTTTGAATTATTCCAGTTACTGGCAGATTACTTGCAGTGTTTGTAGGCACACTCCCCCGGTGTTACGTGTGTGATCTGAAGTACAGCTCTTAAACCTCCTTCTGAGACACTTGTGGCAGACCACAAAGGAACAAGGCCTCGCTCCATCACAATGGTGGGATTCCCCAAATAATTTCAGGACAAGGCAGCAAAGGGCAGCCCAAGATGGGAAAACCACCTGGACCCTCTGTACGCAGGGCCTTCTGGATGCAAGCCAGAAAACCACGGCACAAAAACCACAAGGCCCAAACAGTCCACCAAAACACACCACCAACAGCTCCTGAAAACTGCAGCAGCAGCAGGGAGCAGAGCTTGCTGCAGGCAATATTTTTCAGCAGCTAGCTCAGGAGCTGGCTGTTATTTTAACAGCTGGTTCCAGTGAACGAGACCACGCTTTGCTCCAGAACAGATTTGCCCACAAGCTGATTGACGTTTTTTTTCAAGCTAACATGCTCTTCATCATGAAGGACAGCATTCAGATCAGCCCAGGGGTCTACTTTTCCTGCCTGCAGCCCAGGGGTTTGAAAGTGCAGGCACCAAGGATGGAACTGCATAATGGAGGTAGTCTGTGCTCCTGCATTGTCAGATACACGGTGCTAAGAGAGGCAAGAGATAAATACCATTTCCTTTGTTTTAAATCAATGCATAATTTCAAGAGGATTCACATTTGTATCGGAATACAATATTTACATTGTCAGTAAATGTATTTTCTCAACAGATGTCTTATTGTAAACTCTGATCTGATTCAATCTGCAATCACTGGGCCTATTCACATGCTAAAACACTCTGATGGATGATGCATTTTTAAAAAGTAATTGGAATGGGAAATAAAATACATAGTTTCCAGTCAGAAAGGCTGTATTACATACTCGAGATATATTGGGACTGAAAATCAAGTGGTGTGACAGACGGAAAGATGCCAGGTAGTTTTCCCTTGTCTCTAGCTTACCACCAAGGCCCTAAATCTGTCCTGGGCAAGAGAAGCCACTCTGCTTTCATGACACCAGATTGCCTCCAGTAGATCATCTCAATGCAGTGGAAGTGCAATGGGATTCAGGGTTTGCCCCATGGCAGAGGGTGTGCTGGTGTTGACTAGGGTACTTTTTAACTGCTTTTATGTTTTGGAGCCCTATGAAATCTGGCTAGCAGGGCGGTGTATTTCCAGAACCACTCACACCTCAGCTGGGCACGCTGGACCTGGGGCACCTGCAGATCTCCAGCCCTCACCACCTCAGCAAGCAACCCACACAGTGCAAGTCCTTTGCAGTGAAGAGTTAGGAGAGCAGCCAACCTGAAACATACTTCCAATTGCAAACATTAAACTTCTGCGAAATAGATCAATATTAGATTAGCTGCAAGGTTAGTGCAAGCCTGTGAAGAAGATAAAACAAACACCAGAAACAACTCCTCAGAGCAGGTTACAGAAGACAATTGTACAAGGTCAGGATTCCACACGAAGGGCACAATGTTCAAAGTAGAAAACAAATCTGTTATTAGAGGCTGATAAACAGCTACTTTGAAAAATGAACTCCAAAAATATTGTTCACATGTGTATAGATGGAGTATCTTGCACTAAGCATACTCAAAACTCGCAACAGAAATTAGGCTGAGAAGAAACAAAGCAATGCAACCAATCTG
Source organism: Alectura lathami (assembly GCA_013399715.1). NCBI lineage: Eukaryota > Metazoa > Chordata > Aves > Galliformes > Megapodiidae > Alectura > Alectura lathami. The sequence continues at coordinate 9,292 of VXAV01008701.1, read as the reverse complement.
AAAGTTATTAACATTTGGGTTTGGTATGTTTGAGGTTATTTGTGTATTTATGTATTTTTAAATAGCAATCTTTTGATGGAATTGCCATGGCTTTTCAATTCACCAGTCAAAACTAAATAGCATACTGATTCTGCCTCAGGTCTCCCAGCAAAGAGCACTCATATCCAAGAAAAACAGGATGTGCCATTTTCCACCTCAATTTTCACTGAAATGTGCTCAGTGCTACCTGTGCTAGGTCACCTCACGTACAAAAGATACTTACAGAGGGTCTACTACAAGAACAAATCAAGTCAGAGAAAAATCTCTCAGACTGAATGAGCTTCGTATGAGGAACACACAGCTGAGTCCCAGATGTCAACTGTAGCAGTTAAGGAGCTAGAGGATGTTGCATTTCTGGAAAAAGATTACAAGCACTTAGCATGCAGAAGAATTTCCCTTTAGTCTTTAGTCTGGAACCTTTTCAGAGATATTTAAGAGAGCTGTTACTCCGAAGCCATTCTTATCTGCTGGACTTTCACTCTGTAACAAGAAAAAGCAACAACCAGGGCAACGACACACATTGTGCAGCTTTGACAGAATTATGTTGCAGACACCGCAGTTGCACACAAGCTGCATAATCAACTCTTAATGATACGTCTGGCTTTTTAACAACAGACACACTTCAGAAAAGTTGTTATCTCCAGTTTTTATCACCTCACACTTGGGAACAAGAAAGTATTGGGAGGAAGTTGTTTTGAAAAGACTCCCTAAAATAAAACTATTCCATGGAGGAACCCTTTCCTAGGAGGTTTGAACAGCCTCTTCTCTGCTCTTTTCTGCACAGCAGTCCAAGCTGTCAGCTAACCCTAAAACCTGACTGACCAAAAGCATTTGAAGGGTGTTGTCTCAGCCAAACTACAGCAGCCGTCATACCCACAGACATCAAAACAGCAAAATCATTTTCACAAGTTGACTGGACACGGTAAAAATGAAATGCAGCCATGAACAGAAGATGAGTAATAGTTCCTCTCTTATGAATACAAACATTAATTTACTTTGGCTTCAGTGTGTGCATGCATTTCTTTTAAACTAATAAAAAAGCCAAAAGACTTCCTTGCTGTTCTTATATGCCTGTTTGTGACACAGAATGTCAGGTTACATTTCACTGATCTATTACATGTTTAAATGCTTGGAAGACTTTCCACGCAGCCGGCTGCAGCATGGTTCACAGCAGGTCATGGTCAGCCAAGATATGACTCATGCACATCACAAACATCTGAAAGGTAAAACTCCTTCCTCCCCTTGCCTGCTAGGCTACAGTTCTACTAAAATAAAACAAATATATTTCACCTCATGTTTGAATTCAGATCTGCAGAATGTCTGACTCACCTGAAAGAAAATGCCACAAATTGCCTTCCAGTGGAACAGCTTATGATGGAAATCCTTGTGAAAGAGTTTATTAAAATATCACCAAAAAATAGCTGTCCTAATCTATCTTCTGGCACTGAAGAAAGAATTCAATCCCTGCAATACTATTCTGGAGAAGGGTTCAAAACCCCTCTTTAAAAAAACAGATAATGCCTTTAAAATATGCACATTTCTAATGTAATTTATGTAGAAAGCATTATTGGTTTCATTCCTGTTAAATGTCCTAAGATTCTCTATAATGGAATTAATTTCAGAAGAAAAAATATCATTTAAGTTTATTTAATCCTATGAATTAATACAAGCCATTTTCTGACCTACATTAAAAGGAGTGGGCTAGCCTTAAAAAGAAATCAGCTCCTACAAGATTTTTTCACTCAGTTTAATTAGAACTACAACATTAGGCATGAACTTCAACTCATGTCCACAGCGTTCACACAAACACTAGACCATCCAGTATCCTGAACCCACTCTAATTCCTTCTTCCGTAACACTGAGGAGAAAATAAAAATACTCCATAAATTGAGTACACTTACGAGTAAATAAAAGTGGCACTGCTCTACCGCAATTCATTACAAGTCTCCAAAATGACAGTTTCTACATTGAAAAGAAGTTAAACTATGCAGTAATCCTAAAATCACTATTCAATCAAGCTTGGGGAAAGGGGTGAAACTTAATAGCTCTCAGAAACAAGCTCTGCAAATCAGTTTAAAAACTCCTGTTAATCCAGAGATTAACAGATTCCGTAAATGAGGTTTGCTTTGCATTTACAGCTCAAGTGAGAAGAAAACCAGCACAAGCTCTAAAAAGATAAGTAAAGCCCCACATATTTTAAATGCATTATGATGTAAAAATGTAGGATGCACACGCATAATAAAGGAGTCACACTCTTGTGCTTTCCCCAGATCTCCATCTTTGCCTAATACTTGCCATTTTGACTTCTTGACATCAAAAACCCTGAAATCATGCAACCGCTCAGTGTCACAAACGGGAACTGGTCAACTAAACACCTATTAGGTCATTACAAACTGGTCTTTTGCTCGAACGATCAGAGACTTGCTGTTACAATTACACATTAAGGGCAAATACAAGTTGTTCTTCAAATATCTAGATGTAATTCCCAGGACTCTCAGAAACATCTGTGCCCAAATGACACACTGATTATTTGATTGCCATTGAACTCTGTCACAGATAATCAGATCTCTAGAAGTACTGCACTGTTCCTCTCCTATTTCTTGCACACTGTTTTGTATTGTCATGGTAGAAGCTCAAATTTCATTGGTATTTTTCCAACTCATGTCTTGGTTTTCTGGAGTGTTCTCACCAGCACCTCTTCTGGTTGCTTTTAGTTTCCATTCTTGCCAGCTCCCAAGAGAAGATGTGCTGCTATGGCAGTGCTTATCACAACATGACACCTGAAAATTGCCTGCACGTGTGCAAATGGAAAGGGAGATAGATGGTTGGAAGCTTAGATTCCTTAACAAGGTCTGTACATTTCCACTGCAAGTCCCAGATAAAAATGTATTCCCAAGCCTAATTCAGCATACTATTTTCAAAGGCACTGGGTTGAAAATGTTGTGGAAGCTCATCCTCAATTTATATACCACACCAATTGTGGTGTCACTTGGAAGACACTGGGGCATGCTCCCCACTGACCCACCACACCACTGCCATCGTGGTTCACAACTCTGAGATCAATGTCTGCTTTTATAAATTCTAAATCACACCTCTCACCCTGACAATCCAGCTGCATTTTTCTGCTAATTGATTCACTAAATTAATCGCCATGAAGTTAGCGACTTAAAACTAAGAGACATAGCAAGCATAACAGCAGTACTGAAAACACACTAAGCCAGAAAAACAAATGTTTTACAAGCCATTTAAAAGATGTGGGGAATGCATCTCCAATAGTGTGTTTTTTGTTGTCCTTTCTTTGTGTTTTCAGCAAGTCATCATTAGTTAGCAAAGGCCTTAATGTCCACAGTTCCCTCTTAACCTTATTAGCGCTTGGTTGTTCCACAAATGCTAACTCTACCCAGTGCTGCTGCAGTTCAGTGGCTCCTGTGCTGTGAGATTTTGATAATGCAGCCAATATTTCAGTTGCCCTTCAGATTTTGTGTAACTTGCATTTTACACGTTTTGAAAATATATTAGAATAAGGTGCAAACTTGGGATCTTAGAATGCATACCTTTATGATTAATTTACAGCACAGATCGCACCAGGATTCCTCAAGTCCTTAAGCACAAGGAGGAGAAGCCTCCTAGTTCCATAAATCATATTCTCCTACAGATGGTACTACCATGACTTGTAGTAGAGTACGCTTAATCTGTAGCACCCGGAGAAATTTTATTCACTTTTTTTTTTTTTTTTTAATAACTCTGAAGAGTTATTCTTAAAGACAAGGAAGTCTGATTGATAACTGGGCAGGCTTGAAGAGAAATTCATAATTCGCATTTATTTATTGCCAACAACAACCTGTGAGTGACCAATGTTCAGTGATAGGATTGATATCTTCCCAAAAAGTGATGCATCACACTACAGTAGCTGCGCATACGTATGTTTTTTAATTCAATTTCTAAAATGATAATTTATTACTTGCACAGAACATAGAGTTTATCTGAACTCAAATATCTAGAATAAACAGACAAAAATGTTGCCATGGAAACATTATACTAACAAGATTCAGATTTGATCTACAGTTCACGGAGAAGACAGCATTTCTTTTAATCGCTGCAACCAGTTAAAAATAGCAAGTATTCCTATTGGAGATACGTTCAAGAACATTTAAATGAGGGCCAGCACAAAGCAGTTATCTCCCACTTACTTACTCTTCCACTTGTGTTCCCAATATTTACAAGGTGGCCAGGGCCAGCACCATGTCCCCAGATACTTTCCATAACAGCTGAACTTTTTGCTGGAGTTCCTCAAACAGAGGCAGCCTGAGGCAAACATCCACGTGAGGAATTTTGGTCCAAGTAGCTCAAGTTTGGCAGTGTCAGGAAAAGCTGAAACCCAGATCTTGTCATACTAAGTGTCAGGAAACTAATAGAGTGACACAAACACTTCTGTCTACAATGACTGTATGGGGAAATGCAGAATGAAGACAGCAAGCTCCTGCGGGTCAGAATAACAGACACAGGGCTTTGCAAGATCACTAATAACAAAAGCAGTCAGAAAACCATAAGATAAGAAACAGCTGAGAGGAAAGAACACGCAAGTTGAAACACTAGTGAGACACAAAGGACATGGGAGCAGAAGAGCTAAAATGCCACTTGCTGAAGGAATGAGGTTACTCAGCACTGTTTTGTTAGCTGCCTCTGACAAGGCATACCTATGTCTGCAGCCCGTATTTTGGAGCAGGGACTCCTTGTTCAGGTAACAACCAGCTACCAGGTGTCCTTTCCAAAGCAAGTTAACAGTGCTCCTGCCAGCCTGCTTCAAACCAGCAAACGTCCCATTTAAAAGACAGAGCAAATTATTGAGTTCTTCTACAGCAATGAAAAACCCCTCTGTTATTCTTTACGTAAACTTTGGCACCCATTAAACATTTCCGTATGCTTATAACCATACACATGCATGCATACACAAGCTTCTGCTTTAACTGATTTTTTTTTTTTTTTTTTTTTTAAATGTTCCCTGGAAAGGCTTGCTTGGCTCCTGGCCTGCTTGTTTGCTCTTTATCTGGTAATTAGCAAGAATGTGATTGATTCACCATGAATGCTAATTAGGGGACTGTAGAGGGCTAGGAATATGAAAGCCTCTTCCCATCACTGTTCTCTTCAGTATTAGTCTCCTTGGGATTAAAATATTAAGTCTCAGGGACCAGTGTGTATTGGAAGCTATAGCAATCATTCCTGTAAATGCCTGTGAATAAAGACAACCGACTGCAATAAGATTTGTTGGTAACAATATACACAGGTGAAATCCTGGGAGTTTACTGTGACTTCATTATACCCTGAATTTCACTGCTGTTATCAGGGTGCCACCCACACAGTCTGCACAATGACTTCTGTTCAACTGTTCTGAAAGCCTTCATTATATATACAGGGAGTTACACTGGAAAGCAGAATTTTACATAATCTTGTAAGATTTTTATATATTTCCCACTAAACACTATTTGCAACGGTTTAAGAAAGCATTGTAGGGTGGTTTTTGTGTTGCTATTGTTTATTTTAAACAGCATACTGGAATGATATACATTTATTCTCTATAGGTTTTTCATACAGCTCTGAAAAGTTTAATTATTACAACTTCCCAGAACTTCATTGCACTGCTATATGCTTGATTTTTAACTTCAGTTTTCTGATTTCTACTTACTAGACTATGACTTGGTATTACATTGGAAACAGACATACAGTTCACGTGTCTAGGTAAAAGCTCAGGTACGTTCTTCTCTTGGTCCAAGGAGATCGTTGAGGCAAGGAAACATTACTAATTTCATGGAATTATAGGAGCAGGTTGCTGAGTGACTGAAAAGACCATGAAACGTTAACATTGCAAATATATGCCAGAATACGCACCCATGGGCTTTGGGGACAGAATAATTTACATGTCACTACAAGTTTTATCCTTATGAATTGTCTGATGCACTGCACAGAAAAGAAAAAATACTTCATTTTCAGCCAAGTACACTGTCAGACACTCCAGCAACTGCTGACTGCAATAATTAGCTTTTGATGTTTAGTTTTTGTCCACGGAAATGTGCATTGCTATCTTCTTAATGTAAAGGCTTAACTTTTAAATCATATGAGGAAAAAACTGAATGTGCGTCTGTGTCTTTCCCCCTTTTTTTTTTTTGTTTTTATGTTTGTTTGTTTTTTATTTCCTCCACAACACCGATTTTAAATGTGCAAGAGAATCACAATGTTCCTCAGAGAGTGGATATAAGAGGTGTAAAAAAACCACGTGCATGGACACACACACACACACAAACAGGAGAGGCTCCTGTAGGATACTCTGTAGGATGTCTCTGCTCTCACTGCCCTATCGTTTGCATGCCATGCACTTTGCAAGGGCCTATGAATTTCTCATGTCTGAAAAGACAGTTATATCATATGATGTGGTAGCGGGCAGTCGACCAGTAAAAGGCACAAACAGGAAAGCATTAGGAATCACAGATTATCCTGAGTTGGAAGGAAACCACAAGGATCACCAAGTCCAACTCCTGGCCCCACACAGCACCACCCGAAACCAACCCCTGTGTCTGAGAGCAGTGTCCAAACGCTCCTTGAGCTCTGTCAGCTCGGGGCCGTGCCCACTGCCCCGGGCAGCCTGTTCCATGCCCACCAACCCCTGGGGCAGAACCTTTCCCTAACCCCCCCCTGACCCTCCCCTGACGCAGCTCCGTGCCATTCGCTAGGGCCCTCTTGCTGTCTCCAGAGAGCAGAGCTCAGCGCCTGCCCCTCCGCTCCCCTGGGAGAGAGCTGTAGGCCACCACGAGAGAGCTGCAGGCCACCATGAGGCCTCCCCTCAATCTCTTCTGCTCTGGGCCAAACAAACCAAGGCCCTCAGCCACTCCTCACACCCCTTGCCCTCCAGACCCTTCCCCATCTCTGTAGCCCTCCTCTGGACACTCTGTAACAACTTTATGTCCTTCTGGTACTGTGTCACCCAAACCTGCACCCAGTTCTTGAGGCAAGGCCGCACTAGCGCAGAGCGGAGTGGGACAACTTCTTCCCTTGACCAGCTATCTGTATCATGTTCTTATCCAATTGCAGGAAAACGGTCTGTCTTTTGTTTTAGAAGTTGTTTTATGCCCAATAACTCAAAGCTTCTCTCTGCTAACACGCAAGAGGGAGAACGTGTATGCATTGCTGTATGTCATGTAAATGAGTCTCTTGCGTAGTGATTTTTCAAACTGTGTAGCAGCACAAAGGCAAGCAGAGTGCAAATTGACCTTAAAAAGCAGTGAAGCCTTCCTTCTCTGCTTTAATTGCCCTTCTTCTCAAGCACAAGCTATTTCAAGATGCAAATTTTTCGTTAGAAGTGGCAACTGTAAATATACGTTCTTTTGGCAGCCCCTTATTGCTGTCTAACTGAGGTATTCCAGACTGGTAAGGGTGCCATGAGAACATGCTCAGCACAGTACCTGGCAGCATTCTTTGTTAGAGCTACAGAAGATATCTGAAGGAGCTTCACCAGGTTTCAAAGATTATCACTGTATGCTGGACAGTTGGTCAAGCGGGACTTCCAGGTGTTTTTACAGATTGTATTCATGGGTATGACACCACTGATTTTTACACTGAATTTTCCTAGAAATTTCAATGCTTTGCATGCATGGGAATTTGCACAGAAAGAAAACATATAGGCAGAAAGTTTGTATGCAGTATACAAGTTTTAGTCACCAACTAGCGACGTCAGTAAATCTCCCTTGCTTCTGGACAGCAGATTGTGACAAGCCACTAGGAAAGATGTGAACTGAATGGCAAGGGATTCATCACTAATGAAGCACAATCACCAAGATTAGCTGAAAGCTTAGGAAGTTAAGCCATGGCTTTAAAAAAGTCAGCTTTCCTGACCCTCAGCAGAAGTTGTACTTTCAAAATAGAGATTATCCAGAGCTTGGACTGCAGTCTGATGTTTTCAATAATCCTTAAGCCAAAATATATATATA